>OY744477.1:136103394-136655894 GCA_963556175.1 Tipula confusa | reverse complement strand
CTGGTTGTTTTGCTTCAGTATATCGGGAAGTATGATAGCCGCATAATAATCTGTTCCCAGAAGTAACAGCTGAAGTGGAGCTGGGATGTTGTAGTCTGTATCGGCCAATGGTAGTTTTGTTGCGCCATTCCACCTTGCGCTTGTTAATCGCCTTTGCAGCTGATTGTGTGTGATTTTATTCGTTACAAGAGTATCAATTCTCGAATCAAATTTTAAGCCACTGGCTGCATTTGCGGTGATGAAACTTGTTTGTGTGAGCAAGGGTCAATGATTGCACGTAGATAGTACATCTTCCATCATTAGTTGGTACACCTACTAGTGCCGTTGGTAGAAGTACATATTCATTACCTTTTTCGTTTGTAGTGGTATATAACGATGTGTTGTCGTTCGATAGATGGTGATGCCGTCCTCGACACAATTTGCTCGATTGATTAATTCTACAACCAGGTCAGGTGAGGTTGCTTTTAAGATAGCTCCTGCAAAGTCCCAACTGTGACACGATTTGATTTTTTTCATAAATATTTATGGATTCGAATTTTATGCAGTCCCGGATATGATGACTTTGATTACAGATCTTGCATGTTATTCGTTGTCAGTGGTCATAAGAGTGGTTCATCCATGTTGGTTTATCCATGTTGGAGGTTTTCGAATATTTGTGTGCTTCTGCCCCGAAATTTGATTCTAATGCTGTGAATCGTGTTTCAAGGAACTTCATAAAATCGTTTAGCTTTTGAAGTTCTCTAGAGTTATTTAATGACATCTCGTATAGTCTTAATGATTCGTTGTCAAGGTTTTTGGAATATTTGATCCCATGAGTAGGTGGAGGTGCTAATTCCTAGGTTCTTGATTGCGTGCATGCATTCGTTTATAGTGTCATAAAGTGATTTTAAAGTTGAAGCAGATTCAGCGTTAGAGGTCACTTGAGACATCAAGGTGTGGATATACCTAGTTAATATCGCTCTGCGATTATTGTATCTTTCATTTAAGATTGTCCATGCAGTTTCAGAGTTGTTAACGACTGAATGTATGTAATTTATCACTTTGCAGCTTGCCCCGCAGTGTACAATAGTTGCTTTCCAATCGACCACCTTCAAGCATTTGCAAGTACTTCGGTGTGTGTCTTTGCTACAGTTGAACTACTCGTAATTGCTCTGGCTATTTTTCATGAGTAGTTAGAAACAGCATCATTTTATCACTAGGTGGCTCTGTATTGAACCGCTTGACAATTACAAATTTCAATAAGACCAGATTTAAATTATTATCTTATCAAAGACACACACCGAAGTACTTGCAAGTGATTGCGGTTAGTCGATTGGAAAGCAATTATATATTCGCATATATATTTTCATGTTTCCATATACCGTTATTTTACTTGCGAAAAAAAATCATATCACTTTAAAATTAAATCTATCACCCTCAATGTAAATGGGGCGTGTCACCATCTATTTATAAAATATTAAATTTATTTATAACGAAGGTACAGTTAGAGAATAACTACTCTGATAATTATTATAATTATTAGTAATGAAAGGAAACAAAAACTTAGCTCTTCTCGTAATAATGATAGTTAGAAAAAATCTAGCCATAAAAAAAATAATAATGCTAATGGTAATAACAGTAATAATAATAATTTACAATCTTAATAAAAGTATCAAGAATTGTAATAAAGGAAGTTAAATAAAAATTCTGATTATATGTGAAACTGCAATAATTTAAATTAGAATAATAAATAGCAGAATCCCAAAATGATGTTAGTTATGAAAATGACTATTAATATAACGACATAATTTTTTAGTCCATGTATGACGCCAAACATTTACACGGGCAAAAATGATTTTTAAAATAAGGAATGTACATGTTTTGTTTCCTATCTAGCACATCATTTCATTTCGGATTGTATAATCTGTATAATCTTCGGATTATACCGTTGAAACATATTTGCAGAAATAATTTCACGGTAAACATATTAGCTCATAATTGATTTGCGTTATCTAATTAGGCCATTCACCAAAATAAGAATTAGGTTGATCCAGCACTGCCAGATCTACGGAGCAATATTAATAAGCGTCGTTTGTGACGTACTATACTTTGTCAATGTACAATGTTAAAGTTTTGTATTCCATTATCAAAAAATAACAAGATAGTATAACTTTAGACGGTACATATGGCAACACGGTGTTTGCGTACACTAAAAACTGTTCGAAAATTAATGTTTTTTTTTGTGTTTTTGCTATCCAATCTTTTCAGAGCCGAAGTTGACCCAGTTCTTTCGCGGTTTAGTTTCAACGTCCTACTTTACGCTGCAGCCAAATCAAGGGCGCACGAATACAGGTTTACTTTAAATATCGACCTGCACAATGCATTGCTCCAGCCAGCCTTTACTGACATGGACGATGGTTCGGCACATGGACTCTGCACTCCAACAGGAGATCATAGTAGTGTTTATCGTCATTAACGATCGTAACCAAGTGATGAAAAACCCCTTTTTTAACCCTCCTCCGTTGGGATTTGAACCCGGTATCTCCCAACCCAAACAACTCAGCTTTAACCAATAGCTCGATCAAAATTAATGTTTTCAAAATTTAAAAAAAAAATTTGTGATGAAGCAATTTATCGTCGAGCATCTGAATGCATATTTTATTCTGGAGGTAAACCAACATAATGGTCCTTGGATCCAAATAAAATACTGGATCTCATAGATTTTTACAGTGGTGCAAGAGGTGGTGTGTAGTGCCATGTAATATTATTTTGAGATAGATATGTACCAATTTCCTGAATAAATCCATTTGCTGGTATTAGTTTTTGAATTTTATTTAGGTGACCATTTGCAGTTTTGTACATTTGTTGCAGTTTTCTGTCAGCTCCCATGAAATTGATCCCATTGTCACTACATGTTGGAAAGAAGACCTCGCCTTGAAGTAAATCGTCGTAACGCCGCAATAAATCCATCAGTGGTACAATCAGTGACCACTTCTATATGAATCGCCTTAGTCACGAGATATATGAAGATTGCAATGTAACCCTTATACATTTTGGCACCGTGACCTCTTCTATTTGCCAGTGTGATTGCTCTAGTAAAATCAACGCCGGTGTTTTCAAAGAGTCTTGCAGGGCTAACACGTATTTTAGGAAGTGGTCCCATCAGCTGTAATAGACCTTTGTATCCCGTGCATGCTACACAACGTCTCACAATCTGGTTAATTGTACTTCTACCATTGATGATCCAGAATTTTTGCCTTAAAATATGAAATGTTAGAGAAGGACCAGGATGTAGGAATTTTAAGTGAATAAATTCGACAATTATTTTGTTGCTGAGGATGGATTTTTTGTGCAAAATAATTGGATGTTTTGTTGCAAACATGCAACTCGCTTTTTTCAATCTGCCACCGATTCTTAAAACTCCATTTTTATCCAAAAAAATTTAGAGGTTTTATAATGCTCTGCTCTTCTAATGTCAACCTTTTATTCAATTGCTTGATATCTTCTTTAAAAACGCCTTGATTAACATATTGAATAATGATGACTTCCGCACGTGAAGCATGGAATTCCACATTCCCCAAACATTTAATCCATCGTGAAATTTTTGAAACATGGAAATTCATTTCTAATTTGGTTGCACATTTTTTTGGTGTTTCCGGAAGTTCATCATCCCAACCAGTTTTTGTAGCCATAATTGTTGAAATATAATTTTTACGAGAACAGTTGAAGGAGACAACTATCTCAATAGATCGTAAATTGTAGATGCATCAGATAACAGACTACGTTTGGTTGTTGAGGTCATTTTGGTATTTAGAACTTTAAACGAGAAATAGTCACATTGAGGAAACCACTGTAAGACGAGGATTTTTATCCCATTTTTTCATCGCATATGTTTATGTGTGGTTCATTTTCACAAATTATGGAATTATTTGCACTCCATTTTCTCAGATTGAATCCAGCTGATTGTACTATGCCACTTATATCTTTTTTTAATTTTAGCATTAAGTCGATAGAATCGCATCCAGTCAGACCATCGATATAGAAGTCCGTTCTAATTATTTAAGCTGTTTGAAGATATCCATTTATATTGTCTAAAGCCAATTGTAGTAAACATCTAGTCGCTAAAAATGGAGCAGAAGCAGTACCATAGGTAACAGTTTTCAATTTTACATGTTTCAATTTAACATCTGGATTACTGCGCCATATAATTCTCTGGTAGTTGGCATCATCTTCCGTAACACATACCTGACGATACATTTTTTCAATGTCAGCAGTCACTATATATTTGTGTGTTCTGAATCGCATCAATTTGTCTCAAAAGGATTATTGGATTGTGGGGCCAATCATCATTGTGTCGTTTAGAGAGATCCCTGTAGAACTTCTAGACGATCCATCGAACTCTACGCAAACCGTAGTTATAGTGCTACTATTTTTCACTGGTGAGGAAGGTAAAAACTTTTCTGATTAGCTATTGGGATGTCTTTTTCAGCTATTTCCTCCATATAAGAAAGTTGAAGATACTTTTGCATAAACCTTTTATATTCACTATTGAGTTCTGCGTTCATCTTGAGTTTTCTTTTTAAATTATAAAAACGTTTTTCTGCTTTGTTTACAGAATTTCCTAGGCTTGTTAATATATCTTTGAACGGAAGCTTCAGAACAAAACGACCTTCGGAACCTCTTTGCACGTTGGATAAAAAATGATTTTCTATTGCAATTTCTTCTGGAAGAAATATTGTTGTGTGCTTGGTCTCAAAATCTATTCAAAATGTGGTCTAGTTTGATCTCCATATTAAATGTTATGTGCTGTACATGAAATTGTATATACCCAAATATGGTATTTTGCGCAATGGTTGAAGAATCTGGATTGGTTTGCTTTCCTTCGAGTAATACATAAAAAAATACATCAGCACCTAGTAACATATCTATTTTTCCAAAATTATAAAAATTTGGATCTGCTAGATTTAAATTATTTAGGAATTTAATTTGCGAGGAATTAAACTTGGACGAGGCTAATTCCAAAGGTAGTTTCTCCAAAATAAATGGCTCGACATTAATCACTGAATTGGAAGCCACTCTCTTGGTGACAATGCTTGAAGATGCCAGTCCTGATATTGGGATGTGTGCTCTATTCTTCGCTAAACACAATTAGTTACCGCATCGCTCTGTACATTGGCGATTTGTGGATTAGGCAGTAACGAAGGTGTAGTAAGGTAAGTTGACAAGAACATTTGCAGAGTTTTTTCTACCGATTCTCTTTCCCCTTTACAACGGAGATGCTGTATTTCGTTTTACTCACACTTTATTTAAAATTTCGCAGAAATCAGCTGTGTTGCTTTGTCTGGGAAGATAATTTGTAGTGGTCCAAAACCAGCCAAACTTTCTTTGATTACAACTACCGTTTTGGTTGCAGTAATGAGCCAATGGTTCTTTTGTTAAACGTTTTGAGATACTTGTATACTGATTACATTCCTTGACCAAATCTCCAATATTTTTTTCAATTCCAGGCCAATATACAAAACTGCATGCAATAGATGTATTGGGTTCTTTGCCATGATGTGCTTTATGCTGTTGTTGAATCCCTGTTTTTGATACATTTATGGAATTACAATGTATCCCCGAACTTCAGGCAATCGCCGATAACTGATAAAGATTGTGTTAGTTTGAAAAATGCCGGTTCCGGACCAACTCCTTTCTGACTGAAGTGATGCTATTACGTAGTCCTCATCGGGTTTCATTTGTGCTCTTATTACAGGCGTAAAAACATGTCTGCGTATCGAAATGTATTGTTACGATATCTCTAAAGTTAAACCTAGAGTCATCTATTAACTAGCATTAGTACCAGTGGAAATTGAGCAAATAAAAGAGATTAAATATAAGTATTTGTTTGAACCGCTTGAATGTTTTATAACAATCGACCGGCCAGTCTCAGTTAGCGTCTTTTTTAAGTAATGCATCCAATGGTCTATATTACGTCTCAACTGTGGTGAATTTGCTGAAACGTCATTGGGTTGAGGGGTATATTTAATTGCTTTACCTTTCCCTGAACCTAGTCTCGTTTCGTTTTTATCGAGAGTTCGACTCAAATATTTAATATTTAAGTTGAATTCAAAATCCTAAATACGCTGAAGTGTTTGGTATCATTGATTTTTGTGCTTTGCTTCTATTCTACCATACTGACGATTAAATCATTTGAACAGCTGTAATGTAAGAAGCGCTGTCAAACAAAGTTGAAAGCCGATTACAGAGAGAGAGAGAGAGAGAGAGGGAGAAAGAAAAAAAATTCAATGAGTCTGTGCTGGAAACGAGATGTGAACAAGAAAACGAATAAATGAGCTTTCTCACGGCCTAATGTCCTTGTCATGATAGACTCCCAACAATTTTCCTTCCTCCCCCTTAATCTCGTAGTTGACATTTCTTATTCGACTTCGCACGTGTGCCTTTCTAAATTTGAGAGCAAAGTTAGCACAGAAGATCCCACCCACTTGGTTATGTGAATGCTCTCTGACATACACGACTGCCCCGGGTACGAAGGTTATAATAATGTGCTTGAGATTTTTGCTCACCTGAGTATGCAAATCCGGCATCCGGTTGTTGACGTTGGTAACTTCTATTGAGTTTTCGCTTAGACACTCCATTTGTCGAGTCAATTTATATTCCTCTCCGTGTTTAATGCGATGCTAGCCAAAAAGCATAAGATGTGGACTAAATGAAGCCGATTTATGTACGAAGTCGCAGAGTGCAGCACTAATATCGCTAAGGTGGGCTTCCCAATCGCGGTGGTCCGTTTTCACATACATTCTTATGGCAGCCATTATCGAGTGGTTTAGCCTTTCCGACGCATTAGATTCAGGTGAGTAAATCGCTGTTTTCATGTGAGAAATTCCAAATTTATCGATTAATTGCTTCAATTCCTTGCCCACAAACTGCGGCTCGTTACCCGAATGTTCGGGAACTCCAAACACGTAAAATATTTCGTTCTTGAGAAAATCGACAATTTTGGTCGCCTCACCCTTATGAAGAGTTTTCAAAAACACAAATTTGGTGAGTAACTATTAGAATCATGGTATACCCTGATTTAGAATGGGGATAAGAACCTAACAGGTCTACGTATAATTTTTGCATAGGACGCTCTGATATGATTGCGTAGTACGGTTATGATATGATTGCGGAGTGCGAAATTAGGTGCTTTGGAAATTTTACATGTATCGCATGACGCTATGAATTCACCAACCCGCTTGTTGAGACCTGGCCAGAAATAAAATCAACGAATACGTTCAATTGTCTTCTTGACACTGCAATGAGAGGCGGACGGGTGCAATGCTCTTGTAGTATAATATCGTGTTGTAAGCCTTTCGGAACCCACAATTTCTAAATTGGTTTGGATAACTGTCCGGAAATTCTATGATTTTTTTCACCAATGAAACATACTCGTTTTCGTGGAAATGGACTGATCGAGTGCCGAGATCGAGGGAATCTCTTGATGCACTTCTTGGTGTGTATCGCTGAATGCTCTGGAAAGGGCATCAGAAACGACATTAAGAGCTCCTTTCTTGTGGACGATAGTAAAGTTATACACTTGGAGCTTGAGGCTCCCTCTCGCTAGGCGGCAATGCAAATCCTTAAGTGACATAAGCCATCTAAGTGACGCATGGTCTGTTTTGAAAGTGAAATGAAAAAGTTCGATATAAGGTCGAAATTTTAATATCGAAATCAATGCGGCGAGGCATTCTAATTCCGCAACGAATGTAGAATGGCTGGGAGTAATCGGGATTTACGAAAACTGGTGCGCTTGTTAACAGAGACTTAAGGCAATCGAAGGCGCTCTGTCAGTCTGCGTTCCAATCGAACTTCCTCGATTTTTTTAATAAGTTTGTGATAGAGACCTTGATGTCCGAAAAGTTGGAAATGAATATCCTACTCTGCTATTCCTAACAGGCATCGTATTTGTTTGACAGAAGTGGCGACTGGAAATTTGTATAGTGCTTCGACTTTACTTGGATTCGTTCTAAGGCCGTCTTCACCCACGATGAAACCACCTAGATAAGCGATCTCGCGAATCATGAACTTGCTTTTGGCTAAATTAATGGTTAGACCTGCCTTGAAAAGAAGTCGTGTGGTTTATTTCGAGAAGAGAAAAAGGTTCATCCATCGAGGCAGAGACGATCAAGAGATCGTCTAAATATACGAAGATCTTGTGTTTCAGCTTATGAGGCACGATTTTGTCCATAAGGCGAGACATCGTTTGGGGTGTGATGCACAATCCAAAGGGCATCACCCTGACCTGGTACAACGGCCTCCCAAATACGGTGAATGCTGTTTTCTCTTTCGCTCGTTCTGACAGAGGGACTTGCCAAAAGGCATTTTTTATAGGTCTATGGCGGAGATGTATTTTGTGTCGTTGAGACGACCGAGAAAACCATCAATTAACGGCAGTGGGTAAGCGTTTTTTTTGTGATCGAATTCAATTTGCGACAGTCTAAGCAAAGTCAAGATTTTCCATTAGACTTTCTCACTGAGAACTCCACGGACTTGCACTCTCCTGTATTAAATTCATTTCTATCATTCCGATAGCTTACGGTGATTATCACCGGGTGTGCTAGCACTCAGTTCGTTTACAATATGTGGTGCTAGATGAAATAAAGACCAGAAATCTATGCCCAAATAAAGCCCGTTTATCATTATTGAAATTAACGGGAACCAGAACATATCCAATTATAGATCTACTAATGATCGAGCGTTCTTGCCTAAACTACTGATGGAAGCACCGCTATCCGATAAACCTGTGATTGGAGTACTATTTATTTTAACCTCCACATGAGGCCTAGGCTCTTTTTAGTTTTTGAGCAAAATCGAACTACATATCTTATTGAAGATTTTCCTCTGCGCCCAATATTGAGCACTTCGTTTAAAAGTCGAGCGGGGTATCTAAGACCTGGATTGTGTTGAAAGTGTCGCGTCCGAACACGGTTCGCCAGGACGACTCGCATTCGGAGTTGAGTTTTCCGGCTGAGAATTGGGCAAGTTTTGACCGTGAATCCAGGCTTATGACATCGATCACACTACTCCTTGACCATGGTTAATTTCTTCATGATTATTCATGTATCTATAGTGGAAATTCTAGAACTAGCATAGACTGCCGGATTACTCTCATTTGGGTAACAGTTATACCGAGGTTCTTCTCCAACATTATCTTGGAGTCGCGATTCTTGTATTTCATTAACGTGAAGCGAGTGATGACTTCCCGGAATATCATATGTACTTCGCACATCGAAAAGCGATCCCGACCACAATTGCTCATACTTCTGAAAGACCATTCGTAACTGTTCGGCGCCAAAACTGTAACGCTTGATCGGCACATGCTGATTGTTTCTCTCAATCCGGGACTAGTCAGAGGGAGGATTTAAAAAAAAAACATATCAATTGTTCGCCTTAGATAGAAAAAAAATGATACATGTGCCTATTCAGCCACAATCTACGACGATGCCAGGCACTCCCAACCTATTTCTCACTGATGTCACCACCCGGATTCTAATTTTTTTTTTGGTTTACAGTATGAACTACACGATCGGATCATTACACTTTCTGGGAATTTATTATTTATTATTTTAGGCTTAAAGCTTGAACTTGAAATATCAGACATCTAGGACTAGGGTTAAAACAAATTCTGAAAATTTTTGAGCTACCCGGTTTTTACACCAAATAAATAAAAGTACAAATAAGTAAATATATTTGATAAACTTTAAGTTTTTTGTGATTTACGTGCCACCTAGATATCATTGGAAAAGTAGAGTTGCTACGAGCAACGAAATTAAAAACAAAATTGTCATAAATTGAGACAATTGAAAGAACAAATTAAGGTCACTGTGTGAATTATAAAATATATTCACACCAATTGTAAAGAATTACCCGACGCAGATACTTTAGTTTTACCTTATACCGCGATCTTTTTGTCGACTTGGCGCTTCTTTAATAAACTTTTATATTCGGTTACTCAATTTTTTATCGAATTTTATGAAAGATATTAAATTCTAAAATTAGCGGATTGGTTTCAATTTTTAGTTTTATTTTATAGTTTAATTAAGATAAAAAATATGAAGAGCTTAAAATATGATTTTGATATAGGCAAAGCAAACCCGTTGAGTTGCCGTGTTAAGGTTGATTATTTCGACCTTAAATTCAACGAAAGTTTAGTTTTTGTATTGCATTAGAAGGTCAAAAATGGGTCTGTATTAAAAAACTTGAAATATTATTAAGAATAACACATAAATTAAAGTTAGAGAAAGAGTAATGTTTTCAGATTTATGTGAATTTGCTATTTTCACTTTCTTAACAGCTAGTTTGCACACCATTAAAATTGCCATTACATAATGTAACATAACAGCAAAATTATGTTATGCTGTATATACAAATGATTACTACAGAAATCTTCAAATTTATAAATTGGTTTTGTTATTACGTCAGGCCGAATAAGATTAATCGAGAAATTATTGATCGAAATGAAATAAATTTTAGGAAGAGCCATTTTATTATTCTCAGAGTAATAAAAAAAAAATCAAAATTAGTTTAGTCAATTTTACTGGTTTTACCTCATCACCGTGAGTCATCACATAATATATAACTTTCAGGTTCCAGCTGTTTTTGGGGAAGCAACTGGCCATTAACAAAATACAGATAATCAAAGCAGAATAGGAAGATAGAAAGATAGGAAGATAGGAAGATAGGAAGATAGGAAGATAGGAAGATAGGAAGATAGGAAGATAGGAAGATAGGAAGATAGGAAGATAGGAAGATAGGAAGATAGGAAGATAGGAAGATAGGAAGATAGGAAGATAGGAAGATAGGAAGATAGGCAGATAGGAAGATTGGAAGATTGGAAGATTGGAAGATAGGAAGTTCAAAAGGATTGCAGAAAATAGTAAAAAAGTCTTCTCTACTCTGAAACGAGTATAGGTGAAGAAAAAAAGACTATATACGAAGGCCTAGTGGGACCACTTATAAAATTTGCTTGTGCCTTACAGCTGTCGAAGATGAAAGGCAACCATTAATGGTCATACAATTACTGACACTAGAATGTATGTAATTATACTTACATTTGTATTTTAATTTTCCATTATCTCCAATTTAGGGGCATATGGCATTTTAGTAAACGCTGGATCATCGCACTCTATCGGGGCTACAGCTTCCATTTCTACCGCTGATTTGCCTCTGCTAGCACAGTTCTTCTTAAAAACATTGCTGGTCTTCCGACTTTCCTGATCCCTTGTGGCTTCCAGTCCAATAACATCCTTGTTATATGCTTTGGTGCTTTCCATATTGTATGACCAATCCATCACCATTTCCTGTCTCTTATTTCGGTCGCAATGTTCAACTGCTTTATAATTCTGTGCAGTTCGATGTTTGTTATAAGGTTTTCGCGTACGTGCACTGCAGTATTCGTTAAAGGCACTTATTTAAGAACACCTCCAATTGCTGTTTTTTTCGTATGTTTTTATGTCTCACAACCATACAGTAGTACTGATTTTACACACGAGTTGAATATTCATATTTTGGTCTTGCAGGACAGGCCAAAGGTATTTCAGATGCTAGGTTACATGTTAAATACATATCTGGTTTTGTTTATGCGCTTATTTATGTCTTGCTTTGGTCTCTGCAGTTAGAGGACACTCGTATGCTTCGTAAAAAACTTCTAAATAAGCATGTTATCCTTAGATTTCCACCACAGCATCCTTGGCTTGTCGTAGGAGGCAACTAAACAAAGGTTAAATCACTGGGCTATACGCTTCAGTTTAGGATTGGTATGTGAAACATGCAGTCGCTAAGAAAACAGGCTCGTTTGATGGCACTATATCAGCCATGAAAGAGTATCGAGTTTCTTGGAGAGCAACTAGTTGTCGAAAAAGTGGAGATAATTTGTTCCAAGGCTATATATTGCATTACAGTGAAGATGACTTCGGCAATCGTGGTGTAGGTTTTATTCTTGGGCCCAAGGTAAAAAAGGCGGTTTTCAATTTCAAAACAGTTGAGAATCGTATGTGTAAGATACGTTTACGCATGCGACTAGCCAACTTGTTAATTGTTTGTGTTCAGCCGCCCACTAATGTAAGCGAACCTAATGAAAAATACTCATTTGATCTTTACCGGATCTTTACCGGAGCACGACGTCAGATAGTGATTGGTGACTTTAATGCAAAAAGCATTAAACTTATGCATTAGACTTATGTGAAAACATTCGTCCATACTCCCGACATTGTATAGCGACCAATAATGGGATAAAAATGATGCACTTTGCGGTCGCGCATGACCTCATTTCAGCTATACCACACCCTTTCCTCATAAAAATTTCCACTTGGAAACTTGGACACACTCATGAAAGAAAGCTCAATATCGAAAGCTGAGATGAGAAAGCACAATATCAGAATCTTGATACCTGTAGCATTATGGAAACCAACCCCTGTTATAATGATGTGAACGTTGTATGCGGGAGGTACTGTTAACTTAGGTTGTCAGCGCTGCCCAGGCGACTATAGGTATGGTAAAAATTACACCCAAAACGATTGGTTTCACACGGACAGAGGTTCATGTTAGGAGAAACTCCAAGCGAATTTGTAGACTGAAAAATCGTGAATGGTTGAAGTCTTATGAGTACAAGAACTCAGCAATTAGCGCAGTTTTCGTGGCTTCTTTAAAGGAGTTACCGGGCTGCATCATACCTTTAAACCTAGTTCTATCACCATTCGGAACCACAATAGAAACCTCCATGTTAACGTCGATGCAGTTTTCGACACTTGGAAGGAGCATTTTTCTGGTCTACTTAATGTTCAACAAGTGTCAAATGCTCTGTTTGAAAGTTATCAAATACAGAATGGGGAGATGTGAATAGAGGTCCCATCTTACGAAGAATTTACACTAGCCATGCCGAGACTAAAACGATACTGTTCCCCTGGGGTTGATTGCATTAATTCCGAGCTCTTGATATTCGGAGTGAAGTTATGCCTGATAATGGAAAGTGGCTGCGTTGTGCCCTATCTTTAAAAAATGAGATGTGAAAACTACCGCGGCATAGCTTTCCTTTGCATAGCAAATTACTGTCTTACTGTCTTAATATTAGGGAGAATCACTCCCCTAGTGGAGGAAACAGTTAGTGATTACCAAGGAGGACTTCATCCAAATCAGTCAGTGACTGATCAAGTCTTTTGTTGCGGATGATTATTTTTAAATATCACCAAACATCTCGTAAAGTACAGCAGGTATTCTTGGATTCCTAAAAAGCATATGACTCAAACCATCGGGATAGGTTATGGTTTTCTTTGCGATGCCTAGGAATACCTGAAAAATATGTGCGTTTATGTAAATGGCAGTAATGTTATGTTAAAGTTGAGAACATAACACGAATTTTTTCAATTAGCTCTGGATTACAGCAAGAAGATGCTCTGTCCCCAATACTCTTTAACCTCATTTTGGAGTTTATCTTCCGTAAAAATGAAACACCTCAGGTCCAAAATTTTAGTAACCACAATTTTGAAGAAGTGACAAGTTTCCTATACCTCGGGTCCCTTGTCAGTCATAATAAGTGTGTGGAACAGGAGTTTATTGAAAATCCCTGATCTCGTTCATGAAATAAAAGGACAGCGAGTACGCTGGATCGGTCACGCTCTGCAAACCAATCATAAACGAATGGTTCCGCGTTCTCTGAGAGGAGAGGGACCATTTGGCAGATGCAGAGGTCACTGTCGGCGACGACCTCGGTGTAGAGAACGACTTGTCTTTTTCAGGTTGTCTAGAACAATACGAAGATAAGCTTGGGATCGAACCCAATAAAGCCAGACACTATTAATGTGGTATGAGCCAGCAACCAAGATATACGAATTTGTGTATATCTTTAAGTTGTTGTTGGAAGTTATTGAATGCCAGAAAGTTTGTGTGTGAGCAGGCATATATCATTTTCTTATACGATTAGAAACAGCATTGACGAGAGTACGCATCGTTGTCTTATTCCTGGAGATGTGCAGTATGTTTACTTTGCTTGCCTTTGTATTGAGCTCGGTTTAAACATTCCGATATTCTTCTTGTATGAGTTCAATTAATTTCTTGGTGATGCTCATTTAACAAAGTTTTTTGCCATATTGCGTTCCTATATTTATCGTGTCAATTGCTTGTTCGGAATCACCGAAGGCCGGATATAGCAGATAACTTCATTCATTAGATTGTTCAGGGTTGATTCGGATTGAGTTGATGTGATCAGTGCCATGTCTTCCTCGTTTTTTAATTTTGCATTGATTACAGGTGAGATTCTGCCAAGGATGACAGAGAGAGATACTCCACCAGTTCTTGCAATCCCTTAGGTCACCTTTCATAGAGATTATAACTGATAAGCCTTCTTTCCATTTTTGTGGTATTCTGAATTCTATACTTTTTGTGTAAGAGGTGGTAATGCTCTTGCTGTTGAGGCAGTCTTGATGTAGGCATCTTCAGTTTGGTTAAAACGTTGTTCTATACTGTTCCTGGTTTTATTGAAGATATTTCTCGTTTCAGTATCTCTCAATATGTTTGTATTGAATTTCGTCCTATTTAGTCAGCAGATTACCATTAAGTGAATATCCAGAAGTCGTTTTGGCAGAGGCGTCGAATACGACACGTAATTTTGCTGTCGTGGATCTCTCCACACGCCATGATGCAGTAGATACAAATAATCGAAAGTACTTTTTGGCAGTTCGACTGCTTTCATATGTCCTAATCGTACTTATTCTTCCATAAACTCGATATATCGCCCTTGAATTTCTGTATTAAACTTAAATTTCCTCTCCATTGCGTGCAAGCGTTTGATAGCGATACCGAGTGATTCCTTCAATGGTTTTAAGTTGGGTTTAAATGACAATCTTACCATATAGTGATTATCCTTTAATTTCACGGTACCTTAAAGGGGTCTTTACATATCTGATGTTCGGGTAATAATGGTGGGATACCAAATACTTCCTAAGATTCCCAAAATTTTTTAAGACTATTGTTTAGGCTGCTGTTGTCGATAATAAAGCTCTTGCAATTACTGGATTCCTTGTTATGTTGATTGTTTTCCATCAATGTCCATCCTAGGTGCGTGTTATGGGCATAGATCATATTATTAGTTATTAGCTCCTAGAAGTAGATCGATTTTAGAAACTGGGTTTCTACTTATATCAGCTAGCGTCATAGTTTATATACATTTGCAGTGCACCCACTCAATTTCTTTCTCAGTTTCTGAATCGGTCTGACTTTAGTAATGAATGGTACCACATACGCGGAAAACTCGGATAAAATTAGATTTTATATGCGGTGATATGACTAGATCAACTATTCTCCTGGTTGTAACCATCTTTTGAATAGCGAGTCCTTGGATACTGAAATGATCTCATGAGTGAAATGCATACACGACGATTGCGGCGACTGAGAGTTGCCTTGGCTGGCTCAATTTGGGCTAATTGAGGTTATAGCGATTGACTGCTGGTTGGATCTGTTCTGGACTGGTTTGAATTAGTGGCTGGATGCAGTAGTGTATTGTGGTTTCTTTTACAGTGATGACATTTTCCCCTTGATTTACTGTAGTACACCACGTGAGATTGGCTAAAATAATTAAAACAACGATTTTCATTCCCTTCGTTTGTCAACTGTCCATTCCTTAAACTTCACAAATAGAACATGATGCGATAGCGTGAGTAAACGTTTTTGGAGGTCTTGCTTGTGTAATTGTTCTTTTTGGATAGCTTTTGGCTGCATCCAATGCATCGGCTCTTTTCATCAAAAATTCAATTAGCGATAGGCAGGTTAGGAATTCCTCCTCGCAAGTCTCATCAGCCCACTTATCTCTTGTTTGTTCGTCCAATTTTGAATCATTAGATAATTTAGCCATGGATCTCTCGTTTCTGCCTTGGGTCTAATTGCTTTCAATCCCTTTAAGCCTTTTTCAGCGGTGTCCATTACCTTCTGAATGTGTTGTGAAGTAAGATTATTAATCGCTGGTAACTCTACTAGATTTTTGATGAAAAATTACACTGTATAACGTTTTCTATCGTAACGAGATTTTAATTTATTTAATGCCTCAATATAATTTGCGTTCGAAATTGGCAAATGTTTTAGAAGATTAGCGGCTTCGTTTCTCAGGAGTCCCTTTAATTATTGAAATTTCTGAGCCGGGTTCAAATTCGGGTTTTCATGTATGGTGAAAGAGAATAAATCATGGAATGATTGCCATTCTGTATAACTTCCGTAGAATGGTGCGATGTTTATTTTTGGGAGTTTATCTTCTAAATTTGAACCACGGTTCTGATCGGCTTGATTATACTGACACATTCCCGGCCACCAAATTAACCTTTCTTAATAAGTTATTCAATTCGGCGACGGTGTCATAATATTTCTCTTCGACTTCTTCTTGATGACCTTCATCATCTGGTTTTATCTCGCTGACGTTTAGTTCAGTTCTTAGTTAAAGATCAACTTAGTTTATTCAATCTCAAACTAATTTCTACTTTTACGACACTCATAATGTTGAATTTCCTAAAATACAATAGAATAAAAATTAATTAACCCAAAATTTAATTTATAAAAAAAATATTTTCTTTAATTAAATTACGAAACGTCAAACTTGTTATTATCATAATATAGTACGTTTTGCATTGCGCATATGCAATTACATTAATGGTGCGTACATGTACGTGATTAAAAAATTTCATCACAGGGTGAAGTTACTAACAAAAGCTTTTGCTCAAAATTATTACCTATTTTACTTGACATTTGGCTGTGGTAAACGAAATATTTGTGCGATTTTTTGTGATTAGATTTCCATTTTTAATTTCTTATCGGTGATTTTAAATTCTTGCTGTTTGTTTTTATCGGTAATTTAAATTTTTTCGTGTTTTTTCGTAATAATTTCTAATATTAAATTTAACTTCATTTTGTTTTTATTGGTTGATTATAATTTCGTAATAATTTCTTTTTGTTTGTTTTCGGTGATTTTAAATTTTCGTGTAATTTAATTTTTTTCGAGTAATTTAACTTTTTGAATTTAATTAATTCCTAATAATACCCAAAATCAAGACAAACCGCTATCGAAATTTTTGGCGCGGCACTTAAATATTGTCAGTGAATTGACATCAGTATATATAAACAAAATAAGAAAGTCCAAAAAATAGGGAAATTATATATAATGAGCACAATTATTGCTCATAATTTTTATTTATTTTTTATTATGTTGAATGATTACGGTGAAAAATGTGCCCTAAAGTTAAAATTATTTAAACTCAGGAGGGGACATTAATATATTTTTCGTATGAAAAATATACAAATTTCCCCTTGATTCGCGAATCAATTTTTTGATCACGTACATGTACGCACCATAAGTAATGAATTACATAAATGAAGCTGCATTTACCATGGAACATTCACAATATTGCTTACAAGTAGGAGCTTATGCAATTTGTCAAAAGTCTAGATTAATTCTATTCATTTTTGAGACTTTGTCAGGTGAGGAATAAACTATCATTATTATAGTAACATAATAATTTAATTATAATCATACATTAAATAAAGCAACAACAAATTCAATAACATTTTTATTAAAAAATTTATTGTGAACAATTTAAAACATTAAAAACGGTGAAACGCCTTGGCATCACGCCAAACCACATAATTAGACTAAATGTTGGTAATAATTTCAACAAACTCTTAGTTCTTTACAAATTGCAGCTGTTTGTGCTGACCTTAATAAGAAATGCTCTTTCAGTTTTATCGTTCTTGGCATAAGTATAATACATAGTACCAAATTTCTGAAGCAAGAAAATTATTACCATATGAACTAATGACAAAGATTTACCAATAATATGGCTTTATTAGCTCAAACCACTATCGAAGTACTTTAACGAATCCTGTAAGATGATAGAGCCAAAATATGAAATTTAAACCTGTCAAGTCCATTTCAAAGCTAAAGTAGTCGATAGCTTGGGCCGATGTTTGCCAGCTCACGTTATCGTGGCGCAAAATACCAAAGTAATGTAATAAGCAAAATGTTAATAATGTAAATTTAATATGTCACTTGGCATCAAAAAAAATGTAACTGTTTCATTTATAATAAATATAAAGATATCTTTTGAAATTCCAAAAAGAAATATTTTTATAAAAAATTTAAAACAAATGATGAACATATCTATTAAGATTATGTTTCTTAATACTAAGCTGGTTTTTATTTCAAATAATTTGAATTAGTAGATCGGATTGTATCTGCATTACATTTAGTCTGTGGTTAAAATTATCAACAAATAATCATTTATATTTACAAAACCGTTGCCCACAACAACTAAATCATAATTTTCCACTTTTTCTTATTCGCGAATTCCACAATCGGTTTAAATAAAAAAAAACAAATGAAAAATGTAGCCATGAAAATTGGTCCTACAATAACAATATGTGTATGCCGCGAGTACAAATTATATACAGCTAATATTCAAGTTCATAATTTATATTTATGCAAAAAATTCTGTATATATGTTTATGTATAATATGCTTGAGAAGTTGTGTTAGATTAATTTGGGTTGGGTTGATGGAGAATAAAGCAAGGGGAATATGCTTTAATTATGATATATCCGTTTTTTTTTTAAATTTCTTTTCATTGTTTTATAAGTCTTGCATGGTTGAATGCTTTCGTTAAAATGGCGTACCACATATTTGACGACTTCAATGTGTATAATACTTTTTTGTACTGTAAACTTTTCGTAATGTTAATGTTACAATATTAAATTTTTCACTAAATATAACTTTAATACAAATGGATTATTTTCATTTGGTTATAAGAATTAAGTGGCTATAATTCCTTTTTATATTATTAATTTATCATGAAAACATACCAACAAGGGATACATGTGTTACTAAATACACTTTTGCGGCTTTACTCTTTTTTGATTACTTTTTAATTGTTTTATATGTTAAATTAATATTGACTGAGTTTTTAAAGTCTCATTTTGAATGTATGTATGTATATCAAAAAGTGTATTGCAAAAATATACATAGGTAAATTGTATATAAACTCGTTATTTATTAGGTTTAGGCAAAACAATAATATTGTCGTAATCGTACATATTATAGTATTATATCTGATTGATTATACTTTAAAGTACCTACCAAAGTCGTTCTCTATACCTTTATCAGCCGTACAAGACCAGTACGTTTTTTTTAAAAATTAATTGTAAGGCTTGTCGGCATTTTCAATGTATTTAAACTTTAGCAGTGGACGTGAATCTTTACCATACCAAATGCTGTCATTTTACATACCGCACATCGGGCGTAATACTTCTGCAACAATGGTTTCCTCATTTTCTAAAGTATCATGAGCGTTTGTATTTCATGATTAGTACTGTAACTGGTACTTGCACTGTAGCTGGTACTATGTTCATCGGGTCGTAATATTCTTATAGCAGAATTTTTTTGCTGTGTAACCAATATTCTATTTTTTTAAATGCTCACAATTAAGAACATTTTTCTATATCTACGCCATTTTTATAATTCAATATTATAAAATAATGGCCTTAACCATTGAATACTGCGCCCAAAGAGTCGAACTTTTCACCTTCGTCGACAAATCGGCAAAATATGCCATAGAACACTTTCTGAATATAATCTAGATTTTACATTTTTTTCAGTACACCACTGCAAAAATATCTTTTTGAATCGTATGTCTTGTAGAAGTAGGAATAAGATATTGGAATCAGTTGTTGGTAAAGACGGAAGAGGATTTTCTACGAAACACTCACCATGTAGTTTGATGATTTGACCATAAACTAACTCCGCTGGTGAGCATTTAAGATCTTCTTGAACCGTAGCTCTAATACCAAGTAAGATAGTGGATATTTCTGAGCTCCATTGCGCTGTATTACCTCGGGCTCTAAGTGCAGATTTCAACTGCCGATGGAAGCGTTCGACCATACCATTTGCTTGAGGATGATAAACTGTAGTTCGTATATGATTCGAGCCAAGAAGTTTTGTTAATTCTTTAAAAAGATTGGACTCGAACTGAGTTCCTTGATCGGTTGTAATTGTCAAAGGGACACTAAAACGTGAAACATAATTATGAACGAATGTGGTCGCAACAGTAGATGCAGACATCAGTCATGCAATACGCTTCAGGCCACCGAGTAAAATGATCAACACAGGTTAACATATAATTATTAGAAGTTGGTAACGGGCCAACTATATCTATATGAATATGTTCAAAACGTGTATTGGGGATTTTACATTCACCCACAAGAGACTTAATGTGTCTCTGCACTTTTGAATGTTGACATTCTAAACATGACTGTGCCCAATTCTTGACATCTTTGTTTAGACTAGGCCAAAAATAACGAGCAGAAATCAATTTACGAGTTCCTCGAACCCCGGGATGTGAGATGTTATGTAAAGCGTCGTAAAGTTCCTTACGAATAGGAGCTGCGATGAATGGGCATTTCTGCCCAGTAGTAACTGCGCAATAAATCTCCAAACCTGGCAATTTAAAAAGCTCTAATTTAAATTTTGAAAAGGACGTTCGGAACCAGAAAGTAAATTCTAAAGTTCTAAATCCGCTTTTTGCACCGTAATAATTAACTGATAATCAAAACTATCATCAATGGATGATAATACTAAAGTGTCATCCCCAATGCGGGAAAAACAATCCGCTACAGTATTATCTTTACCACGCACACACCTAATATCCGTAGTTAATCAAGTGTATCGACACTTTAGGACTATGTTCAGTTTAAGACAGAATTGCTCTAGTCAGAGGCTTATGATCGGTGTAAATTCTAAACTCCCGACCTTCTAAAAAATAACGGAAATGCTTCATTTATAGATAAATAGCTAACAGCTCTCGGTCAAATGCGGAATACTTAAGTTCGGCATTTGATAACTTACGAGAGAAAAATCCTAACGGCTCCCAAATGTTATTATTAAGCTGTTGTAAAACACCTCCAACAGCTATATGGATAATCATTTAAAGGATGTGCTAACAAAACAAAAGACGCCAATTCACGTTTTAAAAATTCCAATGCTAAATTGCATTCCTCTGACCAAGTAAAATTTCTTGGTGTCTTGGGCTTCTTAAGTAATAGAGCCAAATGAGAGTGAATTGGGGCTACACATTCGGCAAGTTTAGGAATAAACCGGTGATAATAATTCACCATGTCGATAAATTTCTGTATGCGTCTAATCAATTTTGGGGCCGAGAAATCTGTAATAGCTATAACTTTCTCCGCCGAAGGTAGAATACCTTCCGGAGTGATCTTATGACTGAGGAAATCTAATGATTGTGGTCCAAAAACGCATTTAAAACTTTTAATATGAACATCAAACTCAGTAAGACGTGGGAATAATTTTTTCAAGTGTAGTTTGTGTTCTTCCTCAGAAGCGGATGCCACTAAAATGTCGTCTATAGACGAAAATAAAATCTAAATCACGAACAATCTCGTTCATAAAACGTTGAAACGTTTTAACGCTGTTGCACAAAGATTCGGCGAAAATGTCGCATTACTACCCCCATTGGTTCTAACTTCAGAATCTATGACCTTTAAACAATTCGATTTCTTACTATTATGTTGTAAAAATCGCGAATACTTATAATTAGCTTCAACGTATAAATTTTAGTTTTTTTCTTGGTCGTCAACAGAATTTTGTGACAGACCCCGCTCGTATTTGCACGGCTTGATACACCGATGCGCCTTGTTATTTAAAAAAATGATGGTAGAAGCACGTTCCTTCATAATGTGTGCGTTTATTTTTCGCAAAACGGCGCAGCGATGTGCTTCTGAAATTTTTGTTTGAGGTGCTGCGCTATCAAGCCTTATTATAATTACCATTAAACAATTTGTTCAAAACCCCTTCGATTCTGGACAACCTCTGGTCTACTGACATTGAGCTACTCAGGGAGTTTTGGGCGATTATTACTGTTGGTCTTTACTGAAAAGGTACGATTTTGAGGTCGCGAACGTGAAAATTCGGATAGCTGTTGTTCAGGTGTCAGATATTAAAATATTTTGTCTGCCTGTTTTTTAGCTCCTCTAAAGAAGTGGTGGTTGGTGGTGCCACAATGGCCGTCTTAATAATCGGCGAAAGTCTTCGTACCAATAATAACCTAATCATTTGTTCAGAACAATTATTACCAGCGAGCGCTTTGATGGTCCGTAATACTTCTGACGGTCGGCTGTCTCCTAATTCTTGACTCGATAATAGCTGTTCTAATTTCCTTTCATCCGAAAGAGCTAATCGGTCCAATAGAGCGCTTTTTAATGAAACATTAATTTAATTTTCGGTAGGTGGATTTTGTAAAAAATCATCAATTTTTCTACATTCCGAGGGTGGTATAGAGCCATTAATGTGGACAGATACTTTGGTTTTTATGTGGCGCGCTGCAAAGAAAATTGTATCTCTGACACCGTGAACCACATGGTTGGGTAATTAACCCAAAATTCCTGCAATTTAATTTGGCTGGCCGCCACCTTTGTCGACGGACCAGGTAAATATCTAATGTCATGTTGCGGTTCGGTTGATGGTGTAATTTTGGAAGCCCGGCTTGTGTCCATGCTCTCTATGAATATGAAGTGCTTTTGTGAATCTTAACTACTCTGGAGAATCTACGATCTCGTTGATACTTAGTGTTTGGAGAGAACTCTCCAAACACTAAGTATCAACGAGATCGCTTGTTGCGGTATGTGACGAACCCATGTCGAGTTAAAAGAGAAGAAGAATAAATCAGAAGAAGTGTTGCGTGTTGCATATCACGTTGGGGTCACCAATTTAGTGTTTATATATTGTATCCACTATGTCTTAAAAGTACAACAAATAAATTGATACACTAATAAAATTATTTATTGATCGAATTATATTTAATGTTTATACATTGTTTTATTTTAAACTAATTAATACTTCTATTCCTTTTCACTATTTTACTTTTGGTGTTGCTGGCCCAGGAAAACTAACAAGACTAAAGATGATCATACAAAATCTACCTATAAGCTTTGTCTCAAAAGCTTAAATGTCAACATTGTTGTGTATATGGCAAAACTATGAATTAAACGATTCAATTGACGACGAAAAGATTTCGCAGCCATTAACAAAGAACGCAAATAACTTTAATGTGCTATTAATTTTAAAATCTGTCCCCATTTTAACAAACAATAGACTCAACAAGATAATACTTGAAATCTACCCCTTTTTAGAGCAAGGCGGTAAATGTTCTAATCATGTTCTAATGCCGAACCTAAATTGATGGTCTGGTTAAATATGATATTCTTCCAGTTTTAGGTTTAAATATTTTTATAAATACTTGGGTAGTTTTTAAGCATAGTGGTGGATAAGTAAAGTACATTTGTATGATCACATGGTTGATATACACAACACATTTTTCTTCATCTGGCCTTTTGTACGTGAGCGCTAGTCGCAGATTCTAATTGCTCGATTTAGTTTCTGTATTAACAAGGATTATTCCTGATTATCGAAAAAGTTTATTAATATCCTATAACATTTTTTAATTTGATATTTAATATCTAAAACGTAGCCCTAAATTTTGCAAGTAGTCAAACAATTGTTTATTCATGCGAAAAGATCATTATTTATTTAAAAATTGAGGAGGTTGGGAAAATATGATTCAACCAATAACAATTTATTAAAAGTATAAAACTTTGTGACAAACATATTGGTTCTTAAATTATTTCAAAAACGATTTTCCGAGAAATAATATAATTTATAGTGTACGTCTGTGCGATGTGTGTTGGTGGAAAACGTTGTGACACGAAATTTCAATTCGAAGAGTGTGTCATTAATTGTAAACGTTTAAAATGTTGGAATGAGAAAAAAATCCAGCTACCTTCTCATCAATTTTGTTTTAATTTATGTCATTTTTTCATCCATTAGCGTTAACATATTAATATTCGACTGGCGTTTTTAATTTTAATTTTTTCATGCGTCATTAATTTCTTTTGATTAATAATGTTAAAAATATTACAATTATTTGATTAAAATATTACTTGTAATGTATCACGTGTAATACTAGGGTTGCATTATAAGTAGCTGTCCTTTGGCAACAAATGGAGCGAATAATATTAATATTTCAAACGTCTCCTGCAAAACTGCCAGATGCGTCATTCAATTTGTGTTTGACAAAGCAGATACATAATTGGAAAACTGCATTGCTCGATTGTAGCGCCATGCTTAGTAGTGGTGACGACTTACTAAGTATTTATTTCCAAACACAATTTGCTTTCCATAAAATCATAAGTAATTCCACGCGCTACAGGCTTAGAGAATCCCATATTGAGATCACCGGATGTTACTGACTTTTTTTGGATGTTTTTTCTTCTCTTTAACTACTTATTGTCGACTGGCTTAATATATTTTCTAACAAAAAAATGGCGAACAAAAACAAAAGGTAAAAATACATTAAAAAAATGAAAGGGATAAAAAAATAAATAAAAAGAGTGAGAGAACCGTCGTGTAGCCCTATGAGCAACATGACGTGGAATCCATAATATTCTCTCCCCAGTAAGTTACTTTGGTTGATCCAATTACTCTCTTTGAACATCCAATTTGACCAATTTCGTCACTGGTCGCTTGAAGACACCTGTCTTTGTATTAATGTTTACAACTTGCACTCGTCCATCTTTGGCGAGGTAAACTTGAACAACTATTCCCTTTGGCCAATAATTTTGGGGATTTTCCGGATCCATCACGATAACGAGGTCTCCTAACCAAATGTTTCGGGACTCGGTTGTCCATTTGGTGGAATCGTTGAAGTGCGACAAGTATTCTTTAACCCATCTTTTCCAGAACTGTTCCAACAGTTGTTGAGAGGCCATCCAACGGTTTAGGTAAATCAGGTCTTTGTCAGTTCTTTGTGCAAACCGGAAACTGGCATATGACGGTATAATTAAAAAATGGTTTGATGTTAATGGTTCACATTTGTCAGCGGCCGGCTATTTAAGATATTTTCGATCTCATAGTATAGAGTTCTAAGATCATATTCATGGGGATGTTTCTCCTTCAGCATTTAAAATAGGTTTTGTTTAATTAATCGTATAAGATATTCCCAGGCACAACCCATATTTGGTGCGGCTGCCTGATTGAAATACCATCTGCAGTTCTTCATGGTAAACGTCTGTTGCATTTCGTCGTGATTCGAATTAGAAATTGCATCGGCTATTTCCTTTTCGGCTTTTCTAAAGTTTGTCCCGTTGTCTGAGTACATCTCTTCAGGGAATCCTCGTCTACTGTCGAATTGTCGAACTACAAACATGAAAGCGTTACTTGATAGGTCGTGTGCTATTTCCAAATGCATCGCACGTGTGACCATGCAAGTAAAAATTACAACATAACGTTTCACTTGGCTTCGTGTAACGGTGACTTCAAAGGGTTCAAAGTAATCAAAACCACATTTGATGAAGGGCCTGGTTTTTGGCTCCAATCGGCATTCCGACAGTTGTCCAATGACTGGGATCTCTGGCATTGCCTTTTTATTTTTGCCGTCTTGACATTCACGGGAGATTTTTTTTAGAGTGTTTCTCAATCGATGAATCCAAAATCTTTACCGAACATTATAGATGATGGTGTCAATTCCCATATGAATAATCATAGCATGATGCCATTTGATGATTAATTTGGTAGTAGGATGATTGCCGTCCAAGACACATGGCATACTTAACGTCATGTGCACTTTGCTTGGTTTTGCAAAAAATTAGCATCCAGGCTGTTGATCGTACAATTTTCCAATACTTTCCAAATTTGTTGACGCCAGGAATTGGGAGGATAGCAATGTTGTTGGAGATGACGTTGACGATCTCGTTTTTTACTTCTTCAATTTCCAAATCGTTAATTGCTGGCCGAATTTTGTCTTGTTTGGACCATGCCGTTGTGGGACCGTACAAAAATGGGGAGCCCTTGAACCACCTTTAATTGTTGTCGAATTTAATCAACGTATGTAACTCGAGTCTGGGAATAGACATCGGCTTAAGAGGTGCCACGCGGGACTTTGCGTTTACCATTTCACATTGCTTACATCTTCGTGTTTGAACCGCAAAAATGCAACAGCAGCAAATGCATCTTGTGATGCGTCACAAAAAATATGAAATTCTATTTGACTATCGGTTATTGAGAACGACGTGTATCTTCGAGGAATCTGTAGTGTCTTCACCTTATGTAGATTTGTAACCCAATTGTTCCACACGTCATACTGTCGTTTGGTGATTTCATCATCCCAGTTGATAGCACTTTCCTATATTTTTTGCATGAAAATTTTTCCGCCAGTTAGAATATTTGACAGGAGTCCCAAAGGATCAAAAATCGATATAATTATTTTCAATACTTCTTGCTTCGTCGGTCATCTCGACAGATTGTTGATGTCTTGTTGTATTTTGGTGAAATTTAGAGGGTACTCAAAATTATCAGTTTTGTATAGTTCCACCACATTCCTAAAATTCGCGCTGTTTGTCAGTTGTCATCGAGATTTAGTTGTTCACCGTTGTTTACACGTAAATTACTATCGATAGTTTCCAAAACAGCTTTTGAATTGGAAACCCAATTGCAAATCACAAAATTGCATTTTTTGTGAACATCAATGACGTCTTTGATTAGTTGAATCGCTTTTGGCTCGTCTGTTGCACCACCCAAATACTCGTCCATATAATGATTTTTAATTATTTCATTACTAGCTTCCGGGTACTCCGCCATGAACTCGCGGGCATTTTGATTTTTTAATTCCTGAGCCAGGCACCGACCGCATGTGGAACCAAAATATACCACAAAAATGTCTGGCTCTCGATGTCGATCCATTTCCCATCCATACCATTCGTTGGGCTGGTCAGTCTTCGGCGCGAACTTTTACTTGTAGAAACATTTCTTTTATGTCGGTGACGAATGCGACTGGTTTGATGCGGAAATTAATCAGGATGTTTGGTAATGAAATGTACAAGTCGTATCCAGATAATAAAAAATAATTTAGACGTTTCCCGTTGGATTTGGATGCAGTGTCAAATACGATCCGCAGTTCGTTTGGCTTGTTTGGATCTACCACTCCGAAGTGAGGTAAATACCATGATTTTGGATTTGCCCTGTCGATGTCATTTGTAGTATGTTTTATTCAAATATCCTTTGTCGATGTACTCTTTCATTTTCTGGGAATACAATGCTGCATAATTTGGATTTCTATCCATTTTTTTCTCCAAACAGAGTAAACGAAAAACGGCAGTGATTTTACTCTCGAGGAGATTTGGGCAGTCGTCTTTCCATAAAAGTCCACATTCAGATCTTCTACTATCTATACGTCGAATTGTGTGTTCAAGGATCTTGTTACATCGTTTGTCGTCTACAGATAATCCGAGTTCAGTCTCGGTTTTTGTTGCACATAATTCGAACTTCCACTGCTCTTTTACTAACTCCTGTAAAACGTTGATATCGTCTATCTCTCTGTTTGAGATTTATCGGTTTGGAAAATGTGGCAGGTGTAATCCGGAATGTCATCGGGCTCGTCAATATTCACATGGGCTATCCAACCCAGTAGGGTTTTGTTCATGGCAGGACCGTTCCAGGGCCCGTATATGATTTTACGGTTGACAATCACAGGTCACGGTTGACAATTGTCTTGTCCAATTAAATTACTGGTGTCCCGTTTTTGAATCATCTTGCTGCTTCACTCAATTGTTTGTCCATTGTATCTTGAGCGATTGAATAGGACCGTCCAGTCCCAACTTATTGGATATGTGAAACTGTCGATGCGTCGTCCAATAACGCAAATATTTCAATCGTCATCTTGGGACCTTTCAGTTTGACGAGAACTATTTTGAGCAATACCCTGCGCACGGTATTGTTTACGAGGCAATTTATATCTGCTGGCGCCTCAATTACTTTATCATTATTTTTTTATGGAGTAACTGATGATGAGGGCGGCTGCAGTTGTTGATGCCACAATTTTTTCGCTGTTTGCAAAACTTCAGTATGTGTCCTGGGCTTAGACACGAAAAACAATGTGAATTTTTTGTAATAAAATCCAATTTTCGATTGACATCAGATTTTTGAAATTTGGCACAATCACTTAATTTATGAAAAGTTGTCTTACAGAACTGACATTGTTTTTGACCGTTGTCGCTGACGATAGTATACGTCACATCTTTTTTGAATGCACCTTTGTTTTTGGGTTTGTCGATTTTCACCTGTTTCTTTGCTGTAGGTGTCACCAGTTGACTCGATGCATTTGCTTTTTTTCCAATCCATCTCATGAATTCCAAAATTTTAACCTTTGGCGGGTCTTTGTCGAGATGGTCAAAATATTCGATGGATTGTACGGCTTAAGTGGTTGGGATCTTTCAAATTTTCAGCGTCAAAACTTGTCAAACAATTATGGGAATCAACCAATGTTTCCGGTCTACCTTCCTTGACAACTGGAAGATCTGATAATCTATCCAGTAAGGCATTTACAATAAAATCGGACCGTCCGAATCGATTTCGTAATATTGTTAATATCTCATTGACATTTCCTGGCAATATCAATAAAAGATCGACGGTATCTTTGGCGAAGACACTTCCTTAGTCGATCTTGATTTTCTGAATTTGAAAACTTACAGTCACGTGTTGAACTCTCGAATTCCGCAATGAATTGAGCCCATCTTAATGGATCTTTACTAAATATAGGCAAATCGTGGTTGACTGCCAGTCGAGCAATGAGTTTTTCCATTAAATTTTAATTTTGCCTTGTTTCTTGTTCCAAATAGCAAGGATTCACATCGTTGTCACGTTGACGTCGACAATCACTATTTTCATTATTGACCTTGGTTGTCGTCTTAAATTTGCTGCATTACCGACAACGGATTTGACCCATGGTTTGAGTTTTGGCTGTAAATTATATTTTTTATTATCTTTATTCCAGTTATCTACTTTTGTCGCATTACTTGTTACGACTGATGATAAATCGCTTGCTTTGCTATAGTTGTCATCTATAATTTTTGTAATAGCCAGCTCTGTTTGCAGCCCGATTAATTTTTTGTTGGTGGCTTCTTTTTGTTTCAGAACTGCAGAATCTAAAAAGTTGTTGTAAGGGTTCCGGTGCTAAGCCATTCGAGAATTTAGAATTCATTGCTGCAAATTATGAACAAGCTAGTGGAATATTATTTGAACGATTTACCAAAACTAATCGTATCATAGCAGAACATGTTAATTCATTGTTTAAAATAAAACAAATTAAAAAACCAGTTCGCAAAACCTTCCCGATGAATTTAAATCACATCTTCGATCTCTAAAGGTTCTTGGCCATCCTACAGAGTACTGGGATGATTTAATTTCCCATCTAATGGTCTCGAAATTTGATTCGGAAACAAGTTTAAGGTAAAGGGAAGAAAACGAAAAGAAGTTATAAGTTAGAAGGACACAAAATTAATAGCTCATCAACATCTTATCAACATTCAACTAAGGCAACTATCTCTACTCAGCGACCACATATTCGTACTCGTCAAAATGTTTCCATGCAAATAAGACTTATGCGTGCGTTAATTGCAATCAAATAAGTCATTCGATCTTGCGTTGTTATAAATTACTCGGTCTTTCTAGTGATGAACGTCGAAAACGTGTTGAAGAATTAAAAATCTGTTCAAATTGCTTACGAGCCAATCACCTAATTAATGATTGTACTGTTGAAGATCGTTGTCGTAACTGCAAGGACCACCATCATACTCTCCTTCATAATACTAGTATTTCTTCAAAAGCTCAAAGTTCGTCAATAGAAAAAACAACATTACCAACCTTGTTGTATCTTCACCACCGAAGATCCTGAACCCAATCTCGATGGTTCATTGACTACTTATAGAAAAACTTCAAAGTATATTTACCTACCTTCAGCTCTCGTTGAAATATCTGACACCAACAACCGTACTTTCATTCCACGAGCAATGCTGGATTCTGGTTCCATGCTTAATTTTATAACAAAATCGCTAGCATCAAAATTGGGTCTCCAGGCAGAGAAATCTTCGGCTCAAATCCAAGGTTTTGGCGGTTCACCAATTATAGAGTGCAATTCTAAAATTATTAATTTTCGATCTCGAGTCAGCAATTATTCTGCTCCAATAGAGGTTCATATATTACCAAAAATATCCGATTATCGGCCAACTATACAGCAAGATCCATCCCAATGGTTGATTCCATCTAACATCGAACTCGCCGACCCATGATTTTATTCACCGCAAAAAATTGATTTAGTCATTGTCGCTGAACTTTTTTTCCAAATACAGCTTATTGGCCAAATCAAATTAGGCAATAATATTCCAATACTTCAAAACACTAGGTTGGGATGGGTTGCGTCAGGATAGATCGATGCTCCATCTTTTGAATTCTACTTCAAATTATTTAGACACTCTGATGGAAAGGTTTTGGTCTATATAGAAGAAGGAGATGTTGTTCAAAGAGATTCGGTTCAAGACTCGATTTAAAGCAATAAATGTAAAATTCATTTTAATAATAACTATGCGAGGACTACCGAAGGACGTTTCGTCGTTCGGTTACCATTTTTTCTTACTGAAAGTAAATTAGGCAACTCAGCTGATACTGCACGTCGACGATTCTTTAATCTTGAGACAAGGTTAAATCGAAACTCTGAATTACGAGATTCCTATAATGCTTTTATGCGTGAATATCTTTGTCTTAAACATATGGAACCAGTCAAGGCCATTGAAATAAACAATTTTTATCTTCCGCACCATTGCGTGCTTAAACCTGACTCGACATCGACCAAATTAAGGGTCGTATTTGATGGATCAGCCAAAACTAGCTCTGGCATTTCATTAAATGGAATTCTAATGTCCGGCCCTGTTATCCAAAATGAACCTTTCATAATTTTACTTCGATTTCGTTCACATGCTTATGCCATCAGTACAGATATCACAAAAATGTATCTCCAGGTCGATGTCCACCCCGATGATAGAAGATTTCAATATATTTATTGGCGATTTGATTCGATTGAACCCATGCTCGCGTATCAGCTTAACACTGTTACATACGGTACAACTCCTGCTTCGTTCCTAGCTACTCGCTGTCTTCTTCAACTTGCACTAGATCATGAATCAGCATATCCAGCGGCTAGCTCTACAATTAGGAATGACATCATGTATGTTGACGATCTTTTGAGCAGATTTATTCAAAGGAAGAACTCCTCGATATCAAGGAAAAGGTCTCGTTCATAGTGCAATCTGTTGGGATGTCCTCCGAAAATGGTGCTCAAATGATTCATCTCTTCGTGTTGATGTACCCTATGAGGATCGTGAGCAATTTATGCCAAGGGTGTTATCGTTCGATTATTATGTTCGAAATCCCGAGTCGCTCCAGTTAAACAAACGACTTTGCCTCGACTTGAACTACTTGCCGCTCAGCTTCTATCCAAATTAATTGCAAAGATTAAACATAATTTAAACTTCTCGGTCGATGACTATTTCTTTTGGACAGATTCCATGATTATTTTGCATTGGTTGAACTCCTCGTCTAGTCGGTGGAAAACTTTCATTGCCAACCGTGTTCTACAGAAGCTGTAACTAGTCTTTAAGCTGTTATTCGATTGGTGCAAAGAGCATCATATTCATGTGAATATAAAGGGATTACAAATTCTTCTTTTATCATCTGTGATCCCAAGTTGAAGTTGTTATCATTATTCATGAGTGATGATGGGATTATTCGGGTATAGGTGGTCGGTTGACATTTTCTTCATTATCTTACTCATCGAAGCATCCCGATTTGCTTTCATCCAATCGCTTCTTTACAGAAACAGTCTTTTTATTTATTCACAGAACTCACTTTCACGTTGGTCCTCAAGGGCTTCTGGCCGCCGAATGATGTAATGATTGGCCAATAAATGGGCGTCGCTTAGTTCAAAAGGTATTTAAGCAATGTGTGAGCTGTACTCAAGCAAGACCAATATTATTACAACAAAAAATGAGTAACCCTCTACCTGAACGAGTAAGCCAAGCATTTCCGTTCATTCCCGTTCAGTTACGGGGACGAGTACCGACAAAGGCGTACCTGGCCGTCTTCGTTTGCTTTGCAACATCGTCACTTTCAACGACTTGTTGCCGCACGCGGCCTACCAAAGAAAATTATCTCCGATAATGGCACCAATTTTGTCGGTGCTAACACTGATTTACACGAGCTGTTTGAACTTCTGGAAGGCTCCGATCTAAAATCCGAAATTAATCTTATGTGTCAACGAGATAAGATTCAATGGTCATTTGCTCCACCCGGTTCACCGTATTTCGGTAGACTATACGAAGCTGCAGTCAAGTCTGCAAAATAGCATTTCCGCCGGTTAACCGTAAATGCCAAGCTGACATATGAGGAACTCAGTACTCTACTTAAACAAGTCGAAACTGTGTTGAACTCTCGACCGCTGGTTCCCATATCTACGGAAGATGTTATTGAGGTTACTCCAGGACATTTCTTTATTGGTCGACCACTTAAAGCAATACTGGAATTAGGATCGTTAAACTTAAACTTAGATTATCTTACTTGGAAAAAATGGCAACAAACGAGGAGTCCATCTGACAAGACTATTCTAAATAACAAATCACAGCAGCTTAAGCGAGAAATTCAGAAGCTAAATGAAAAATCATTTTCTTCGTTTCTTGGAATGTTGACGGCTGATGAAAATACAGGCTACTCATTATGAAAGGCAACCAAAAGAATGAAAACCCCAATCATGCAGATCCCTCCTATTAAGCGAAGTGATGGCTCGTAGGCCAGGGATAACAAATCAAAAGCTGAAGTGTTTGCTGATCACCTGGCTGGTATTTTCTAACCGAATGAGACCGAATCGGATATTATAATCGATAATGGAAGCCACGACTATGGGCAGAATCCCTCTAATAACCCAGAAAGAAGTTAATAGGGAAATAAAATTCAATCTGAAGACCGGAAAGGCTCCTGGATATGATCTTTTAACAGAAGAAGTTCTAAAGCAACTACCAAAGAAAGCTATTGTCCAACTAACCCATTTGTTTAATGCTGTTATTAGATTACGGCATGTTCGTTTCGCCTGGTAAGTTGCAGAAGTTATTATGCTACCAAAACCAGGTAAACCACCAAATGAAGCTCAATTATATCGTCCGATATCCCTGCTTCCTATCATCTCAAAGCTAATGGAGAGACTTCTTCTGAGAAGAATGACGCCAATAATAGAAAGTAGAAACCTAATACCGTATCATCAATTTGGATTCAGATGTAAACATTCAACAATTGACCAGGTTCACAGAATTACAGACATTATAGAAAAGGCGTTAGCAAATAAACAAATTTGTTCTACCTTATTTCTGGACGTGGCAGCAGCTTTCGATAAGGTATGGCATGAGGGATTAATACATAAACTAAAAGTTATGCTTCCGGGACCATATGTTGATCTTCTGGAGTCGTACTTATCTGAAAGACTTTTCAGAGAAAGACAAGAAGATGAGTATTCTGAACTGAGAGAGGTAAGGGGAGGAGCCCCACAAAGCAGTGTGGCCCACTCCTATATCTACTTTATACAAGTGATATACCACAGTCCGATTATGTAAACATAGCAACGTTTGCTGACGACACCGCTATACTAGTAACAGCGCAAAATATCGAAGAGGCGGCGAATAAACTTCAATATGCAAGAGAAGAAATTCACCAGTGGACCAAACGATGGATAATCAAACTTAATGAATTCAAATCTGCGCATATCAACTTTACGAACAAACTATTGGTTAATCCGCCGCCAAGCATAAATGATGTGATGGTGCCATACGAAAGCTCCGTCAAATACTTGGGTATGACAATGGACGTTAAGCTCAAATGGAAAGAGCATGTGAAGAAGAAAAGAAAGGAGCTTGATCTTAAATATAGACAATTGTACTGGCTAATTGGACGAAGGTCAAAATTAAGCACAGACAACAAAATATTAATTTACAATCAAATCCTAAGACCAGTCTGGCTATATGGTATTCAGCTTTGGGGCTTTACTAAAAATGCTAACATCAAACCTATACAAATCTTCCCGAATAAGGTACTTCGGAGTATATTCAATGCACCCTGGTACATTCGTACTAAGGATTTGCATCGAGATTTGGGGATACCGGACGTAAAACACGAAATAAAAAGATTTGCAACGAAGCATGAATCGAGGCTATTGCAACATGTTAATGCGAAAGTCTCTCGGCTACTGGATAATGAACACATGGTTAGAAGACTAAAGAGAACCAAACCCTTCGAGCTCGTCAGTTTGTGAGCAGCTACCTATTAACGAACAGGAATTGGAGCATCGCTGGATCAACAGTGACCTCATTATAGTTAATTATAGTTCATTATAGTCTCATTATAGTCTAAGGAATACATCCAAGAGCTTCAATATCGTCACCGTTGGACAAAAAAGACGCCGAATATTAAAATTAGTACAATCGTCATCATAAAATAAAATGATATTCCGTCACTCAAATGGAAATTGGGTAAGGTAATTGATACACATCTGATGGTATCGTCCGCGTAGTAACCATTAAAACTGCGAGTGGTGAAATTTAACGCGCTGTTACAAAAATTGATCCATTACCAATTGATCTTGTACAATTAAAAAATCAACGCAGGAAGGATGTTAACGAGTCACAACTACAATGAATATTTGTAGGTGGCATTACCATTTATTGTGTTAAAAAACGTTATTTTGCTTTTTTTTATTATCTGTATTGATCCGTTGTCATTACAATATTATATAAATGTATGAGTAAAAAAAAATATATTGACAACGGATCATAGTTTTTTTTATTATCAAGTACTAAAAAAAGTGTTAGTCATATTCTATAAGACGAGCACCTAACAATTAAAAAATTAAAATTCTAAATAAAAATAAAATTCTAAATAAAAAAATTGTTAAATTTATATATGTGTTGCGTTGCAATTATTACAAAATTATAATCTTCAACCTGAGAGGAAAATGCTCCTTTCAAAACTTAACAGGCACTATAGGCTTCCCCACAAAAATATCCGCAAATACACATGAACATCACTAGCAGTAGCAGAATACCTCAAAAGAAGAAAGATGGCCAAGAAAGGTGACCTAAGAGAATGTAAGAACTGGAGAGGTATTTCCGTCCTCAACTCTTTCTCAATAATCACAGAACACAAAATAAAATAGATTTTATTGACTAAGGAAACCATCAAGCGATAAAACAAGGATGTCATTGGGCGGAACCCACAAAGGAAAAGGAACGTCGGGAGACTAGCAATGGCTTTGAAAAGAACTGTGCTAGCGAAAGAACTTAATAAGCAGATCATGGGTGCAAATTAAAGTAATATCCTTCAATAGAGTAAGATGGTCCTGCCTAGTAGACATAACACTATTTGTCAATTAATGTCTTACACATATTCACAACTAAAATGATAAATAGTTGACCGATTAAAAGATCAGATTAGTAAACATTTGAATAAAAGTTATATCATTTTCAAATATGTTACATTCCCATAAGAAACATATTTTCCATTCGAGTTGTAATTTATCTTAATCAATCCACAAACAAGTCGCAAATAAAAAAATCTTAAATAACGATCAACAAAGTTGTCATCAAAATGTAAAAATTACGGAACAAAGGTTTTACAATTCTCTTCATAATGTAGGTGCCTTTTTATGTGTATGTATTTTCTTATATTTCCCACTTAATAACTTTCATGATAGTGAGAACACAGCAAAAAATGTAATACCAGCCTAAAATAAAAAAAAAATACTAAATCCGACAGTCCAAAACGAAAAGTTAAAATATACTGGAACCATAAATCCATAAAACATAAAAATACAATTTTATGTGAAAATGAAAGCAAGTGTAATTTTTCATTTTCAAACATTTCAATACGAGGTTTTGTTGCGTTTCCTTTTTTTTTTGTGCTTTTAATGGACAACAAAAATAAAAAATCGTTACAGTATTTTTCTGTCTATCTTTTGTAATGTTGCTGTCAATTTCATAATTAAAAATGGTAAAAAAAAAACAATGCTTTGAACAGATATATTACGGACTAGGACTTTTGATTTATCACAATATTATGTGACTGACATATGCTTCGGTTGAAATATATATAATCATGTACCAACAATTTTATGGGTTCTGCTAGATTTTAGTACATTTTGTAATACTTTGATGCGGGTTTACCATAAAAACTCCTAACCTGTATAACAAATTTCTGATACATTTTTAATATATGTATGACCAATTAAGTTAAACATTAACATGTATTAAGTGTCGTTAAATTTTTATGTTGACATGTATTTCGTCAAAATAATATTCCTTAACGTAAATTAGAAATAATGGATTTAATTTTCTTAACAGTTGTCGTCTTGTTGTTCTGTGACGATAGGCATAAAATATTGTCGCATCTGCTGCGAAGAAAAATAAAATAACGATTACGTTTTATGTTCTGATATTTGAGCTTAGACATTTTAAGAATTTTAAATAATCAAAATACCATTAGTACGTTAGTTTAAAGTCATGGACAAAAACAAAAACCGTTTCTTAGCTTTATTTTGCCACAGCGTGTTAGCCGTTAACCACTTTAATACCACCTTTTGTGAATTATCGCATTTTCGCTTTTAGCTAAAAATAAAACCCGATTTGATTAAAAAAATAAATTAACGATTTTATAGTGCATATTTTTCTCTGGTGCTGTACCGAAAAATAATAATTTAAAGGTTTTTCAATTTTTCATCATGAAAATTTAATTAAAAAAAAAAAAAAAAACGAACCGAAAAGCTATCATACAAATAACTTCGAATGGAATGGGTACACGAGTATTATTCCAACAAGTACGTTGACTTGTTTTTCTAAACAAATTAATTTATAACCGTAATAAAATATTCATAAATATTCATGAATATATTCCACAAAAAGAAAATAGAAAAATTATAAATTGTACTGTACTGTTCTATTGCGATTCTATTGCTTTCGGTGTTTATGTTCAACCATAATTGAGCGAACTTTTTGCCTTCAATTAATTAATTTCCTATTTTAATAGATTACGTATTTTTCTTTTTATAATAATTAATTTATGGCGTAGAGATTAGACTCGGTCCTTACAGTATCTCTTAAGATCCCTTTGCTTATAGATCTTTTAACTTTGTAAACAATGTATGCAACAGTTCGGCCATCCTCGCAAGTGGGTCGTTCCTAGCAGTTTTTATAGGTATTATTAAATTTGCCAGATCTGGTAAATCCATCTGATTCAGTCACAATGCGTGATGATCCGGTTAAGGAATCTAATGTATCCCTTTTGTAAGTGTTTTTTTCCTTAAGCTATGTCGTTCTATGTTGTATTAACGGATGTGAAGTTAGCCCGAAAATCTAGCCCGAAAAAAGACTTTTGAAAATGTGTCTTCACTACGGATGTGAAGTTAGCCCGAAAATCTAGCCCGAAAAAAGACTTTTAAAAATGTGTCTTCACTGATAGAACGAAAATAGTGTAATAAATAAAAATTCCATACCGATTTTTTATAAAAAAAAATAACTACAACAAACTTTAAATATTAAATTATTAAATGACGTAATTTTTATAATAAACTCAAAAAATTTAAAACCAAATAAATTAAGAAGTCTTAATAAACGTATTCTATATAATGGGTCTATATGTAAAATGGAATTATCCACTATTGAATCAGCTCACAGAGATATACAAAACACCTAATTGCCAAACTAATTAAATCCTAGGTCACAGAGATTGATAGGTTCAGTGGTGTATGGAATATGTTAGATGAGTCTCTTACCTCACTAAAATAACAACCCGTATGTCAACGCGATGGAGAGAAAGGTGTTTTATGGAGCTTCATCCCCATATCCATCAAGGAATATTAAAAACACGAAAGTTTCCACCACTGAATCTCAGCTCACAGGGATTGATAGATACAGTAGTGTATGAGGTATGTTAGATGAGACTCTTACCTCACTAAAATAACAACATGTTATAAGCGGGATCTTTTTAAAAGGCAACTATTAGAAAAAACTGTTGAAAGGGTTGCCGAAAGTTTAATTCAAGAGGAAGATATTGATTTTGTTCAAAAAAAAATACAATTCAAAAATCAAAGTCACATGATGTACTTAGAAAAATACGTTCAGAGGCATTGCAATTAAGTGATAATGACAAAGATGATTTTATTGATATTGATAAAGAGTGGGAGAAAAAAGCATTGAGTGAGGATAAATATACCCAAAAAATTATGCGTCGTCCGTTTATGGTTGTGACATATAGTGCAATGCAGAATAATGTTTTGAAAATAATGAGAGAATCATTTAAAAATACAGAATTAACGGTATGTTTAGATGCTACTGGTAGTTTGGTTCGTTCTCCTTTCAAAACAGTATTATGCTATAGTAATAGCTATACAAACTACTAAGACTGATGCTACATCACCATTCCCAATAACAGATATGGTTAGTTCAAGCCACAATATTGATTCTATTGGAGGTTGGCTTAGATCATTTAAGTTATACGTCGAAAGACAATTTAAAAAATCGCCAGTGTTTAATTCGGTGGTTATAGATATTTCATTTGCTGAATTAAATGCTGTGTTGAGTTCCTTTAATAATATGGATATAATTTAATATCTTATGGCAACTTATGCATGGATCAATAAAAAACACTATTATAAAACAAACCAATCCATAGTTAAAGTTTTTTTATGCTGCTGTCATTTATCCCACACAATGGCACAAGATATAAATTTGCACTTTTCAAAATGCCCATCCAACTCTAAAATTGTTAAAGAAGTTCTTTCGTCCTTATTCATGGTAACAAACTATGAGACTATTAAAGAGTTATGGAGAAATCTAACAGTAGTATTAAGGTCTAAATTTATTACAAAAGAAGTGCAAGATTCATTAAGTTCCTTGACTACTTTAATAATAAAAAGCGATACATATTTTGATTTTACAGTAACCGATTACACAAAATTAAAAATAATTAAAGACAGCACAAAGCCAATATACATACAAAGCCCATATTTCCAAGATTTAAAAAAAATAGAAGATGACATCTGTTTGTCATTAAATAATGAAGCATCAATTGGTGGAGTTAATAGTTTGTATAATATAAATTTTCAAAATTTAATATTAAAAAAATACATGGCACATTTACCGCTATGGAGTGGTGTTTTGAATGATGGAGTACGACAAAGCAATAGTCATGTTGAAAATTACTTTGCTATTATAAAACGGAGATTCAAAACATCTACTAACATTGGTAAACTACCCACTAAAATATGACGTTTTATTAGGGAAATACACGAACGAAATGTTACAATCCATCGACAAATTGTGGCTGGTATTCCAAAAGCTGCTATTAAATTAACAAATATTCAGACGCCTAATAATCAAACCCAAAGGCCATCACCTGACGTAGAGCTAACAGTTCATGAATCCCAACTTAGCCAATCCATATGGAGACGCAAAAATAATGATGCTACAACCCCCAAAACTAAACGTTCGCATTTTAATTTGGCGACAATCAAAGAAATTGCGAATCAAACCCCACAAGAACGGTCAATAACCACTTTAAAGATATTAAGTAAAAATTAGAAAGAAGATAATGAATTCAGTACTCCAAAACGCCCGATAAAAATCATGAAAAGGATATTACCTACCATACACAAAAAATCATATACATTACCGATTTTGCAAAATGGCACTAAAAGTTGCGATTATTATACAAATACGTGTGGCTTAGATGCAGTTATTCAAACTCTAGCTGCAGCAGTTAGTAGTGTAGGAATAATAAATTGTAATATTCAGGAAGGGCGCGTGTAAAGTTTAATTCAACATATATTAAACAATGAACTAAAGAGAGCCTATGAAGTTAGGAAAGAAATTCTTATAGACATTTTTGGTATAAATTGTGAGTGCAATATACAAGACGTATCAGGTTATATACTTAAAAGCCTTCCAAGCCTGATCGTTAATCTTAAATGCCAGCAATGTGAAACTGTAGTTGAAGAAGAACGAAATTTTCTTCTTGTGAATATGTTGAAATTAACGAATGTTGGCTTTCCAAATTTAAATAAATGCATTGAACAAGTTCCAGATCAAGGCTGTCCTATATGTTTCAATAAAATGAATCCCCAGAATTATAAATATCGACCAATTATATCTATTTATACCGAAAGTGACACGCTAAACCATAGGAATATAAAAATAAGTGAAATCCAATCGAAATTAGAATTTGACCAACTACTTTATCAACTAACAGGAATTATTAGTTACGAGCAACTTAGTCCAACTAGTAATCCCAAAAAGTTTATATCGGGGCATTTTATAAGCTATTCTGTACCCAAAGGAAAATGGGGTCGATATGATGACCTTAAAAAATATGTAGCTATTGTGAGAAATCCTCAAAACATTGATGTCAATCCACATATGTTAATCTACACAAGATCCAAAAAATAAAAAATCGATTTCTTGTAATTTACAGATTTACATATAATCCGAATATTTATATCTAATTCCCAATTTAATAATCAACAGTAATCAAATAATAAATTATTGCAATACTCGTATAATTCATTGGATCGATACGATAAATTATGATAATGCCGCAGTTTATAAAGAATCACCAAGCCATCGATGCGCTTTTGACAATAACTTTACTATTGTTTTGATTGTTAAACGTAATTGGTTATGATCCAATTTCCACCTTAGAATCACTTTTCCCACATTAGTATGATCTGCTACTAAAAAATACAAATAATTTAAATGATATACTTAAAATGTTAAGTTTGCACCATTTGCTCAAACATGCGGACACTTTCGTGTTTTAATATTCCTTGATGGATATGGGGATGAAGCTCTTTAAAACACCCTTCTATCCATCGCGTTCACATACGAGTTGTTATTTTAGTGAGGTAAGAGTCTCATCTAACATACCTCATACACCACTATATCTATCAATCCCTGTAAGCTGAGGAGATTCAGTGGTGGAAACTTTCGTGTTATGAATATTCCTTGATGGATATGGGGATGAAGCTCTATAAAACACCCTTTTATCCATCGTGAACTGAGATTCAGTGGTGTAAACTTTCGTGTTATTAATATTCCTTGATGGATATTGGGATGAAGCTCTATAAAACACCCTTCTATCCATCGCGTTGATATACGGGTTGTTATTTTAGTGAGGTAAGAGTCTTATCTAACATACCCCATACACCACTATATCTATCAATATCTGTGAACTGAGATTCAGTGGTGGAATTTTATACTCTCTTCAAATATTGAGTTTTGCTTATAATACATACAATACATACGTACATATGGTTTTCATCATTTTGAAGTTTACTGTATAATGTATAATGTTTTTAAAAATTAAAATTGGGATACATTTTAAAATTTCTCTAATTATGTATGATTTTCGGGCTGACAATTAAGTTATTTGTGATATTTAGCTAAGGCACATTTTGAAAAGACTTTTTTTCGGGATGAAAGGTTTTTTTCGGGCTAACTTCACATACATGTTGTATTATGGGTATAGTAATTAACGTTACAAGTCCGGGGATTCATATTTAATAGTACGATTTATTTATAACAGTACGAGTAAGACGTTTGATGACGAGGCGACGAAAGAGCCGAGTCTTGAAACTCGAAACAAGTATTGTTAAAAGAATTCACGAACGAATGTCGTTATGTATTTTATTTTATTCTGTGTTAAATTCCGTTTTAAAGAAACAATAATAATAATTTCAAAATAACACTGGTCAATAAAATTTTGTAACAACTAAAATACTTACTAATTTTGAAACATCTACCTAACCTGAACACCAAATCATATTTATTCTTATTTGATCAGATCTAGTTTTCATGTTATAGCTATTATCAGTTAAGTTCAATAATAGTTGTTTTATTAATTCAGATTGTTTTGTTTTTGAGTAAAGTGTGTTTCGTGTTTGCTGAGTATATATTAGTGATTCTTAAACTATGTCAAGAAAGTGTAAAAATGAGGCTGACAAGTTCTGTTACATTTGTGGTGAAACTACTTTTATAAATCAACGGAGAAATCTAACACCATTAGTAAAAAAATTGTATAAAAACTATTTTGGCTTTCCTGTCGGACAACAAGATAAACAGTGGGCTCCTCATGTCTGTTGTTTTACATGCGTGGGACTTATTATGGGATGGGCAAAAAGATCTCGGTCTATGCCTTTCGGAATTCCTATGATTTGGATGGAACATACAGACCATTCATCAAACTGTTATTTTTGTCTTATTAATACAAAAGGTACTAAAATTAAAACTAAAAAACAAGTTAAGTATCCTGAATCTGCCAAAAGACCGATTCCTCACAGTGAAAATCTACCTATACCAGAGCCACCTCAGCGATCCGATCTATCGACTGAATCAGACGAAGCAGATAATGCCAGTATCGATCCTGATTTTCAAGTAGCTTCCTCATCGATTTATCTTAATGAAGACAAAAAACCACATCTATTATCTCAAGGAGATCTCAATAATTTAGTTCGTGATTTACGTTTGTTAAAACAACAGGGAGAACTATTGGGATCTAGATTAAAAGGATGGAATTTTTTGCAACCAAACACATTTTCGACATCGAAACCAAGAGCTGAAAAGTTTTTTCTCACAGGATAACGATCTGGTATTTTGTCACAATGTCTGTGGCGTTATGAATGTTTTGGGAATACAATACAAAATCGAAGAGTGGCGTTTATTTATCGATGCTTCAAAAACAAGTTTAAAGGCTGTCCTGTTACATAATGGTAATAAACTTCCTTCCATACCGATTGGTCACGCTGCTAACATGAAAGAATCGTATGAAAATATGAAATTTCTTTTAGAAAAGATCGAAAATAACGAACATCAATGGAAGCTTTGTGGAGGTTTAAAAATTGTTGCCCTTCTTTTAGGATTGCAACTTGGTTATACAAAAGTCTGTTGTTTTATTTGTGAATGGGATAGTAGAGATAGAAAAAATCATTATTTTAAGAAAAATTGGCCCAAAAGACAATCTCTTACTCCAGGACTGAAAAATGTGCAACATGCTCCTTTAGTAAAACCTGATGACATATTTTTACCACCTCTCCATATAAAACTTGGCCTGATGAAAAATTTTGTGAAAGCAATGGATCGAGATGGTGCTGGATTTTTATACCTAAAAGAAAAATTTCCCAAAATCAGTGACGCCAAAATTAAAGAGGGCATATTTGTAGGTCCCCAGATCAGACAAGTGATACACGATGAATCATTTAAAGAAAAACTCAACGATCTAGAAAAACCAACTTGGGAATCATTTACAAAAATCACCAAAAATTTTCTCGGAAATCACCGAATATAGTCGAGGAACTTTTAGTTAACTATAAGGCATTAGTGATGAACACAGTGAAAGATTCCACCAAGATATTTTTACAATTGAAAAACGATACCAAGGAAAATGGAGTCGAAGTATGCTGGCGGATTACTGTTGGGATTTACAACGAGACGTTCCCGATGCTAAGTATAGGAGAAAGTCATAAAACAATACTTATACTTATATTGTAACATTGATTATAATCTAATTTTTGTTAAAAAATTTGTAGTTAAAAAAAAAATAAAAAATTCGTATTACAATAAAACTTCGTATTTAAAATATTTGACTACTAATTCTACTTTACTTGACTTCGTTCTTAACTAAATCAGCTAAAAATTTTCTTGTTACACCACAAACAAAACAGTAATCAGATGTGCAAACCAAAAGTAAAAACCAATTTCGTTGTATTTAATTTTCTTGAATGCGATTTCTATTGGAAATAATTGTAAACCCTTATTTAAAACGCAAACCAATATAGATCATCGAGCGACTCTACTAAAAGTAATTTGAACTATAATAAAAAGAAAAAGTAAAACAAAACGAAAATTGAATTTAATTTTTATTTGAATCGTTCACGCCAGGATTAGACATAATTTTGGTAAAATTTTTTTTTGTCGTTTAGACATATTTTTAAAGAGTAGTATAGGTAGTGTACAAACGATGAAGATTTATTTCCGTATTAGAGTTGATATTAAAATTTTCATTTTAACCCTGATTATTAGGATTATGATTTGTATGCCCTAAAAAATCAAAAGTAAAGTAAATATGTGCTTAAAAAGTAAAAATATGCAAATAAAATAACAAAATATGTGGTAAAAAAAGCAAAAATATTTAGAAAAAAAAAATTCCAGTTAGGACGTAACACATTTTTATACATGGAAAATGACCTTTCTACGTCAACAGATATTGATGCATATTGTAATCCTGACATTTCAGATGTTGTAAATTGTTCGATCTCTGGAATCATCAAAAGTAGTTTTAATGGCTTTTAAACAATCAAGCCAGTATTTTTGGACCACACTTTTTAATTTATGTTTTATTAGTTCTCTGACAACTCCACTTATTGCATCAATTTTCTTAGTTCCAGAAATAAGTAAAGTTTGTTCCACTAAACCTTTATTTGAGGAATCTAGGTTTTCTATTGCCTTGGCTTGGCTATAATGGCTAGTAATGTAAGCCAGAATATTTTTCATTGTACTTTTAGTATATATTGTCTTGGCAGTTTTAATATAAGAGGAATCTGCCAGAATCATCAGTTTTAATATAAAACGTATCGAGAAATTTCCTTTATATGCGTAGTTTTAATAAATTATCGGTCATATAGAGAAAGTTAATAAACATAATATTTACGTAACCTTAATACTGTTGCTTAACAACTGTTACTTAATACTGTCACAAACCAGTTTTTGTTTGCAGTTGTCCTTTTTATATCGAAACAATATTTTTTATTCTAATTTCTTTCAACTCTTTCACTAAGTAATTACATAGTGATATTGACCGGCCATTTTTACAGTATGTAGAGATCAGTTTAGTTGTACGATTACATATCGTCATACCAGTGCTAACTTGGTGTATCTCCAAAATCGTATTTTTTGAATTAGATATTGATCTTTACTAAACCAAAAATGCTCTTTACAGATTTTTAATCCATTTTGATGTATCTCCTTTAGTTCCAGAGATATTCAGTAGTTAATTTAGTTTAACTGCCAGTATCACCGCTTCTTACAAATCAGTTTTAGTGTAACTAACACTAATACACATTTTTGTATGTAATTAAACTAAATGTTGTTCAATAATTATGGTGTTTATTTGTTCAATCTCAACAGTTTGTTTAGTGTAACTCCTAAATTATTAAGAAAATTTAATAAGATGTTTTTGGTGCATCTCCAGATTTTGACCAATCTAATTAAAGGATTTTGGTCACGTGGTAAAAAACTATACATGAAGGAAGTAAAACACAAAATTATTTTATTTAATTGATAAAAATAATGTGATGTATTGAAGTGTTAAGCGGACTAAGAGGTAAATCATGGAATTACATTACTTCAGCTTTAGTCAAAATATTATAGACAATCCTACAGTTACAAGGTTGGTTCTTTGGTCTGATTCTTGCGTACCGCAAAACAAAATCGTTTGACAACCCTAGATATTCTTAATTTTTTTCACAAGTTGCGGTTTTTTAGCGCAAAGTATTGAATTTAAATCGCATTCATCTTACATTTGATTAAGGGAAACTCTAAATTTCCCATTACCATCAGTTCGAACACTTAATAATTGGTGTGTTTTAAAACAATTGCAGCCTGGTTTTAAAATCTAATTACTTAAACAAATTGCATCTAAAATAAAAGATATGCCAGATATTTCAAAACAGCATGTTTTAATATTTGATGAAATGAAAATAAGGGCAGATTTCAAATATAGTCAAACATTTGACGAGGTAGTTGGTTTAGTAGATTTTGGCGATAATAACAGGGAGCCAATCCCAGCAAAGTATATTTGCCTATTTATGTCTAGAAGATTATTTACTAAAGATAAATTTATTGTAAGTTATGTTGCTAACGAAAATCCTATTCCAGGAAAAAAATTAAAGGAATTAATTAAGCAAAACATCCAGAAACTACAACCAATGTGAGTAACAGTCTGGGCTGTAGTTAGTGATCAAGCTACAAATAATTGAAACGCCTTTAAAAAATTGGAAATTGGTTCACAACCACAATTTTTTAATATAAATAATGAACCTGTATATGCGTTTTATGATATTCCACATATAATCAAATCGATACGGAATACAATCCTAGCTTACCATATTTCTAACTGAAATCCATATACTACCTGAAATCCATATTCATCCAAACACGTTCCAACGCATGCGGGTCAGTTTAGCCACCCAAATTTAAGGTAAAAGCTGCGCCGAGGGAATCAGAACGTTTCACAGGACGTTTCACATTTTTTTCATCTAAAAATTTTAAAAATCCAAAGGCTAAAAAACAATGTGCAATATCAACAGCAGCGTTTTTAGAAAAAATAAATGATGGGTTCGACGCTCTTAATAGCAAAAGCCAATTTTGCAAAAACCCTGCCAATTCAGGACTATCATTGCGTGAAGATAATATTCCAAAAAATATTTTAGTAAATTTATTTGGAGAAAATAGAAATAATAACAAAAAATAAAATACACTGTGTTGAAGGTTTCATTCATACGATAAAAACTATTTTGTGCATGTTAAATAAAATTATTGAAACAAAGAAAGAAATCACATATATATTGACATCAAAATTAAAAACTGATGCCATAGAGAATTTATTTTCCCAAATTAGGTCCAGAGGGGGAAATGATTTTAATCCCTCAATTTATGAATTTAATTTTATTATAGCTAAAGTATGACTAATAAACTGATGTGCAATTCATCATACTTGAATTATGACCCTGACAACTGTACCTACCTTCTTGAATTCGAAACTACACCTAATTTAACTGATATATCAGAATTTGAAATAGAAACTAATAACAAAATAAATATTGAATATTCAGGTGATGATTTAAATTTTAAGAAATGCGTAGATGCATCTAATAGAAGCCTTAAGCATAATGAATGGTTTATGGGGGAGTGCCAGAAACATAAATTAAAGGTGCTAAAATTTCTTATACTTGTTTTAATTAGAAAAAATTGTTCCTGGCAATTACAAAAAATTAAAGATAGAAATAATATTGCTGATACAAAAAAAAGTATTACATGTACTGAAAAAAATAGGAGGAACTCTAAATTTAGACGACTGCAAATTTTGCAGCAATAAATGTATGTTGTACAAAGGTTCTATATGTCATATAAATCAATAAATTATGTTTTTAAATAGTGTACATAACTGTTTTTATTTACTTTGAATTATTTTAGTCAGCACCGATCGCAACCAAGTGATGAACATTCCCATTTTACAAAATCCGAAAATTAATTATTATTTTCATCAATATTTTAAATAATCAATTTCCCAGAAAAATTTAAAAATAGTTTCGTTACGTAATCAATTTAAAAATCTTCCCGAAGTGGAACAACAAAGAAAAATATTCTACCAAAACAATATATATATTTTCCTAAGTGACAATACGCCTATATTATAATAATCACTCTAAAATACCGAGATAGCCAAGTTAACAAAACTTGACAATTTACTTTGTAATAAAGTATACTTTTTATTCTTGAGTGCAACCTCAACTCCTCATATTATAATATCAATATGGGTTATGTTTTTACGAAAATTTTTTAACAGTAGCATAGACAAGTACAGGAGTCTAAATATAATAATAGATAATATTTAATAGTATGTATTGTAAAATAAAACCATAAAATACAATAGTTTATGGCATGGCTTACTTCCCACAAAACTACAGAACAATTTCAGATGTTGCACACAAAATCGTAAAAAAAAAACAGAAGCGGAAATGTTGTTTGATTTAATAAAATTATTTACAAGGTTGGATTAAAGGGGCTACTTTTCTAGTATGCATAAACAATGTAATATTTCTAAAATACCATATCAATAAACTATGTACTAGAAAACCATCTTACAACTATACAAAATAGAATCACCGATAAAGCTGTGTTTTGTTTGTGATAAAATATATATTTTCGCGAATCAGAAAATACCTACTTTCGAATTTTTCTTTCAAATTTTACGGTTTTTTACAATTTGGCATAAAAAAAGAAAACTAAGATGTGATTTTAAATGGTCACATCGCAAACTATTCAGTAAATTAAAATTTGTTCATTAGAGTTTTTTGATTTTTTATAATTTACACAATCCCTATACATATATGATAGCACAAACAAAACAGTATTGTTTTTTTTGTATATTGAATGTTTTGTGTGTGGTAATCCGCATACCCACCGTTGTTTATTTACTCTAACTTTATACGTTTTGTTTTATATTTGTATGAATAAACGTGTCCATTAATTACGTTTTTTTACGTTTTTAACAGTTCAAACTATAATTTCTAGAGGCCTCTATCTATATTGGTTTGTGTTTTGAATTAAGGTTTATTATTAATAATAATAGATGCGCTAAAGTCAAATTCACTATAATCGAAAATTGGGACGTACATATAAATTTGTTTTGGTTTGCCTATCTGATTACTGTTTTGTTTGTGGTTACACGCAAAAAATGATTTTTTGTTGACCAGTGTAATTTACCTAATGCTCCAAATCTAGTAACATTTTCGAAACATAACTAACAACTGCAATTTGGCGATTGTTTAATTTGTTATTATTGTTTTTGCGTTGATTAATTTTATGCTGTTTCTATAGCAACACTTTACCGTTTTTGGCGTTTTTCCGGACTCAAACTGTTGACGTAAAGTATTAGAATTTGACACAGAATGAAATAAAAATAATTTTAGATGAAAAAACAAATTTTTATTGTTTGTTTTTTTTTTATAATATAATTTATAGTAAAATTCTTCGATTAAATTAAAGATAATCATGTGTACTATAAACCAGAGGTTGAATAACCCTACGATTTCGTTACGTTATCAGAAAGGTTATCATAAAACGAATTCATATCGTTATAACGTTATAATTTTAATTAAAAATGTTATGGTTACCTTATATATTGTTATTAACGAAATTATAAAGTTATAATAACGTTATAAAAAATATATATTTGGTAAGTTTTTTTATAATTTAATAAGATTTATTAAATTAAATTTATTTTATAGAAGATACATAAATTTAAACAAAATTTTAATCCGAAACCCACTATATTTATTCCATTTGAGTAAAAATTACAGTTTGGTTTTAATTAAAACAAAACAAGCGCTACTGAATTCATGTGCTGCTTTCCATTCCGTTTTTTTTTAACTAGTAGAACAAAGACAGTTAAGTACTTTTCATACCGACGACTTCGACTTTGGACTTCGTAATTGAAATTTTTTTAAAAAGCATTTAAACTATAAAACTTAGATTGATTCGATTAACAATGTCAAGTTTTATTGAAATAAATCAAAATAGTTATAAAATTAATTAGTTTTATGTGATAAATCTAAGAAAATAAAAATACAGTGCAATGAAGTTAGCTGCAAAGCAAGTGCAATACGTTCCACATCTCGACTTTGCCAATTTAAAGTTGTACAAAGCAACTTCAATCATTTTGAAATGTCAATCGATTATTTTGACAAAGTCAAAGTCGACGCCGTCGGTATGAATATATCAATGCTTTGTATTTGTGGAATTTAAATGTTTTGCAAAGTCGAAAGTCGAAGTCGTTGGTATGAAAAGTACTTTAGACTAGTAGAAGACAGTTAAAGCAAATTTTTAAAATCTTGCTTCAACCGAATTATCAATATTGTTTCTAAATTATCGGCTAACAGTTTCTCTCTATGAGAACTTAAAATAAACTTCAAGGAACTGAAACATCTTTCGACAAAGACCTGGGTTGCTGGAACTCCGAAAACAACTTGTGCTAGTGTCAACAGTTCGGTATGTAATAGTTTTTTAAATTTCCAATATTCTAAAATGGATGATTTTCGAGGAAGAGCCGGTACATTATCGAAAGCCCCGAGTAACTCGCTCTAACGCAGGAGGTGTATAGACCGAAATTTCCCTCAAATGGTTTTCAAACTCCTCGTCGGAACTTGTGGAGCTGTTTAAATCTGACGGATTCTGCGAAAGCTCCTCAACCTTAAGATCTCCCACTTGTACTGTTATAGCTTGAATATTGATCCATAATTCCTTTAAATGAACTTTTGCTTCTGTTCTATTAGTGGTTGTCAAAACTGTTTGGAAACGTGGATCTAAGAAAGTTGTTTATCTTCACCCTTCATGCTATCTGTGATTGCTAACTGTAGCGTATGTGAAACACAACGAACAGGTAAATTTCTAAAATTGCTTGGAAGTCGATTAAAGAGTTTGTCGTGTCGTCTAATGTTTCATCCTTGGCGTTTATTGATTTTACACCTTCCTCATCTTCTGAAGTATCGCCACTTAATGAACCATGACCAGCATCATCATCCTGTCTCTTGGCTGTGGCTTCGATATTACGTAAATTTTCAACTGTTAATTTTTTGTCTTATTATTTGATTGTCTTTACAATGTTAGCCCCGTTGTAGCTGGTGACCATATAAATGTTTCGTAACTCAATTCCATACTTCTTGAGTACATTCTGAATTTCACTAGCTATATAATAGCCCGTATGCTTTTATTTTAGTTGTAACATAGCCAGTGTCAAAATAATAATTGTTCCTTCGTAAATAAATTGTGCATTAATCGATAAAAGTCGCAGAGTCTATTTTGATCGGTAAACATCTAGCAACTCCTTCCATGTGCATTTTAATATTGGTAGTGATCATTGAAAATTTATATTTACTTCGTTTGTGAAGAACTGGATTTTTAATCAATTCAAGCGTACTTTGATTGTCAATATAGAGAGTTGTAACAATATTTTGATAAGGATAGATCTCTTCGATTAACTTTAAGAACCAAACTATTTCTCTGACTGTTTGAAAGGCTGCAATGTATTCCGAATAAGTGGTAGATGTGGCGACTATAGACTGTCTTTGAGAACACCAGCTAACAACACATCCACTTCAAATTACTATAAATCCTGTAGTTTATATGTAGTTGATGTAGTTGTCCCTGTTATATACTTCATTATTCTCTTGACTGTATTCCAATGCAATTTCGTTGGTTTTTCCATATATCGACTAACCATACTAACCGAAAAGGATATATCTGGTCTCGTACCTATTGATAAATATAACAAGCTGCCCACAGCTTCTCTATAGGGAGCAGTTATTAACTCAGTCTTTTCATCATCATTTAAATTTACATTCAACTGTTAATGTGGATCGGCTGGTATTGCAAGAGCATTTGCTTGTTCTAAATTAAATTTATTGAGAATTTTTCTTGTGTAGGCACTTTGACTTAAGAGAATAGAGCCATCGTTTTGTCTTTCAATCTGTAAACCAAGGTAAGTATCAGCATCGTCTGAAGTGATATCAAATTCTTTCTCAGGTGTACACAAGAAATCATTCACAGTCTCTTCGTCGATTCCAGCTACTAGTCCATTATCTATATAGATGCTCACTAGGAGTATTATCAGATTATTTTTGATTAACATGTTTATACAAGGATCAGCCTTTGATTGTTTGAGCCCATAGGTTGGTAGAAAATTTTTTATTTTTATAAATTTTATACTCTTGTTGTACCATCGTTGAATCTTGTTGGCTGCTTCATGTATATAGCCTCCTTTATATCACCATTTAAAAGGCAGTCTTTACGTCAATAACGTCAATGTTAATAATATTCGGATGGAGTTGAACCTTACTACAGGGGTAAAGGTTTCGTTGAAGTCTATTCCTTCACGCTAAAAGCATAAGCGCCCTCTGAAAAGAATATTGCTAAAAACATAAGCGCCCTCTGAAAAGAAGGAGATACTCGTCTAGTGAAAGCTGCTCTTCGGGGCTGTATGCTTCTTGAAAATTATTGATCAGCATTTTTAATAATCGGCTCACATTTTTCAGCTGTTCGTTATCTATTTCATTTGAGTTGCAACTAAAAAAACGACTTCATCCTTATCCGTATTTTGAAGTGATGCAAAGCGACTGTATCTGGTTTTAATTTTACCTGGATTTGCCAATTTTTGACCGTATTCATTCGTTGATACAACCAGCAGTTCAACCATGATATTTTCGGTGAAAATTTGTTTAAATATTTGACGCGGTGTGAAGCTTTGTTCAATTTGTGTTTTAGGTCCAACCTCTTCATGGTTAAAATTAAATTGACCTTTTGCTCTGGCATCAGTACTCCAAATACCTTCCTCATGTTCTGGATGAATCAGTTCTTCATAATCATTAATATTGGCCAATGCAGCGTATTGATTATCATTTTCAGCTTCGTGTTGAATATCATCATCAGAGTCGCTTTGATCATCCGTTCCGCTACTTTCACTTTCCTCGCTACTCGGTTCGTATAATCTAAATTACCGGCAAACTTACCGTCATCTTCAAGTGGATCTTCTTCTATGTCCGATTCAGGTGTATCTACCTCATCAAATAACTTTCGAAGTTTTTCTTCATTCATTTTTATTTACTAAGTATTTACTAAATACACAATGTGTGTGTACTACTACACTCAAACTTACACTGATTTTAAAAGCAAAAAGACTTACTGCACTTACAATAAATTAAAAATATCCCTTTTATGTATACCGTTCTTGCTCTACTGGCACATCAATTATTTCTCGAATTTATCTTCTATAAAAAGTAATAACTAACTGTACAAAACCAACACTAATTTATGTCCGTTTCACAATACCGACTTAAACAGAATAAAAAACAGAAGAGAGAATTTTTGTCTATTTTCCCGTTATGTGATCATTTATTTGTTCAATTATTTACAAAACCTAACAATAGATCAACGCAGTGTTGTTATTTATTTATATAACAAAATATAATACAGATCAACATATAGGCGTAATTATTCACATATAAAAACCGTTGCTAAAATGACAAAAAATTCAAATTAATATGAATACCCATACAAAATTTGACGTCTTATGCCGTAATGACTTTCTCTGAACAATTTTATCAAAAAAACATTGAATACAATAAAATACCAATTTTAGGTATTTACGTGGATCATACTGAAAATCCAGTAACGTTTCAGTGGGACATAAAGATGGCGCCTATATTATAAATCATTGAAACGTTGACTGGTATTACCGTCATGTTCCAAATTAAATTTGTTTCGATGACTGCTATTACCGTCATGACCCATAAAATGCACTTTTAGATGACGGCATAAGCAGTCATGTCCGCGAATGTGTTAAGGGATTGATTTCCTCCTTCATATCTTGTCTTCGCTCTTGTGCATTCGTACCATTTACTGCTTGTTGAAAAAACACCGTTTCTCTTGGGTTTACAATGCAATAATCACATACATTATCTAAATCTACTTCGTAATCTTCTAATTTCTTGGGTTTATTTAGTTTGGATCGATCTCTTAGTTGTATTCCTGTACTCCTTTCGGTTTCTCATTTTTATTTCTCATTTTCTTCTTCTGAATGAGATAATCGGTTAGGTAACTTAAGATTTTCTTAATTTTCTTCAATTTGTTCGTCATCTTTTCTATGAGCTTGACTATTTTTGAATTGTGTATTTTCTTCCTCAGGGAGATACAATAGTGCTTGATTTTGTTTTTTTTAGTAGATTCCATTAATTTTCCTGTATAGATATTGTTTCCTGACAAAAACTACAAAGTAACCTATTTCCACTTTGAAGTCAAGCTTCTTTACTTTATTTTCAGGTAATTTCACGTAAACTTTCTCTCCAAATATATGGAATTCCTGAATATCTGGTCGTTTGTTGTACCAAATTTCATATGGTGATTAATTCTTAATGCTACTGGTTCCTGTGCAGTACAAAATATAAACGGCAGTGTTTACTGCTTCTGCCCAGAATTTAAGTTCAAATTTTGCACTATGTAACATTGTATGAACAGCTTCTACAATAGTTCTGTTTTCGCGTTCTATTTTGCCATTTTGCTCAGGATAATAAACTACTGAATTTTGATGAGAAATTCCATATTCTTTCATTAACCGCCACAGAATCTTCTCCTTGACAGTTTTTTTTTAATTTTTCACCTTAGTTTCTGTTGGCGGATCTTCAATATTCTCGTCAGTTTGATAGATTAAAAAACTGTTTAACTAACTCAACACTAACAGAAACACTAAAATAAACAGTCCATCACTATGTAAGATTTGTTTGCTGACAAATTCCGCCGTTGTTCTTTAAGCGACGAAAACAATGATTTTCTCTTTTTACCAAACTTTACATAACATAGTGTTAAGTGTTTTTAACTCTTTAAATTGGCATTGCCTATAGACAAATGTCTTGAGTCTTGCTCGTTAAAAGTTACAATTATTATAAATATTATTGAGAGCTATTACTATTTACTATTACTGTTATTACTTTTATTAGAAATACTATTACTATTATAAAGGCGTTACCATATGACAAAATTTCCGACATTTGATATAAATTGATAAATTTCCGACATTTGATATAAATTGATAAATTGATAAATTGCTTGAAGTCGTTCAAATTCTACTTTAATTTTTTAACAACGTTAAACATTCCATTGTAGCATATAAGATACTGTAGTAAATTATTTATAAATTTTAATTAATTATTTTTATTTTTATTTTTTTTTTTCAGATTTTAAAAATCCTGTGTAAGTACAATTATTATAAAACATGCGCAACGATTTGTGCTATTTTCCAAAAAGGGAAACTTTAAAATAATTAAGTAAACGGTTTTGTCTTGAAAACCTTTCACTTTTTCTGAAATTAATATCAGTACCATGCAAATAATCTAAAATACCAAATATTCCAAAACAATTGGTGAATTTGTAATGATGATAATCGTGTGCTTCTGAATTTGGAAAAAATGGTAAATTATAACCAGAGTGATCGTTCAATGTTGTAAACAATGCTGCTGAAACCCATAAGCACGATGTCATTATATGGCTGTTTAATAAAGATTGTCCAGCTGCCACAGGAACTATATTCCCAAATATGTGTTCCAGCGGATGGCAATATACAGCAGTAAGTGCAATTGGTGCTGTCCATTCGTGATGTTTTTTATGTATCAGTTTATACAAGTATTTCGTGTGTAAAATTCTGTGAATTATAAAATAAAATAAATTTGGAGATTTTAGCAGGTCAAAAATGAAATTAATATGTTATCGTCAAATTATTTTATTTAAAGCAACGAAAAACAATTAATAAAATAATTTGATATTCTTATTACAGTTCAATTAAGATTATTTGAGCCCGATTAAATTCGAAGAAACAATTAGAAAAGCATAAAAGTGATAATCATTCTTGAACTATATCATATTTCGACTATTGTTTGATAAATAGAGTTTTTTTAACGGTAAATAATAATAAGAATAATAGGGTGGAAGTTGTTTCTTGTTTGTAAGTCCAAATTTAATTTAGTCGAAAAGGAATATGAAACTTCTTTATTAAACGTTGTCCAATGTCCTCTATGCAACTGTAAACTTTTAGGTTGAGGGCAGCCAATCTACAACATATCAAAACCAACAATATTTGACTTTTAATAACAATGTTTAATTGACATGCACACGAAAATCAATAAACAAAAAATATAAAATAAAAATAAAATTAACATTTGTGATACTAATAAAATTAGATTTGAAATGTCATTAGCAAACGTCATTAGTCATAAATTAACCAAATAATGGTCGTAATAATACAATAAGTTAAGGACGTTATCGAAAAGTTGTATTAGTGAAATTGAGTTATAAGAGAATCGAGGTATCGAAGACTCGTCACTAGATCATGTGTGAGATCATGTCTTGTGCTTTACTTCGTCAGATCGTTATTTAATCGGGTTCTCAAAGTTTATGGTGTTTGACCTGTCTTCAAACTTTATATATTTTCTTATATGGAACATACATTTTAGAAAATTTCAAATTGCACAGCTGACTTCAAAATACAATTTTTTACACCACTAAAAATTATTTATTTTTTTTATTTTTATTTTTTATTATTACGACGGAGTAGTTTACTGGTTTACAAAGATTTGATATTAAAGTCTGGGAAGGTGTCTCGGCTAACGATCGACACAGACGTGTGTTTCAGTCGCTACCGTAAAAAAAATTATTTTAATAGTTATAGTGAAATTTGAATATGATAGATTGTGTAATTGATTATCGGAATATATATATATATATATATATATATATATATATATATATATATATATATATATATATATATTTGATTTTCAATGTAGTGATAAAGTTTTAATGAGTGAAATTTTAGTGAAGTGATGATATATATCCGGATTTACAATTTATGTGGTTTAATGGTGACTGGTGAGCAAGAAAAAAACAAAAACATCAATGTCAAAATTCAATGTGGTAGCAAAGATTTTTATTTATTTTTATAATGGTTATACAATTTGAGTGTTCAATCACAGCTTACATCTCTAATATCATATATAAACATACAACAGTTAAAATTTATTTAATTAATTTATTGATGGGGAAAATTGACAAAACCCTCATAGGAATTTGTTTTAAATAAAAATGAAACTTGGGTTAACAATTCATCGTAAAGTGTTTATTAACGGATTGTCATGAGAAGAAACATTATGATTAAATTTACAATTAATTTTATTAATATATTCAGATATATATTCAATATCACTAATTGGATGTAATCTTTCAGTTCGGAAGTACCAAGGTTTACTGTGTATCATTTTAAGCAGATTATTTTGACAAACCTGTAACTTATTAATACGTGTAAGTCCACAATTACTCCATATTGGACATCCAAAAGTAAGAACAGATCTAAATATTGATTTATATAATATTAAATTGATTTTAATTGAGAGTTTTGAGTTTCGATTTATAAAAGGATAAACTTACTAATTACTATTCAGTAATACTGGATTACTATCCAGTATTATCCCAAGATATTTAATATCACTTTCAAATGGAACACTATCACCTCCTAGTTTCAAAGATCGATGAGGTAAAAATGGGTTACTACGCCTTTTATTAAAGTAACACGCTTGAGTTTTTTTTGCATTCAGTTTAATTTTCCATTTGGAATAATAGTTTAGAAGTATTTGGAATGCAGTTTCTAATCTATGCATAGTTACAGTTGGATTAATACCATGTGTCATTACTGCAAGATCAGCAGCGTATGCATATTTTTGGCAATTTGGGAGTTGAGGTATGTCATGGGTGAAAATATTAAACAAAAGAGGACTCAGCACTGCACCTTGAGGTACCTTCGCTGGAATTGACAATTTAACCGAATATTGGGCTCCTACCTTCACTTTAAAAACCTATCAGTTAAATAAGATTGTATTATTTTTATGTAGTAAATGGGGACACCAAGTTGTATAAGTTTATATACTAATGCTTGGTGCCAAATACTATCAAAAGCCTTCTCAATATCGAGTAAAATTACTCCGGAAGGATACGTTTTACTTGATGATTGGTTGAATAGTTCCATCTGATTCCAAACTGTTCTTCGGCGATTACATTTATGGATTGACAAAACTCTTCTAATCGATACAGTAGGACAATTTCAAAGACTTTACTTAATGTACATAGGAGACTAATTGGCCTATAGTTACTGGGATTTGAGTGATCTTTACCAGGCTTTGGAACTGGCACAACTATTCCAGTTTTCCAAGCATTTGGATAATAGTTAATTTTAAGACATGCATTTATTAAGTAAGCCAAAAAGGCGAACCCTTTTTTTGGACATTTTTTAAGTATTATATTGTTGATTTGATCTTCCAGGACTTTTACTGGATTTGAATTTTTTAACAACGGATTTTAATATTTTAATTCTCTAGGTGTTGTCATCGAAATTTGATTAATATTAGAATCTCGACTAGTGAGAAGTTCAAGTGCTTCTTCAATTCTCTTTGTGGTGCCTAGGTCACTGAGTAAGTTAGATATATCGTGCGATTTATAAAGTTCTTCAGATAAGTTCTTTTTTGGAAAGGCTTTCTTTCACGTTGAAATTTACGTTGCCAAGTATTTTTTATTCTTATTACTTTTAATAGATGATCGGGTAATGAAAAGTCAGTTCGTCTCACAGTTTTAATACTAAGGATAGACTGTTTTTTCGCAAAGTCTATAATATCTGTTAGGTGTTTAACACAAGAACCTATTTGACTATGTGTTTTAAAGCAGTAGACGGAGATTAGTTCAATTTAATATTGCTATTAATAATTTGTTGGAATTTAGGCCAATTTGCTTACAAGAAACATGGAGTATAATAATTTTCTGTAATAGCTTTCTTTGCATTGATTTTAATGTTAAATATTATAGATTAAATGATCAGTCAGAGCTCTTGGTCATCTCCAGTAAACATTCTAAACAAAGCCAACGGAAAATGTCAAGCTAAAAAATGAATAGTCCAAATAATTTGTATGAGAAAACGCAAAGAAAATCACAATGAATAGCGCGGTGCTTTGCGGACAGAAAAGATATACACATTTTTACTTTATCGGGCAACATAACCTTCAAATTTATTTGACAACTAAATACAATTTTTCGTGTCAAGCAAAATACGTTAAAACTAAAATTAATTCGATAAACATAATTGATTTTGACTTTTGAATATGACATTTGTTTGTCAAAAATAAAATCTTTAGTCTTTCGATTTTATGGCCGATCTATCAATTTTGTGAAACGGCGTGGGATACATTGTGTTTGACAATCCGTAAATTTGGCGACACACGGTGCGGTGTACTTTTCTTGAGATTGAACCTTTAAGCACAAAGTAATTATAGTTTCATGACCGGGTATTTGTGTATCTGGATGATCTCGTTATCGTCTCAGTAACTTTTGGGGATCATATATTGTTACTCGCTGAAGAAGCGGGATTGTTGCGAAATTATGGCAAATATAAATGTAGATAAAAGTAAGTTTTTGCTCAGGGAAACACGATAACGTGGCTACGTAATTGGTGATGGATCCGCCTAAACTCCAGGCACTAGCTGAATACCCCGCGCCACAAACAATTAAACAAATAAGGCGATATCGGGGAATGACAGGATGGTATAGGAGATTCATAGCAAATTACTCTACTCTGGCTTCCCCAATATGTGACTTATTGAGAAGAATGTTAAACCAAGACGCATTCGAGCTGAAATAGTAGTTGATGTCAGCACCGATATTGGTCAATCCAGACTTTGAAAGACATTTTTATTTGCAATGTGACGCTAGCACCACTGGCATAGGCTATTCCAAAAAGATTAAGAGGAGGAACATCCAAAAAGGCACAGTGAAATTATACGGTTAAAGAATTAGAGTGTTTAGCTGCGGTGATGAGCGTAAACAAATTCAGGGCCTTTGAAAGATATTCGTTCACCATCATAACTGATCACTCCAGTTTGAAATGACTGATGGACCAAAGGACTTGTCATGGAGTTTGGCTTGATGGGCCTTAAACCTACAATTACACAAGTTTAGTATAGAGTATCGAAATCGAGAGTAGACGTTGAGGCAATTAAGCTGTTAACCGATCATGAACCACCCCACATCGAGTTAAATTCTCTAGCTTTTCATAGGATTCCAAATATCAGACAAAAATCCTTGCGTTGTCCGAAAATCTAAAAAGTGAATCACATTTTGAAGTCAGCAAGGGTAAGCTAGGTTGTTTTTAGGTGCACAGTATATTACAGAGATGCTATAACCTTTTATCTAATCGCTTATTGAGAGCTTTTCGATTTCTCAATATATCTTGTAAAATTTAGTCTACTTTTTCTTGTCTTTGATCTTTTTGTTGGGCTACTTGAACGTAAGTCAAGTTTGTGCTTCCTCGTTCACTTTGTACTCTCACATTATTATTTGGTACACTTCTTCCTTTTTGTACATTGCTTCTTGTACATATTTACCATGGTTTTGTATCGGATTACGAGATTTATTTCTCATTTTTTGCAGTTCTATTGCAACTTTACATCATCGATAGTTAGCTGAATGCTACCCTTTGCAATTGACACATTTTGAAGGTGAGGTTTTATTAATTTGACAAACATGGGCTGCATGTTTCCCTGTGCATTTGAAATATCTTGGTTCACGATTACAGTATTTTTGAGTAAGGTTAAACTCTTGGCATTTCTTGCACTGTGGGACTAGTCGCTTTTCTTAATGGCTCAATTTTAACTCTCAGGTGGAGAATTGCTTTTATATTATAGATTTTTAGGATACAAAGATTTTTAGGATTTTTATAGAACATTTTAGGTCTACCAAGAAGCATTCGTTACAGTATTGAAAGTAAAATGAAAGTAAGTTCGCAGGCATGGTTATGTACCAATCTCTGAGAGAAGAGCTATGATTTGTCAGGTGTGAGATCTTAGTCGGTGGCCATGGCTCTTCAGAGTAGGAAAGGACGTGGATATTTCAAAATGATTAAAACAATAAGAAGAGCTAGTTTGGGATTGAACCCGATTGTATCGCAATATTGATATGGTGTGGGCCAGCATATATATGTATGTAAACACCGATTACGTAGTAGCGTAAATGATTTGCACTTTTTCTTAACCGAGTCATTTCAACCGATAAGAGTCATATGAACCCACAAATTATAAACACCAATTAATCAAAATAGATTGGTTCACATAAAATGTTACGTAACAAATACAGGGTAACCCATAAAAAACACACAGTTTTTATTTAATTGTATCACAATTCACAAGATTACTGTAAAAATAAAAAAGTAGACATCCCGATATTATAACAAATTAGTAATACACTTTCACGAATATTATATACACTACCAATATTTACCTGTGTGAGTAATAGAATAGTACTTCCGCGACAACGCTAAAAAATATAAATGACACAATTATTTCTAATAAAGATGGTAGTTCACGAGGATTACGAAATTCAAGACCCGTCCTAATAAAATATCCAAACCAGTGTGCCACTAAATTTACCACAGTATGGTTAAATAAAACCGTTATAAAAAGCTGAAAATAGCAGTGAGAAAAATTAAAAATAATTTTAAAAACACTTTGCTGCTTCAAGCTACCTTTGTCCATCTATCTCTAGTAATTTCAATTGATTTCGTTTGAATTTTGTATTTTTGTAAAAACTTTGGCTTTGCCAATTCAATCCACAAATAAACACAACCAACACTCCAAAATACAACTAGGGTCACAATAAATTGAAATTTAACTTGCAACGAAAATTGATCTTCGCCAAATGTATCCAACAATTTATTCCACAATGCACTGATTAAATTCATTTTTTTTAACTGTAAGTTCATAACACTTTGTTTAGTACAGTTTATAATTAGAACTACTCGATTTATATAAATAAATTATTATCGCGCACTCAAGTATCAAAATATACTAGATAATCAAAAGCAAAAATTTCATGGGTGGTGGAACTATACAACTTAAAATGACGTCAGGGTTTATGCCACATAAATATTTTAATCTGTACGACCAAAGATTAGGTAGTAATAATCATTGTGTTTTTGAATTTTATAAAGATGCGTCTGCTTAGAAGGAATATGTTTCGCGCAAGGTAGAATAAATTTATAACTGTTACGAAAATAAGTTATAGTGTTGGTTTTTCTCTTAATGTACGCATACATATAATCTTATCGATCTTCAGTTTTGTTTCTCGATTCAATTTACTTTTAAATTACTTTTAAAACCTTGAAATAATGCAAGGTAATCGTTAAGATTGTTATGTTGTATCTTTTTTGTGCGATCTTTAGTATAGTGACCAATGTGTATGTTTATCATTACGCCATAATTGGCTGTTTCACACAATTCGAATAACTATTCCAAAATAAATTGTATTCGAATTAAATAATACACAGGGTTGCACAAAGTTCAAACATCAAGAATCAAGATGTTTCATGTTTGAATTAAAAAACAAAAAAACGCTCGCTAAAATTACAAAACTCATACATAGCAAATAAAAAATTTAATGAAAAAAATTAAAAATACAGTTTAAGTTTGATAATTCAAATGTAGTGCAGTTTTTAAACGATGAAGAATTAAAAACGGAACCGTCTAGGATTTCGCAACCTTAAAGATCATGTCGGACTGTCAAGATTAGACTACAAACGAAAATGCTACCATCTTATGGAAAGTGGTATGTATTACACGTATGTCCTAGTGCATTGATTATGCCACTAGATGTCAGTCAAAGTTTCTAAAATATGAAGAATATATGTATACACTTTGATCGTGCTGCCTCTTTCCGAAAACATAGCTTAGTTAGCTAGTTAGTTTTAGGTGGCCGCCCAACAAAGGGACGAGGCATAGACACATATGGTCCGTAGCCTTACCACAAAAATTGCTTCTCCGCACTACCCTACTGTAACCAATTTGAGCTTCTCACGAAGCAGTAGATATCTCTAACGCTCAATTTACTGAGATCCATTAGATCGCACAGGAGGTGAGCTTGTATTAGCTGATTAAACCTTTTAAAGTCCAAATTTGGTCAGACCTGCCTTGTAATCACACATGAGGCGTTGCCCATCTATTGTATGTAATTTTACGAGCTTCTTCTTTAAGGAGTAATTTGCATGTAGCAAGTGGTACTTCAATGTCCACCTTGCATGGTAAGATGAGACAATTAATACCTTGTCGCGAGAGTTCATCGGCTTTCATATTCTCCGTAATATTGAAATTCCCTGGCACCCATATAAGATGGATATTGAACTGTTCAGCCGTCTCGTTAAGAGATGAAAGACAACTCCGAGCTACTTTCGACGTGATAAAGCCTGATTGTAAAACTTTAAGAGCAGCCTGACTGTCCGTAAAAATGCCAATATCTCTTACAGATATTACGTGATACTTCATCCAGTCTATGGCTTCCTTGATTGCTATAAACTCTGCCTGAAAAATACTGCAATGATCAGGGAGGCGAAAAGAGAGATTTACATTCGCAGAAAACCTTTCCGCCGACCTTTCCATTAATTTTCGAGCCATCTGTAAAAAAGTTAATAAAGCCTGATTTTAAAACTGTTCCATTCACTCAGTCCTCTCTGGAAGGAATATCAGTTGTAAATTTAACTTCGAGGTGTGATGTCGAGATGGTGTAGTCGATAGATTTAGGGATTTCTTTGTTCGTTAGAATAGATGAGTGTCCCATAATGTTACAGGGCCACATAGAAATTGATTTAAGCCGTAAAGCTGTACTAGCAGCCACTTGCTTAGCCAGGATATCCAAAGGGATGAGATGAAGGAGAATCTTCAGTACTTGAGTGGGACTGCTTCTAAGTGCACCACTAACACACAAGGTAGCAGTTCTTTGCACTTTCATCAGAAACTTTTGGTTCGTATGAAAGTAGCCAATGCATAATGTTAGGCTTAAGCCCTTTTCCTTTTCCAATGGCATTTTTACAGGAGTAGAGTGCTATTGTAGCCTTTTTTACTCTTTCCAGTTTACTATCCAAAATGAAACCCAAGAATTCCACTTTATCTGCGATGTTTAAAACAATTCCATTGAGAGTTGGAGGGTCAAAGCGAGGAAGTTTGACTTTCCTGGAAAAAAGAATCAACTCAGTCTTCAGTAGGTTAACACTAAGACTACAACTATTGGTCCATTGAGTTAGAATGCCAAGAGCATTCCGCATCTCTGAAGATACAAGGATATTTACCGAAAGCGCCAATGGCAACATCATCTGCATAAGCCACCACTTTAAAGCCAGTTCCTTCCAGGTTTTGTAACAGGTCAATTATGACGAAATCCCAAAGAAGAGGGGATAATATACCACCTTAAGGTGTACCCCTACTTACAAATCTACGGATGGATGATACACCTAGATTCACCATTATGTCCCTGCCTTTGAGCATTTGATCAATCCAGCTTCTAAGTGTCACATCCACCCCCAAATTTGAAAGTACTTGCGTGATCGCCTCTGGTTTGACAATATTAAAGGCACCCTCAATATCACAAAAGGTCACCAAAGAGAATTCCTTATATTCGAGGAACTTCTCTATAGGACATAAGAGGGAATGGAGAGCAGTTTCCACCGATTTCCCCTTACTATATGCATGATGAGACGCTGACAGCTTTGCAGGCTCGATTGAGCCTTTGAGGTAAGCCTCTATCTGTCTTTCTAGAATTTTCAAGAAGTAAGAAGATAAGCTAATAGACCTAAGGTCTTTGGGATTGCAATGAGAGCGTTTTCCCGCCTTTGGTATAAAATGTACATATACTTCAGTCCATTTTTTTGGAACGTGACATAGTTCGAGGCTACTTTTGAAAATTAGCTCAAGCCAGGGAACAGTTACGCCAGTGGTTTTCTGAATATCGGCAGGAATAATGCCATCCAGGCCTGTAGACTTGAAAAGCTTGAAACTGTTTACTGCCAACAAGATAGATCTCCTATTGACAATTTTCCCCGCGAGGCCAGTAGCCTTATTTGCCTTTGGCAAAATAGGAGGAGAATTGGAACAACCCAAAAATGAGTTTCCAGAAGAAGCTCCAACGATTCCCTACTTGTTGTAGTCCATTGTCAATCCGGTCATTGGAGATAACTTGGAATGACAGGACAAGTGGATAATATCTTACGCAGCCTAGCTGCCTCAGAGGACTTCTGTATTTTATTACAAAAATGTCTCTAGGAATGGCTTTTGGTACTTCTTATTTCTTATTTATACGCTTTAAGGACCTCCTTATAGGAGTCCCATTCCATGTCAGTTTTTGTTATCTTCGCGATTTTAAAGAGCCGCTTGCATTTTAAGGCGTTACTGCTAGTTCCTTCGACCACTATGGTAGACGAGGTTTACCCTTTGGTCTACTAATGGGACATGAACTTAAATAGCTTCATTAAAAGCATCAGCCACTTGGTCTACCATGACATCTAGCTCTTGTGTTGATTCCGGAGATTTAGGAACTAGTGATGGTAGCGAGTTACTTAAAACCATTCTGAAAGTATCCCAATTGGTCTTCCTACTGTTTTTAAAAGTTGGAGTTTCAAAATATTTTATATCCAATCCGTATTGAAGATAACTATGATCAGAAATGGAGTGTTCCTCAGACACTCTCCAATTACTTAATCTATTCGACAAGAAATTTGAGATAGTGGTAATGTCTAGAACTTCCTGTCTATTCCTTGTTATAAAAGTAAGCTTACAGCCTACATTACAGATTGATAGGTTAGTACTTAGAATATAATCCAAAAGTGACTCAGCTCTCTCATTTGTATCACTGCTTCCCCAGGATAAAGGATGACTCCAACTTTCCGTTTTTGAGCATCCATAACAAGACTGCATACATTTGCAGGTGGGAGGTTTACCCCGCCATGCGGCAAGTGCGCTGATAAAAGCCAGATACTTGCCTTACCGACCTCGATGCTATGGCTGCTACTACATCTACATTGCTGTAATTTGCAAGCAGAAGGATATTTAGTTTGCTTTTTGCAAGAATGCATGATCGAATCCTACCTTCTTGCTATACAGTAAACAGTAATTTGTAATTGGGAGCTCCGAGTCTAAGAACCCGATCCTTATTCACCTATGGTTCTTGAACCAAGACGACATCAACGTCATCTTTTAATATTTGAAGCAACAAAGCAGCTGACGCTGCCTTACAGTGATGAAGATTGATTTGAATAACGTTAAGCATTAAGATTAATTACAACCTCCATCACAGTGGAACCAGATTCTGAAGAATCAGATTCCAAACCGAATCCGTAAAGTGACTCCATTGATAAAGACAAATCAGTGTCCAAAGTCACCTCTTCTGTTTTATCAGGATGCGACTGCGTATCAATTGGGCAACCGTCCTTAGACGACGTTCCGTGCATTGCGGAAGTATCCTACTCTGGTTCTGGCGCCCTGACTTAGCAGCGCCATCTTTTTTGAAAACTTTTAAAGTGACAGCACTAAAACCGTAGCTTACCACACCACTTGTTTTGGCTAGCACCGCCAAAAACGGTGCGTCTTGATGATAATGAAAATCGATCTGTTGTCTTCTTTTTATCTGTTGTCTTCTGGCTATCTTCCAGTTGGAAGTTGGCAAATTCGGATTGTTAATCTGCAACAAGTTCAAACTATCTTTTGGATTGCTCGGTTCCACCGGAATCCACGTCCGACCTCTCGGCCTACTGGGAATATCCTCCAACGAAATAACGCCAAGCCTGGCTCCAGCCTTTTTGTAGAGATCTAAAGATCTTTGATTGGCACAGGCTGTCAATTTGACATGGTTCCTGTACCAACCACCATTCCGATATATAGGAGCCACCCCAGGGTTCTCCTTCATACTCTTAAGGAGTGAGGAGAGTAAAGCATTTTCTGCCTTACTCCAATTAGAGGAGCCATCCTCCTGAGCTTCATCCACCACCGCTATAACTAGTGAATCTTTTAGCACCACACTAAAAGACCTAACTGCAGTTACCTGCAATTTAGCAGCCTTCTAAAATTCATCCTATGATCTCTGTCGTTCGGACAGAGAGCATTCAGATGAAGTTCCTGGCATTGCTTTGATAATCTTAGTAGCCCACAAAAGCGTGGCTACATGTTTATCCGTTCTCACATTCACCGGAACTTCCTCTATCCTTTTCAAGGCTTTCCATGCTTTTCTCCTAGCATTGAAAGTTGGTTTGGACGGACCTGCTTTGTCGTTGCATAAATCCACTTCCTCACCTTTAGGTAGAGAGGGCCTACAGACCCGTTTCTTCTTATTTGGTTTGGAGGGACGTGCATTATTTTTGCATGTATTCCCTTCCCCAACTATCGGGAGAGAAAGCCTAAAGACCTGTTTCTCCTTATTTAAATTTTCCGGTTTTTTAAGATTTCCGGACTCTTTATTTTTTATTTTCAGATCCATGTTAGTCCCACGAGTAGCGAAGAAAAATGGTGTCCATCCTTGCAGAAATCCGCAATACAAGGATAAGGCTAAAAACAAGTGGAGGTCACCGGGTATCCAGAGGCTCTGTTCAAGACTGGGCTATTTGAAAGGGCCCCCAGCCAAGTTTATCATCGGCACGGGTCGCATGACCTGTGCCTTATTTTATAGTGCTAGTACTTGCACCTAATATTTAGCATAATAAAAATCCGTAACAAGTTACCACCATAAAACATTTGGCTACTCTTTTGAGACTCATCCACACCATTCAACAAAGCTTACTATCTACTTTGATCGTGGCGCCTTTTTCGGAAAACATGATCTATTATCTCAAATTTAAGTGCTTAGGGAATGTAATAGACTATAGATAGATCATCGAATGATCTTTTAATATTCTTCTTAGAACAGAATAGTCTTCCAGTTTTTCTTGCTGGTTTTATTTAAATGACAAAGGTCCTTCTATTTATTTTTATATAAATTATCTAGCAATATTTTTATCTTTATTAATTGACATTTGTTGAGATACAGCTCATAAATCTTATTTTTTTCCTCATTTTTTATTATTTAATATTTCAGTGTTGTTTGTTTTTATTTAATTTAAAGTCAAAATTACTTCACCCTAATAACACAATCAGCAAAGAATTGACCTTTCTTATAAATATTTGAACATGAAATAAAACACAAAAATCTATAATTGCAAATCACCTTTTTGACTTTTTTTTTTGTCATAAAATTAAAAATTATAGGTATGGCCGATCTAGATTGAATTAAATCTGTGTGTGCAAGTACAAATTGCAAATTTCAGAAATCAAATATTAATGTAGACATCAAAGGAGCTTATTTTATATATTTGTCATGTGTGTCCATTGACCTATTTCTCTAATTAGAAAACAAATGAACAAATTGACATTTTTTTCTCTCATATATAGAATGGCCATCAAAAGTGAGACATAATGACCAAACTTTGTAGCCAAACCAGAATGACTTTCCTTTAATAAATTGCTTACATCCGTGTCTTTAAAAGTAGCCTATCATACTTTCATCATATGACAAATTTGGCTCTGGATAAAAAAATTTAACAACATTTTGGATTTTAAACGATCCGTAATTGGACGAAGCTTCCACATTTTATCTGGATACGGGTTATCACTTGAGCCGGCATTGAGAAATTGCAAATTTCCTTGAATCGGTTTTCTCGGATGCTGTTGAACACAAGGTAGTTCCGCAAATCATCATCGTTGCTTTATATACTCCGAAGACTGGCGTGATAATTATAACCACTGATCAGAAGAATTCCAATAAATGTTCGTAGTTCAGCAATAGTAATTTTAGGATTGGCATATTTGTTTGATTCGTCTTCTATAAGTTGCATCAACTCGTCGCCAAAAATTTTTTCTAACTGCTCACGCAGCTTTAAATTGTGGCAATCTTTATAATTCCCTTCAGGAAATATTGGAATCATGGCGATGGAATTGTCGTCGACGTTCCAGGTGAAATTTGCTTCAATTCCACTAGTTGATTTACGTTTTGTAGGCTTTTTTGTTTTAGATTTCATTTGCCGTTTTCTACACGGCTGTTCGATTTAAGCTAAAGTCGATTGTTCGTTTAATGTTGGAGAACTAGGCTCGTGTATATCAGCAAAAAATGAGACACAAGGTGCATTTTCCACGTCCAATTCAAAGTCGGAATTATTTTCACTGTTGAAAGTTGTAATTCGGCGACCACTTCTCAATAATATTTCGCAATTTGCTTTTAGCTGCAGATATCATCGGGAATCCTACACAACTCATCTTCACCATCGTCCTCCCCGCTTATGAATCCATCATTTCTTGGAGGCTCAATAAAAACAGTACGAACCCCATCCGTATCGCTATTATCTAAGCCTTCGCGTTCTTCGAGGTATTCAATTGCCTTTTTCAACGTAAGTTTTCTTGAAAAACACATAAATAATTGTAATAATTGTAAAACGGATAATAAAATTTAGTAAAAAATTACCAAACAATAGAACACAATAAAACAAAAAACTAAAGCCGCAATTAATATGCGCATTTTGAGGAAACGAAAAAATAATGTCGCCGTATCTCCCCGTATTACCTTATGGCAACAGGCACGAAAACAGGTGAAAAACACCTTAAAATAATATTTATTACCTCATATAGCATTTTAAGGGTCGATGAGCATAAAGAATCCTTGATTATTTTCTAAAAATATTTTGTGGAAAAATAACGGAATTTAAAAATAAAATCTAACTTACTTTTTTATATCGTCCATTTTAACTTTTTTCACAATATTTTTTTTTTTTTGCTTAATTTTACAACCTCCTTTCAGTAAGAGCCAACGCACAACTGAAATAATTTTTCTAGCCAAGTAAATCTTGTCCCTTTACAAAACAAAACTAACGGCAAAACGTTTTTAATTTTATTGATTTTCTTTTTATATCGACACAAAATGAGATATAATTTTTGTTGCCATATGGCAACACTGGTACAATTCGGGAAAATATATGTTAGTGTAATTTAGCTAAAACTCGGACTAAATTTCAGTATATTCGATTATTTAGTCGCAAGTTATTAGTGAGTTGTACTGAAAATACTTATGCTGAGTAAATTTGAGGCTAATTTGCTATTTGAGTATCAACATAAAAAATAATGATCATCGACATTATTAAAGTTATTAAATGAATAAGATTTGTAAACTATAATTAATTAAGATATTTTGATTAATTTGTCGTTTGGATTTGCCCCATTGCAGAGAAATGATAATGAATCACTGAATAATCGCTGACGGTTTGTATAAATAAACGAACTAAATTATTTAGTTGTACCAATTTTATTTTATTTAATAGCAAAATTAAACAGTCAATGAATTTTTTGTGATGTTCTTCTTGCACCAATTCAACTTAGACTGGTTTGTATTCCAAAACCAAAATATTTAATTACCGTTTTGAATGTCATTAGATATATTGACATAAAATAAATGTTTATAATTATTTAGTTTTGCTTATAACTAATAGGGGCATCAGTGGTTAAGCCAATAAATGAACCTAATTACATTGAGCAATTACCAAAGTTGCTTCAACTAAATACGAGATGGCAGTATATTTATAAATATTATTAATTTGAACTAACATTGCCGCATTACATATAAATGACAACGTGTCAAACAGAAGGATGACGAACACAAGAGGTAAGAACTATTTCTAAAGCGTATGCCTCTTATAATAGTTATTCAGGGAAGTGATATATTCCTGAGACCACTGCTTCCAAAATCCTTTAATCAACTGTTGAATTAATTGCCATCGACTTAGGTTAGGACATCTTTATATGTTGCAGGTTAGGTTCTGGCAACAGTGTTAATGGTTGCATAATCAGGAAATGTGATGGGTTAAGCGGGTGCCAATTCTCGTCTTGGAGTTCTCCTAACTGTCGGGAATTTAATAGTGCCTCAATTTGTTTTGCGGCCTCCCATAGATCATCGACGGTAGGGATAGCCGGTGGAATAAAGTGCCATTGGATATGGTTCTTGGTACACCATGCCTTAGTATGGTTTTGTTGAGCTTGGTTTATAAATTGCTAGTAGAAATGTTGCAGTTGACGTCTTGCTCCAACTAAATTCGTACAGTTATCACAGTATATATGTTGGAGTAATCCAAGGATGGCACTGAATCATTTCAGCGAGGAAATGAAGGTGCCTGATGTCATATCCGTGACAATTTCCAGCGATGTTGCTTTGGTACATACATACAAATATAACCAGATATGCCTTGAAGGTTTTAGCGCCTCGGTCCTTACGGGTTTTTAAGGTAAATGGACCAGCTAGATCGGTTCCAACTTCGAAGAAGGCTCTTGCCGACGGATTGACTCGGCTGGCAGAAAGTTGTTCCATCATTTGTTGTGAATCGTAAAATATATGCTAAGACGTGAGTTAATGTACGAAGAATCGAAAACTTCAAAATCAACTCCTTGATGACTTCATGATTTTGCGCGATTGAAGCAAAATGGGTTGAGATTGGATCAGCTTCGTAACCTTCAATTGTAGGTGATGATGGTAGCACTAGTGAGACTTTATATAAAAATTCCGGCCCCTTAATCTACATTTTGTCATTCAAAAGATGCTCAGTCATCATACCTCTGGATGATTAATCGGCTGGGTTTTCCTGGCCTGATACAAAATCCCATTGGCAACGATTAGTGTTAGACATGATTTCAGCGACGCGGTTAGCCTCAAATGGTTTGAGTGCCTTTGGCGGTTTGGATAGCCATTGCAGAACGATTGTTGAATCGGTGTATAAGTAAATCGACGGTAGTTTCGATAACTTAAGAACTCCTAATGTTAGTTTTATTAGTCTGACAAGTAAGGTTGCGCCATTTAGTTCTAGTTTCGGAATGGTGAGTGCTATGATGGGAGCGTCTCGGGTTTTAGCAATTAAATTTTCAGGCCAATCGTGACGGGTAATAGTAGGCCCAATGGATCAAAGATGCGTGCCGTTTCTGACAGATAAGATCACTTTGTTACCTTAGGTGGTGGTGTTGACAATGATACCCTAAAATGAAAGTAGTCTTCAACAGGGTTATATTTTATACCTAATACGGAAATCAGATGACTGTCATCGGTAATCTCCCAGGACATCATTTCACGGTTCTCTTTTGAATGTTCTTTAATTGTAATGGATGTTTGGCTGACCATTTCCGCAAGTTAAAACCACCGAGCTTCGTTAGTGCCGTTATCCCTCGTTGCAGGTTTAATGCTACGTCGATTTGTTACTGCCAGACATCAAATCGTCCATATATAAATTGGATTTAATCACACTGCTTGCATTAGGATACAAATGATCATATTTATCTGCGAGGTGATAAAGCGAGGCTGAGAAATTGCAATCTGTCTAAACATCTTCTTGATGTCCGCAGAAAAAACGTATAGGTGTTTACGAAATCTGACCAGCCAGTTTACTAAATTGTCCTGAATGGTCGGTCCGACTAACAAATTGTCATTCAATGAGTAGCCATTATTCGATTTGGCAGAAGCATCGAATACGACGCGAACCTTAGTATTAGAACTTCTTTTATCACAGGGTGATGTGGTAAATAAAATATCTGCTTACTGGGTTTTGATATTTCAGTTTCAGGGCTGGCAAACAACTCCCTCCAATCCCTGCTGCATCCGGCCTAAACGGCATTCAAACAATTACTTTATTTTGTTGTATAATAGTAGTAGAGTTAATCAGATCTAGACATAACTGGTCTTCTGTGGTTCGATGTTTTACTGGAATAATTTCTTCAACCTTACAAAGACGTTATATTGCGGCTTCTATGTGCTGCATTACTTGGAATGCTTAAACATGGGATGATGTGATGCTAGTTTCAGCGGGGATCAACTTCTGCGGTTTATGTGTAGATATGGTTTCTCCAATTAGCCATCTTAACTTGGTGTTTTGAGCACATGGATATTCGTTTCGTTTGTGAATCTTGCCATCCAATAAGAAGGGTTCACACCCCAACGGATTTTCTACTGTTGCAGGCTGGATCAGCTAGCGGTAGGACATCATTCAATTCAAAAATAATGTATCAATTGTTTCCGATGGTAGTTTTGACGAGATCGTTGGTAAAATAAAAACGTCTAAAACCATGTGGTAGTTGTGATCGATGGCTGACCTATGCTTGATAAAGGTTTTACCTCTTGAAGTACCAACATGAGTTTGGCTGCGTTTGGTACCCTCAGTTGCCTCAATAGGCCTTCACACATGAAGCTATGGGTAGAGCCCGAGTCCAACAGCCCTCGTCAACTTATCCAATTTCCGTATTTGTCTTGGATATCTAACTTGGACGTTGGTAGAATAGGAACCTTGTATTTGATTGGTTGGGCTTTTTTTTTTACATGAAACAAGGCTGTAACTGACTCAGCAGTATCTGATCCAGCCTTTAAGCCGGTAGTGGCTATCAAGCTATTCACTTGAGCGGTCTTATAGTGGTGTATTATTCGAGGAACTTAAACCACTCTTGCTTGTCTCAGGCATATAATGCAATAGAATATTGTGCCGTTTAGAGCATTTAAGACAGTGTCTTCGACTCCTACAACTAGTAACTGTATGGTCCTCCTCGAGGCAATCAAAACAACGGTTTGTTTTGGTAATGAAGTCTCGTCGCGGATTAGTTTTGGTTGGTGTCATCATCAAGTTTTTCGGTTGCTAATAGGATTAACCATGGATCGCCTTGTGTGGCTAGCTCCCCTAGAGCCTTTAAACCTCGTACTGTTTCATCTATTGTACCGTGCAACTTCGTAATATTTGTCGGTGAGGGCGTACTGAATTTGGACGATGCTAGAAAATCCCGAATGTAAGATTCAACTATTATACCCTTTTTCTTATCGTATTTTTCACTAAATTTTAAAAACTTCTAAATAATTCGCATCGTCGACCCGAAAATGGCAAATTGATGTATAGGCGGCATCGCGCAATTGATCGAGGAGATATTTGAACTTTTGTTCAGGTGGTAAAGTTGCATTTTCATGTATGGTTGAAATAAAAATGTCGTAGAACGAATGCCATAGTTTCACATTACCGTCGAAAATTGGGAGATTCAACCGGGGTAGTTTGAAATCGGAACAAAAATTAAACTGTGTTGCATTTAACGAGGTATCGACGTCATCACGATTAATCAGCACAGGTGTGAATGACTTTCTTCTGATGAGCGCTTGGATTTTGGCAACTAATAAGAAGAACTGTTCCTCGATGTAATCCATTTCTGAAACAACTATGTTATCCAAACTAAACATTTGATCTTCGACCGAAACGAACTGTTTATATATTTCATGCATTCTGCTCAAACGAATGGATAGCTCGTCATAGGACGCTGTTTCGCCCTTGGTGTTGATATAATTAGCAAATTTTTTAAACTGCCCTTTTATGACACCTTTTAGCTTTATTAGCGCCTCCATTTTACTAGCTAAGCCTAACTAAACTAAACTAAACGAGCGTTACTTGTAATTGATACAACGTTAATTATATTTTCGATGTACTTGTAAATTGCGGATTATATTTGATCGCACTTTCACTCACTAAATATTAATCAAAGGTGCCCTTGATGGGATATCACTTGTTGTAATTAATGCGTAGGATCGTATCCGGCTCGAAGGACGAAAATGATTAGAATTGAAGGTAGAATTCTGTCCACCTTCACGTAATAACGCGCGAAGTTTAGAAGAATATAGTTTTTTCGATTTTTTGAACCGTGATCAAACACGTTCGGCGAATGTGATGCAAAGAAAAATTTAAGAAAATTAATAAATACAGAAGGAAAATTTATAGAATTTGAACGAGAACATTTAATCATTTAACTTTTTGAACATTTAACTGGATATGTAATAAACATATAATTTAAAATCATGTAAATATTATTTTAACGAATCCCGAAAAATGTGTTTAATTAAAGTGAGATCATAATGATATCTATTTTCTATATGGATATAAATAAATATTGATGTGGTTTTTCCGATAAAAAGAAGAAAAAAATACCACACATATACACACACACATTCTGAGTTTAGAATGTAGTAAACAGGATAAAACAGAAAGGAAATATGTACACAAAACCTAGAAATAAAATATTTGTATTGTAACGGAAATTATAATCAGATAAAGTGATTTTTCTTGTTTTATCGAAAATATTTTTGTTTTTGTTCGGAAATATCCCATATAGCTATATATATTAGAGACTTAAACAGCAAATGGAAATTGAGGAAAATATACAGTTACATTAAATATAGACGTATTACACTCGTAGTAAGTAATTTTGTACATTGATTTGCTCAAAATTTTTGTATGGTGATAGAAATAAATTTTAGTTTGGCAGATCTAATAAAAACTTTATCGTTTTTATTTTACGAGTCATTGAAAATGCAATCGAAAATTCAATAAATTTCGGCGTATCGAAAGAGCATATATGGATGTAGAAAAAATAATGGTCTCAAACTCATGACAATTAGAACACGTTAGGAGTGCACTAAAAATAAGATAAGCAATAATCCATAAATAAAGCATGTTGCAGTTGAGCTAAACAGGATCACACTACTGAATGAGTAAGAAATGTCACTTTAAAAATGATAAAATATACTATCGTTACAGTGTGTATTTGGGCAAGTCTTAGTCATTAAAGAGTTTAAACTTAATTTCTTAAAGCAAAGATCATTATTGAAAAGTCTCATCAATGTAAAATTATAAAATATGCAAGCCTGTTTCAGACAAAGAAAATTAATTCAATATGATTAAAATAAAACACCGATAAGAAATTAAGTAGTTTTTGACATTTTGCTACATTCGTTGCGAAGGTGTGAAATGATTTCAGTTTTGTAAGATTTTACTGATCTATAATTTCCTGGCGTAGATTGTGTATCTGTCAAATGCTATAAAAACTAAAATATTTTAGCACTTTTATTTTGTAAGTTTTATTAATATGATTTATTTTGTTTTGTTTACTTTTAGGTTATGTCGATAAGTTATTTTGCTTTATACGACTTTAAATTTATGAAGTCCGCTTTAACGATAACTTCATTGCAGTATTTTTTTATTTTTTCATAATTATCAATTAAAAATAATTTATTTTATAATTATTTTGATTTATTTCTATAAAATTTAAGATTTTAATCATATAAAACTAATTTAAGGAGCTAAAAGTTAATTTTAAAATATATATTTTTGAAGCTCAAAGCCAAGACGTGTGACCTTTTTATGTATTTCCGATAAATAATTATAACTTTCAATATAAAAAATGGATCGTGTAGCAATTTCGTTTACTAGTGATGAGGATAGAGAAAATGGAAATTATAATCCAGGTTTTCAAAGAAGAATGCTTAATGGTAAATCGAATGTTTTTGAGTTATCAGATAAAATTAAGGTTGATCAACAATATTACATTCATGCTCAAAGTGAAAACATAACTATTTTTTTCATAATTTTATGTTAAAAAAATTATCAACTCTCAAAAAGAAGCATTTAAATATGTTCCTAATGAAATTAAGAATGAGTTGAAACCTCGTAAAAGATCGACAATGATTTCAAATGCGATTGACAACTACGCTTCATTTTTTGGCAGAAGGTGGATACCAATATGGAACTGGGGAAGACCAAAAAGCGCGAGTGCGATTCCGAGAAATCGGAAAATATAGTATTGGTAAATGTGGATGTATAGGTGCGCCTGCTAATTTTTATTTAGGTAATTTATTTTAAAATGACAATTGTATAAGCAATTTTATGAACACTAACTTCCCCGTTTTAAAATTTTCATACAAACAATTTTTTTTTTTAAATTTAATCTAATATGGCGTAACACACCATCAAAATACCGAGCGAGAAATATAAAACATAAAAAATCACAGGAGTTTACAAAAAAAAAAAACCGAATTTTCGAACCGCCCGGTAAAACACAAAGTACAAATGTTATCTATTTTTTGACCGATTTAAGACCGTCAAAAATACTTCCAGCCTTCGACATGCAATGGTATAAGACCGCTTTATAGTATACTTGAATTAGATGCTATTTCAGTTTTTGTTAGTAGGTCTAAAAACCCGCATGAATAGTCGATAGAGGACTGTTATACGTAAACTGGTTTTAGAATGCTGCACTTTAGTCGTTAGTGGGACAAAATTATTGCTCATTTTAAAAGAAAGAAATTATTGCTCATTTTGAGCGTTATGTGTATGAAATCATGCATACAACATTATGCATAAAGTAAAAAATTCGGCATACCTGCACATGATCAACAGACTGAATACGATACCAAGAAGACTACACAGAGGAACTGAATACTATTAAACAGATCGCTAGGGCCAACGGGTTTCAACCGGCAAGGATGGACCTATTGAACAGAAAACACAATAACAAGAAACTTAACGAACAGTATACTTCCCTGATAGCCAAAGACGACAGAGACAACAAATACGTTACATTTGACTACGACAGATATACAGCGAACATCATCAGGAAAGCACTGAAAAATCATGGTATACAGGCAGCATTTAAAACTAGCAACAAAATAGGACAAAGACTAAACTCACCAAGAGTGTCTTCTCAAGATACGAGAGTTTATAGACTATCATGTGACGACTGTGATGGGTTCTATATAGACCAAACCGGTAAATCTTTCGCAACTCGGTTTAACCAACATGTGAAAGAAATCGGCAAACCCAAAATAGACTCAAACTACGCACTACACATGACTGACAATAACCAAAAATACACAGGCATTAACGAAAATCTGAAAGTGTTGCATAAATGTAAAAAGGTAGCTGATGACAACACTTGAAGATTACGAAATTTACAAAAACAGACATAACAAGGACATAATAAACATTCAGGTACAGACTAAAACCAACCACCTGTTTAAAAAAATAATGCAAAATGAAAATAGCACAAGGGGTCGGAGCCAAAATTATACCTGGAAAAGGTATATAAGAACATGGGTAAGGTAAATTCGGGTTCAAAGTAGTTCAGGCTGATGAAGAGGATAGTAATCTTCGAAATTAATCCTAGTTAAAATAAAAGAATAATTTATATTATAAATTTTTTTAGAAAAATTTTTTCTTTTTAGAAAGAATTTGGATAGAAAATTAATATAAAAATTTTTTATTATCTCATTAAAGAAAGTTTTACTTCTTTGCTGTAAATAATTTCTAATTTTTATATATAAAACAAGAAATATTGAATTCTTTGTTTTTATTAAAACAAGGTTCCTTATTTCGTTTTATTAAAATTAAAAAAGAATAAAGTATATAAAACTGTAGAATTTCAAGGAGTCCCGCTACCAATCTTTTGGATAGTAAATGAAATCCACCTTTGGTGATTAAAGAAAATAGTGCTGAATCGTCCGCAAAAACAGCCAATTGGCAAGAGTTGGGTGTGGGTAGGGTGAAAAGATTGAAGAGAATTGGACTGGGAATTGGTCCCTGCGGAACACCCGATGGGATACGAGTGTTCCTGAAGATTCTCCATGTATATGAACATGGAAAGAGTGCTTATGAAGGAATGATTGGATTATTTTAAGTATGCAGATTGGAAAGTTCATCCGATGGGGTCTGCAAAGGAGTCTATCGTGCCAGACTGAATCAAATGGTTTCTCAATATCAAGCATGATAAGTTCAGTAGACTGATTCATGTTTAACATTAAGGCAACATGTTCACCAAATTTAGAAATTTAAAACTTTCTACATGGGAAAATATTCCATTGAGAATGGTGCGTTCAATGATTTTTCCTATAACAGGAAAGAGGCTGGAGATGGCTTATTTGGTTTGTGAATTTGGATAACTTTGGCATGTTTTCAAACTAAAGGAAAATAAGAAAGGCGAATGCATGCATTTAATATTGCTAATAGATACATGACGCGTTTTGTTCAAGATTTTTGATTACTAGAGGTGACCAATTATCGTCTTATTTGGACGGATATTTTTGAGAATTAGTCTCAGTTCTGGTGGATAAATAACATCACCAGAAGTAAGTTGAGGATGATTATATTTCTGGGACTGATTTTTGGGCTTATGACTTGATTTTGGGATCTGTTGGATGGAGAGATTTGGTGTGAGAGATGAGATTGTTTCGCAAGAAGGTTGGTTTTATCGGAATTTGTATACGCTATTTGAATATTCGATTTTAGTGGTGGCATTTTATTACCTCGGATTTTTAAGTTTCTAACTAACTTTCAAACCGAGGTTTGATTAGGTTTTAAGTAGAAAATTTTCTTCTAGTTTAGCTTTGATTAATTTGTTAAGTTGATTAATAGGATATTAAAATGATCGCTCTAGTGATCACCCCGCAATACGCCTAAGCCTATTGCGCTGTGAAATCTAATCTTTAACTACACTAAAAAAAGGATGTCTAGTTGTGAAATTATTTGAATTAGGAATTATTGATAAAGATGAGTTTATTGCTAATTGAATATGGTTTCTAAGTTTATTTATGTTAGAATCAATGAATTCCGAGCTGGAAAGAGAGTTTGGGTCCCAAGTCAAGTTATTATCGATGTAACCACGGAATAATTTCCATACGATTTTCCCTCGAGGTGGAGCCGAAGGTATTATTATTAAACTGGTACCTAGTTAAAAAAAAACAGGATAATGGTTTGATGACAAATCATTTATGGATTCTATATTAGTGATTTATGAATAATTTTTGGAAGAATTAGGTTTATAGTTTAAGGATTTCTACCGGGAACAAAAGATTTAATAAGATATTATTGTTAGGGGTTATGATGTTATTGAGAACGTTTCTACAGCTGTTGGTCATAGTGCAATTCCAATTACGGTGCTTTGCATTAAAGGCTCCAGCTATAACTACGCGATTATATGATTTAATTAAAAGTTCAAGATCTGGTGAAAAAGCAACTGAATCAGGTTTAGTAGGAGTGTTATAAATAGCTATAAGGGTTATTGTTTGGTTATATAATTCGATATCTATGGCAATACTTTCAATTCTACTAAGTGGAATAGGTGTTAGTAATTTATATTTAAGTGATTTTAGTATTTGGATTAATAAATGCTTTATCATACCTGTCAATATTGTAGCTGGACAGAATGAAATTCTTATCTTGTTCAAGCCAAGTTTCCGCGAGCATAATTATTCTTGGTTGATGGACTTGGATGAAGTTTTCGAACTCCACTTTTTTAGGAATTATGGAACAAGGGTTCCATAAAAGGGACTTTACACTTTTTTTATTTGTGTCATGAAAAATGTCCATGAAAAATTAGTATGGAATAAACCGTGTGTCGCTTTGGTAAATTTTTGAAATTTACAACAACAACTACATAGAAATTAATGGATATAACTCTAACAATTTACGTAATAATTTACAATTAATAATTTACGTAGATTAAATTAAATTTTTGGTAAACGAAATTGTCTCTTGAAGTCCGTTAAAGCTTCGGTGTTTGGGTTTGAATCCCAATGGGAAAGGCTTAAAAAATGGAGTTTTCATCACTTGCTTTCGATCGGTGAAGCTGATGAATACAACTATGATCCCTTGTACAGAATCCATGGGCCTTTTCATCAGCAGATGGATATTTAAAGCGAACCTATGTATTCGTGCGTCCCCGATTTGGCTAAAAATTTATTTATCAAATTTATTTTTAACAAAACAATACATTTAATGTTAAATTAAAATTAAATTTAAAGCCATAAAGTGAATTACTTTGAAAAATAAAAATTTAGTGAATTTAGCAAAATTTAAATTGAACAAATCCAAACACTTTTTCAAGTGGCAATTCCGTTAGCCAAAAATTCAATTTTGTTTATATAAATTATTTTTTTTTCAATTTACATAAATTTGTTTTCAATTAAATTTAATTCAATTGTAAATTTAAAAAAAATTACCAAATAAATACACTTATTATTTGTTCCAACAACATCACAAAACTCCAAAAATAAACTAACATTCCGAATGTAACACATATTTTAAATTTAGCAGTGTAGACGTAGATGGTAAGTGGTAGATGGTAAATCGTAGATCGTTGATGGTCGATGGTCGATGGTAGTTGGTAGATGGAAGATCGTAGTTCCTAGATCGTAGTTCGTAGATCGTAGATCGTAAATCGTAGATGGTAGATGTTACATGGTAGATGGTAGATGTTAGATGGTAGATGGTAGATGGTAGATGGTAGATGGTAGTTAGTAGATGGTAGATGGTAGATGGTAGATGGTAGATGGTAGATGGTAGATGGTAGATGGTAGATGGTAGATGGTAGATGGTAGATGGTAGATGGTAGATGGTAGATGGTAGATGGTAGATGGTAGATGGTAGATGGTAGATGGTAGATGGTAGATGGTAGATGGTAGATGGTAGATGGTAGATGGTAGATGGTAGATGGTAGATGGTAGATGGTAGATGGTAGATGGTGGATTTGGGTGTTATGATAGATGGTAAATGGAGGATTCGGGTGGATTCGAATGGTGGATTCGGGAGTTATGGCTAGTTGCCCACTTTCACCATAGCTTTTTTTCTACCGTCGTTAATTGGGTGTTAAAAAAATGACCCACACTAAACTAAAATGAACTACTTAGAGTAAAAATACAGCGTTACTTCTGAATATTTACTAAGCAATAATTGAAGCTCACGATTTGGAAGAGAAAGAAATTGTACAAACGATGAGCAAACTTCCCCTCATCCATCTCGATGAAATAGTCTCTTAGTGATATTCACCGCAATTTTCTCCTCATATACTATCTCAGCAGAACAATATGTTATGTTTTAAAAAATGTGCCGAACTCTGTAATGTTTGTACCACTAAACAAAGGTTGGTAAATAAAACAAAATGGATGCAACGTTAAGCTATACAATGCACTAAGCATTCACCTATTTAGTGGACACATTGCTGAGCCTCACTGCTATGATAAACCAAGGGTATATTTTGCTTTGGTCACCGAAAGGTTATCAACTAGTAAGATTATCTATCCTCAAAACTACAGTACTGGATCCATTACCTTTTAGAAGGATACGGATTATGTGACAGACAATCAAAGGCAATCAGCCATAAACTACAGTACTGCTTGCACTTAACGCTTTATTGGTAGCTTTTTCTCAATCTTAATGCTTTTATGATGTGTCCAAAACTAGTTAAAGAGTCAAAGTTACTTTCATACTCATCATAAAAGCGATAATGGTTAATTTCTCATAAACTCCAAACTAAATCCACCAAGTCCTCAAATATAAACCACACATTTTTCCCAGTTTATCTGTTGAAATTTTCTGGGATTGTGTTTAGCAGTGAGAACATACTAATATATTATCAGTTTAAGTTTTGATGAACAATCCGTGACCCCAAAATCGCCTTAACCCTGTGTTCAATTTCCAGAGTATGAGTTGGGACATGTCAGAAATTAACTGAGTTTATTTCGCTAAACTTAGTTGCAAGTATATTCAAGTCAAATTCTTTGCCTATCATAATTAAAACTCAGTAATAAAAATACTTGATATAAATCACTATAAATTTGCGTTATAACTACATAACGGGAATGGAAACCTTTAAATAAAAATCTCTCTATATATAATCAATTAACCTACTGCTATATATTCTGCTATATCTACATAAAGATTGAACATATATTTCACCAAGATCAGGTAACACTCAATGGTGAAATGTAAAATAACTAAGCTTTTATTGATTATACCATGTTAAGGTAAAAACATTGATAAATGGTAAACAATGTTGAAGAAGGATTTCTTAGAAACATGTCGAAGTATAAAGCAACAACAGGTTGTTTTATGCAAATTTCCTTTTAAAAATGTATATCAAACACTTACATATTATGCAAAACAAAAACGTATTTACCATTTATAACATATATATATACGAGATATCAAACAACATTAATTTTCCACAGGTTAATTGAAAAATGTGTTAACCATTTTTTATACAATTTGTTGATACTTTTCATAACGTTCATGTTGCACGCTATCACTTCAAAAAATTATATTCACACGATTTATCATAGTTGTATTAAAAAAATATTAAGGGCTTTCAGAAACTAAAATTATAATGTAATTACCGAAATTAAAGATCGGTATACCTTAAACTGAACTTAGCCACATTAGTAACTCTGTTTATATTGCCTAATTGACCAGAGCAAGGTAGTATAAGATTACTAGTTTTAGCAAATTGCAGATGGCTCGTGTAGGGGTTTGACCAGTTTCTCCATCGGACGTAAGCCCATCAGACTAAACTGGCACCGCATACGCTGATTGGCTTAAGAGATGCTAACTCCATTTAGACTAAAAACGTAACCTCTCTATTTGTGTGCAACACAAAGCTCTGTTAAAGGTGACTGTTATTTCTAGTGCAACTCGTGGGAAAAGCATTGAACTAAAAAACAATAGAAAAAATCCGTATGTGTTTAACACCGTTTAAAACAAGCTTGAAAATGAAACGATTTTCTCCACTAGAATAGACTTGACTGAAGCAGGGGATACAAATAGAATATGCATCTCAAAAACAAAAAATAAAATAAAAGAAGGCTGGATTTAAATTTATTAAAAGAGGTCTTTCCTTATGTAAGTTTAGCCATCTGCAATATAAGAGCTACCTTAAACATGAGAGTTCGAATAGAAGTGCTTACAAAAAATACTGGGCTAATAGTCAATGCAAAATGTGCCAAGGCTTCAACCATACATAGAAATATAGCAACAGAGAGCCGAGGTGTGTGAAATGCCTTGGGGAGCACTCTGCCAAGAACATATTTGTAAAAAAATAAAAAATTATCTCCTAAATAATATGTAAACTGCAAAGAAAATGACCCTACAAATTTTAGAGGCTGTATCGTTGCTCAGGAATTTAAAAAAATTACAGATAAATCACAGCTAGGTTTATCATACTATAAAATACTAGTAGCAATTAACAATAATATAAATCAGGGAAACCCTATAGTAACCATATCAAGTAAGGCAACGAAAGACATTGCCATAAGAGTTAGCATCTATCAAGGAACGCACAATTTCACCAGGGTCAGAAATACACGGGTCATTAAACAAGAGAAAAACATTGAAACTTTAGATAAGCGTCTGAAAACAGTGGCTAAAATAATATATTCCAGAAGTAGAAATCTTTTAAAGTACCCTAAAAAATGTTTGATAGATATATCAGAAAGTTTTCTTACTAAAATATCATATGCGAAAATACATAGTTGCGTTACTTATCTTGCTTTGCATCTGGCTGGAAGAAAGAGGAAAATCAACAATATTTGTGAATGAAAATATTAAACTTCAAGAGGAAGTAAAAGTTGAAGAAGAACGTATGCAAGTAGCTATTATAAACATTCAGATAAAAAATAAGAAAAAACTTAACTAAATTTTGTTTAGATGTTGTTGTTGCACCCAAAATGACGTAAAATATGATCATGACATTCTCTTTCTCCGCATGTTTATTTTCGATAGTAATGATATTACAGGTATAACGGTGATTTCACGTTTTTCGATACCGTTGAAACGAGATGAATTGGCACATTTAGTTTATAACAATAGAGCCAGCAACAGCCGCCGTCTACTTACGGATATTGCAACTTCAGTCGTCGAGAACGCCCAATTAATTAACGCATTGTAAATTTTCACATTATCATCAGCAGCGTGGTTTTCGCTTCATGCCGTGTCAGCGATCGGTAATTTCATCATATGATCGAATGTTTCGAGTTCATTTATTTGTTTGTCCGAAGTATTTACTTTGATGCACAAAATTTTTTCGCCACTTATTTTTTTTAATTGGAAAGATTTTCATTTTACAAAATATTTCCGTACAACACAATATTTTCACCAAAATTATCACAACAATTTACAAAATTTTATTATTCTAATTTAAAATGTTTTACATAAAAAAAAATTTTCTTCTTAAAAAACTCATCAAAATTTCTGATCAGACTCATCTCGAATGACACAAAACACGGCTCTTTATACCTACTTATTACCCGTTACTTAATTTGTAAACAAACAATGTAGGGGCAATGAGCAGGTATACAACATAAAAAAAATAAATTTTAAAATAATTTGAACAAAACAAAAATATTCAGGTGTGGACACATAAGTGTTTCTCCAAAGAAACGAGCACCACAAGGTTGGCTCGTTACAGGTGGTATACTGTATTTGTGTGATTGGTTTGAATGAATTTGTGTGAATGAAAAAAATTATTGAAGTAATTAGCCTTCAAGGGGTTTTGAGTCCACTTGTTGATCAATCTTTTTTGCTTAAAAAAAAAAAACTTACAAATTCACAGGATCATGATGTTCTTGAAAATAAGAAAATAGGTTTAGCATCTTTTTGAATGCAGTCCAAGCCTATAAAGTGTGGTTCACGAGATTGGAATATAAATTGTTTCCGAAACTTATACCAAACGAATACCATCCAATTCTTAAAACCTTTATCGCTAACTGATAATTTCTCAATAATCGTTTAATGTAAAATAGAAGATTCGGAAATAGCACAAATATCGGTAGACGGTGGCACCTACGAAGCAGTATTTTATTTACTTTATACTTGCCTAGCACAAGCGGATGGTACTGGAAATCTAGAAACCGGAGCTAATGTAGAAGAGTGTAACGAATTAGTTTAACAGCCCTGATTTTTTTTGTATGAAGTTGGCTCGATTTAAAGTCGGAGGAAATTAAATAACCTGTAAAGGAGGGGGAGGGGGGGATAGAAAAAACCAGATTGTTAAAAAGAGAACGAAAAAATAGAAAAAGATCAGAATAGCCAGAATTTTTTGAGTTATTGTTGCATTGTTGTAAAACTGCTCCTATAGCAGTGTTCAATGCATCGGTTGAAATGTTGAGCTTTGAGTCGCTCAGTAGATGCACGAGAAGTGTTACTTTGGCCAATTCGCTTTTAATTGACGTGAATGCAAGTTGGCATTCGTCAAGCCAAAAAAAGTTCTTGGGTGTCTTGGGTCTTTTGAGTAGATTTGCCCAGTGACTGTGAATTGGGGCCAAAATTTCAGCAAGTTTCGAAATAAACCGGTGATAGTAATTCATCATACTGGCGAAACACTGAATGTGTTTAATTGTTTGAGGAGCTGGGTATTCCGTAATGGCATTAATTCGTTCTTCAGACGGCAGAATACCATTAGGTGTAATTTTGTGGCCGAGGAAATCAAGTGGAGTTACTCCAAATATACATTTGGCGGTCTTGATATGAACATCAAACTCTACTAATCTTTGGAATAGTTGTTCCAAGTGTAGTTTGTGTCGCTCCTCAGTTTGAGATGCCACAAGAATGTCAACAATGTAGATGAATACAAAATCCAGGCCACGAACTACTTCATTCATGGAACGCTGAAACTTTTGGGCGGCATTACGTAGACCAAATGGCATTCGGGTGAATTCGAAGAGGCCAAATGGCGTTGTAATTGCCATTTTGTGAACGTCTTCAGAAGCTACGGGAATAAGAGGGTAAGCTCTTATGAGATCTATTTTGGAGAAGATTTCGCAATCATGCAAATGTATGTTACAATTTTGAATGTGGGGTATCGGGTACCGATCAGGTGTTGTGACCATGTTAAGTCTCCGATAATCACCACATGGTATCCAACCGAGATCTTTCTTTTTTGCCATATGTAGAGGACAAGAAACGAAAGATGCGGATGGCCGGCAAATCCCTAATTCCATCATGTGCTGGAATTCTGTGAGTGTGGCTTTGTAACGCACTTGATCTAATCTGCGTGGTCGTGATACTGGAAGATGGCCTTCCATGACGATATGATAAACCACATTATGTTTAACTGGCAAATTGTAGTTGGGTTCGGCTGTTAGTGAAGGGAACTGTTAAAGCAGATTGCCGTAACCATTGTCGACAGTGTAATTGATTGGCATAGATGTGGTTGTTTGAACCATGATGGCATTGACTGACAGCTGAGTTGCTGAATCAACCAGTCGTCTACGCTATAGGTCGACAATTAGGTGGGATTTTGCATCAGTACGAGCTGGGATAACTGAAAGGTCAACGCCAGTGTCAATCAGAAAATTTAGATTATTGATTGAATCTTTAATGAATAGACGGTTTGATATGTCAGTGTGAGATGATGCTGCCTCGACCCAGTTTATTTGTTTTTTTTATTCTCGATGGCCAAACTGCTTGTAGGTGTACTCCTGCCAAAGTTGCAGGGTTGAGAACACTTGGTTGGTTCTGCACCATATTTGGCGTAGTACCAACATTTACCACTTTGACGGTTGTAGTAGTGGTTGTGTGGGCTTCGAGATATTGAAGGTGAGAGGGGCGTCTGCCTCTTGATCGGCTTCTGCCACTATTTACTAGAGTGTTGAGCTTCGCCTCGAGACTTCACATGCAGCTCTCCATAGAGCGATCGTCTATTGAGACATGCCGACCCACGTCACGACTGGAACCCGGGCGCTCCTCGGATCGAGATGGTCTATTTGGTTGCCTTTGTATCGTGTTAATCTGTTGATGACCGATGTTCATGTAATCGAACATGCGGTCCGCCGTCTTAGCTAGGGAATCGGTTTCGATTGTTTCCGATTGGGCAATTAGCGCTATTTTTATTATTTCTAGCATTTTTCTTATCCATAAAGACCGAATTAATTTATCAGAAAAAATGGTCCCTGCCAGTTAAATGTAATATGCCTGAGGGGTTCGGAGGGTTTCCGATCTCCGAGTTCTTGACCGGTTAAGAGTGCTTCTAGCTGTCGTTCATCAGACGATAAGAATTGTTCCAACAAAGTTTGTTTAAGTACGTGATACCTGTTCTCTTGTGGTGGATCTTGCAGTAGATCTGAAATTCTATCGATTGAATCTGGTGGTAATGCCGACAAGCTATGTAAATATTTAGTCTTACTGCTCGTGATGCCTTTTAGACCAAATTGTATTTCAGCCAACAAGAATTATGACGCTGCGGCTTCCTCTTGTTTTACGGGTGCCGTAATTTCGATTGGGGTGTCGGTAGTGTTTGTTTTACCTATTGGGATTGTTTTGCTTTCCTCGACTTTTCCCGTAGTCGTCATGTTATGAACGACAAGTCAGTTTTAAATGCACAAGAAAACAATATTCGTTAAAAAATAATGAAAACCATAATAAACGTAAAATATCCGTATGTTAAATTATAACGGGAGTTTCGTTTTCCGTATGTACTACGAATACCATTTAAATGAAAAAGATAAACACCCGGAAACCAAATTATTACGAACTTGAATAAATGTTCGCCTAGGCTTATATTCGTTGATATGTCCGAGTAAAGGCAACGACGCAGGTGGTGAAAGTTTTACAAAAATTGTTGTGTACAATTTAGAATATTTTTTAGAATGTATACTGCATGTAAATTTGTGCCTCTAAAAAGGGACATCGGGGTCATCACTTTAGTGTTGGTAGTTTAATACACGGGTTATTTTCACACTATATAATACATATATCTTTTATTGATAACTTATTTATTTTTTAATTAAATTTTTTAGGCGTTTTTTTTATTAACTTTCACCACTTGTATAATGTTGTTCTGTGAACAAGCAAAGAATGAATGCCGACATTTTTATTATATTTTTTTTTTAATAACGCTCCGACTGTTTACCTTATTCTTTTGTTTTGGTTTTCTATTTTTTTTAGTACACCGAATTGCGGTGTTGTTTTGGAAAATTCGCGAACAAATTGTGTTCCCTTTTCGGAATCTAAATTGTAAACTAAATTATTTTTAGGATTATTTTATTTTGTTGAGTGCGACTAAATGCAACGATATATTGAAGTGATTTTCAATATATGGTGAATCGCTACAAAATCAAGCTAATTATATTAAAATAATTTCATTATTGTAAATGATTTTTTTTTTTCGAAATTTTGTTTTGGTTTACTGGTCAAATGGGTGGCTAAGTAAAAGTGATGGTGACGGAGAGTGTGTAAAGAAAAAAAGGTGTAACTGAAAAATAAATGGAAACCCTCCCTAGCCACGAGCAGACCCGAAATAATGCTGGCGAACAGCCTAGAAACATTGTACTTGTTACAAAATACAAGAGGTAACCCGAAAACCTCAAAGGAACATTGTAAGTAACAGAACTAAAAGAAGAAAAATTAACTGGCGGTAACGTCACTATTCAAAAAATTAAAGAGCTTAATTCCAAACAAAAAATATGTGCAAACACAGCTAAATATCTTGGCATGTCTGTTGATGCTAAGATTATATGGAAAGATCTTGTCAAGAAGTAAATAAGCTGATAACTTATATAGAAAAAGATATGGGCTTATTATTGAAAGTTAAATAAATTAAGTTGAGTTTGTCAATACACTCAAGGCTTGCACTAAAAATATTATTTATATTAAGAAATAAGCGTTTATGGTAGAGCGCAGTCATCTTATAATTTTAATAGTCGTTAGTCTAGTACTTTTTTTAAAATACTCGTAAGTCACTAGTCTACCACATTACTACAGACCAAATTGAGTTTGTTTGACATTTAAAATCAGAATGGAACCCTCAACGTTATATATCATCGATCTTTTACTCGACACTTTAAAGAAACTTTTTGATGTTTTGATGCTATGTGGTCAAAAAGTGCTTAACCCTGTGTATTTATGTTAAGCATCCATAAATCTTGCTTGTATTGGTTGTATCGATACATTGAAATGTATCTGGAACATGTATAAGAAAAATGCAATGTATAAGAAAAATGTCGAATGCTTCTTCATCAAAAGTTAGTAAAATCACTGTAAATAAAGGCGCAAAAATCCACAGACAAAACCACAATTGCAAACCACAAATATCGCAGAAAAAAAATTTTCTTGTATTTACAAATAAACATATTGCATGTGTCATCAAAAATTTCGTATTTTTGATGAATGATGCCATATGCAATATTTTTATTTGTAAATATAAGACGAAACTACTGTTTTAGATGGTATCGCAGCTCCTGAAACAAAAAATTTTACAAGTAATTAATAATAAAATCATTAAAAAAAAGTTTATGTTTACATTATGATTACTACTGACGTACTGTAAAATTTATAAAGAGAGCAATTAAATTTTGTGACGAAATATTTGTTTGCAATATTTTTACAGTACGATTTTTCTTCTGTTTCCCACTTTGTTCAGAATCAAAATGGTCTCACATTTATATAGGTATGCCTAGCAAAAAGTAGTTACTGACTGCTATTGTGCCTATCTTTTAAGGCTTTGGTATTAAACCTAAATTCTCCTAACTACATTATAGATAAAAGATTAAAACTTAACTATTTTAAGTCAAATTAGTAGAGTCTATTTTAGCACATTTTAAAAGTGAGTATACATTTAGGTAATATTATTATATTAGTACGAACTGTACATATCCTGATTTATATTTCATGAAAAAACTGTTCCACATTTATTTCGATTTTTAAACATCCTTCGTGACATCCTTATCACATGACATAGTTATATAGAACTAGAACACATATGTGTTATATTAAAACGACTTTTTCTAAAAATAGCTGCTAAAATATAAAATTTATAGAAAAAATCTGTGTTATCTCAAAGTAAAAATATATATAAGTGTGTGTTCTGTGTATCTATCTAAAAACATGTAAATGTGCTACATTTTATTTTTGACAACGAAACTAAATAATCGATTTAAATAATTGAAGGATTGCATTAAATTTTAAAACATCCTAATAAAATACAATTGCAGTTTACGTGAAAATGCATTAATGTCTACCGAATTCTAAATTGTTAGCGGGGAAATGCTAAAATTGTAACATTATTGGGAGCTCAATGATTTGTAATGTTTAATCAATTTTTAAAATCTAATTTATTTTAATTTTAAAGTTTTGTGTCAAATAAAGTGTATATAAATTGGATTTTCGGCGATTACATAACGTATCTGTCGTAAAACACGTAATTTATGTTATAAAATTATATATATATATATATATATATATATATATATGTATATATATATATATATATATATATATATATATATATATATATATATATATATATATATATATATATATATATATATATATATATATATATGTATATATATATATATATATATATATATATATATATATATATATATATATATATATATATATATATATATATATTACACAACAAAACCAATTAGTTCGAAATCGATTTTGCTCAAAAAATCATCTTTTCGGGCGAGGCGCATTTTCATCTCGGTGGGTTCGTAAACAAACAAAATTGTCGCATCCACAAGGATATGTGGAAGGAAAATCCACGAGGATATGTGGGGAAGCCAATGCATCCATTGCGTGTTACTGTTGGTGTGGCTTGTGGCGTGGCGGCATTATTGAGCCGTATTTATTCGAAGATGAGGCCGGTGCAACCGTTACGGTCAACGGAATCAACTACCGTCACATGTTAACATTTTTCTTGAAGATATTGGTTTGGATGCTCTTTGGTTCCACCAAGAAGGTGCGCCATGCTACATATCGGCTGTTTCAATAGTGAAACGTCAGCAGACGCCAATCAATATCACCAGCAAAAAGGGCCTTAACACCACAACCATCGTGCTCGAAAAATCTAAGCATCCTGGAACCGAGCAAGTCACAGCTGTTTTCAAATTAGCAACCGGAACAACAAACATCGGAACAGTTCTCGAAGCTATGATGTTACAAAAGAAACAGCAGGCGCAATAACAAAATACAATGTTCGAATAGCTAAGCACTGAAAGAAAACAGCAGGTGCAACAGCTAAGCACTGAACTAAAACAACAGAGTGAGAAGCTGGATGAGGTCAAATTGACCCTGCTAGGAAGGATGAGAGAGACAGGCGTGGCAGAAGTTAAAGGCAAAATGCAAGAGTTGGATGTTTTATCACGGCTACTGTAGTAGTTCAAGAAAGGATGCAACAAGAATTAAAGGTAAAATGCAACAATTTGAGGGCAGAATGAAACTGTTGGTAGACAGCCAGCAGAACTTTCCTTCGCACGACAGTGGAGCTTTCCGAGGAAATAGCCCGACTATTGTTAAGGAACCATCTACTGGTGGCCATAAGGGAATTTTGAAACCTCCATCATTCGATGGTGATACGCCAATCGAAAACTTTAAGGTTCAGTTTCAAGTGGCAGCACATCATAATGGATGGGATCTTAGTGAGCAACTAAACTCATTAATTCTGGCGCTACGAGGAAAGGCAGCAGACTGTACTGGCAACAGAGTTGAGCTGTGAAAGAATCTTGAGCTGCAGCTAAGACGTGGACAGTCTCACGTCCAAGAACTACGTGCTAAGACTTTGAGCTAAGACGTGGGTCAGACGCTGCAGCAGTGAAAGGAGACTGTTTCCTATTAGTCATTGTCGCAGGAATACGTTTTCAACATCGAATCATTGCTGCCGACATAACCGACCAAACCGACATAATACCAGGCCTAGAGTTTATGTCGGAGTACCAAATGTCACTTGACCTAAAGGACCAAGTATTGAAATGGCACAAAGCGGAAGTACTACTACAAATGGACAACAGTAGCACAATTGATAGAAAGCATGGCGGGTTACGGGTCGTCCTAGAAAAAAAGTGCAGATACCATCAATATATGAAAAAGTTATTCAAAGGATAGTTATCTGAAGCCAACCAAAATAAAGAACGAAAGCCCATTATGCGGAAAGATCTTAGTGAAACTCATGCCAAAGATTCCAGTTAGATTAATGGACGTGAGCGCGACGGTTAGCGTGATCAACGAATGAGTGGTGATTGGTAAAGCTGAGGAAGTCGATTTTATCACAAATTGTGCAATTGCATAAATTGTGATGAAAAACGTAACAAACTGATACACCCAGCAAGAAAACGGATCATTCAGTCAATTTGTGAATGATCCGTTTTCTTGCTGGGAAAAGCATGACATAGGGAAAACCGATATAGTTCAACTTCGATTCAGCACAGAGAGTTCAAGTCCAATACGACAAGAAGATTACCGCTAGCTAGGTAACATGAAGCCGAACTCCTTGTTCCGAAGATGAAACGTAACGGAATAATTGGGAAATCCAACAGTCCGTGGAGTTCACCAGTGGTGCTTGTACGAAAGACAGATGGTTCGATGAGATATTGCGTTGACTACCGAAAGCTGAATGAAGTAACCAAAAAGGGATATTTATCCATTGCCACGCATTAACGACACCGTGGACACGTTACTTGAAGCAAACATCTTCAGCGCACTAGATCTCTAAAGCGGATACTGGCAGGTAGCAATTCACGAGGATGACAAAGAAAAGACTGCTTTTATGGCAGGAAATTGCCTGGACAGGTTTTTGATTGAAAAGAAAGTCGCTCCAATGAATTTCGATTTTTCTCAGTTTATGGCTACTATAAACCAGGCCATGGAGCAGCAAAACAGAGCTGGAAACAAATGATCGCAGACGGCCAACACAAAGTTCAAGTAAAGTTTATTAAATTGCCTACTAAGGTCCAAAGCAAAGAAGATAAATTATAAGAATTTAAAGCATAGATTCTGCAGTAATGCAAATGTTGGAGCGTAAACATGTAGGTGATCATAAATCATTGTCATAAATGTAAAATTGGTCTACAGAATTGAGCTAAAAGTTCAAGTAGGGGATGTCTATAGGAGGATGCGGCAGATATCGAGAGGCTGGTACAATATAGCACATTCCAACATGGCTCCAGACTATATGAAGAGAATCATGATCGATGCCTTCATTGACGTTGTACGAGATGCTGAAACAAGAAGAGCTTTATAATTGTCTCCAAAAGCAATTTCGCAGTTATCATCCCCTGTACATTAACCAACGAGACGGCACTCGTCTTGTCAAGTCGGTAATCAAGATACGGAAAATTTAGCAAGATCAACCAGTGGAAAAAAGACAACATTAAGTCTTATATATACACACCATCACCAATTTGTCGCAGGCAAATGGAATTAGAGAAGGTTCCAATTGAACGAAGTGACAACATTTGACAACATTTAGAACAACAATTATTAATTATGTGACATCTAAGAACGAACACTAAAACTAAAAATTGTAATTGGGATTCAATACCAACAAACTTTTTGGTATTGGGTGAATTCCAAATTGGAATTGGATATATGACATTCTTAGTGTAATTTGGCAAATAATATACCACTATTGATGTATTTACCCCTTGTTAGTACCAAAAATTAAATCACAGAAACTCAGAATTTTCATGTTTACCGCGTCGTCACCAAAGAACTTATATTACTGTAAGAGAAAATCGCGTCGATATCTTGTGCCAACATGATATAATTCCGGAGAGAAATAGTAGATGGCACTAGTAGTAGTTTAACGAAATGTTTACGTTTTTTAACTACAGTTTTTTTATATTCAACGAATTATAAACGAAACAAAAATTTGAAATAATCTAAAAAAAAAAATTTAAATTTTATAATCGGAAAAAAATAAGAAAAATTGCTCGGGACGCCCCCTATTGTTCTCGTTTAAAACGTTTGGTATGCCATCTAGAAGTTTTCTCCGAAACAAAATTTAACGAAATCATGCTGTCGTTGGCATTAACTATGGAAATACGATTTCCATACTTATACGATTTCCCTTATAGTAATATAAGTTATTTGGCCGTCACACTATACACACAGACTCCACACAAATTCACTAGCGATACACACAACAATTAATCACCATTCACGCAATGTTTCGGTTTTTTTTCTATTATATTAAAATGCACAACCGAATATTTTCAAATAAAAAAAAAAACTTTTAATTTTTAGATTAAACTCTACACACACATCAAAATATACAAAAAACTAAATAAAAATATTGAAAATCATCGTGTTCACATAACTATTATAAATTTATATCGATAGGTATCTATAGGTATCATAAGTATATATAAATTTATATCCATAACAAAAAAAAATGCAAATTAAAATGATGCATTGAGCGCATCTAGCACAAGTAGAGTCTTTCGAAAATACGTAGACTCTACAAGTCTACATGTGCTGAATGCAAAAAATCTCAGTAAACATATGTAGACTTTACGAGTTTTAGTGAGATTAAAATTTGTAATCTACATTTATATATAACTACAAGATAAAATCATTTTAACTAAATCATAGCAAGTAAAAAAGTCAAAATTTGATTTTGCAACAACCAGATTTTAAGAGAAGAAATAATTTTTTTACTTTAACTATTATCGCGAACATTTAAGGCAACTTCACAGTTCAATTTCTTCGTTCATTCATTTATTTAAACAATTTTTTCAACTGTTTTGTATAGCTCAAAACAGTCATGTGACTTTCTTAAGAAAATTTTCACAAGAGTTGGTTTAATTTTATATAATTGTTTGAACGAACATCGAGTAAAAGAAAAAGCATAATAAAATAAAAAGAGAAAGATACAAAGCCAAGCCATTTGTTTTGAAAAATATTGTTTGACGCGGAAATAATGTATATTAATTAATAAATAATATAAAGAATATTTTATTGCACCTTATTTATATTAATTAGCAATTCACACTATATATTTATTGAATCCCACTATATTTATAACCTCACAATATGTTTAACCACAAATAATATGAATGTTGCCAAAAGATTTCAATTTTAAACAAAAAGGGTTATCGTTCCGATATTCGTTCTGAAATTTCACAAGAAGTGTGAATCGTCAAATTAATATTACCGAATGAACGAAGAAAATTGAATGAATGAATGAACGAAGAAATTGAACTGTGTAGTCGCCTTTAAAGGAAGTTGATTAAAAATGGAAAGTGCTGTGACAATGCTTTAAAGGAGGAATCGAGCTCATCACAAATAAAGGCCAAGAATGAAAACGTTTATTTTTCAAACGCATCAATCTAATATATATTTTTATGCATAACTATTAACGGTTTGACTGTCTCGAAATAAGTTCCACCCCAACAACAGATCCCTATAACCAAGGGGTGATTCCACTAAAGCATGATAAATAACTTTTAACATTCCAAATGGACATTTCGATCGTAATAGATACATTTTTGTAATGGTAGCGTGAAGTGAGTTTTTTAAAGCTGATGTATGGATTTTCCAATCCAACCAACAATCAACGTTTAGTCCGAAATATTTTATTATTCGAGCTGATGAATTTAATTACCATGCATTTTCGGTTGCAAAAATCATTTCTAAAACACTTTACATCGTGGTAAACAATATCTTGGTTAACAATTTAGGAGGTAACCAATTCATTCAAGTTTGTTTTAATAGATTTATGGTAATAACTTCTGTTGATCCAAAGATATTCTCAATCAATCATTTAACAATTTGGTTGACCACTTTCCTTCTCTCTCGGTATGACAAATCATAATAGTTGATCATAATTTCAACTTAATTTTTGGGGGAATTAAGTATTATATGATATAGAGCCGTTTTCTTCTGTAAAAAATGAAATTGATAAAAAAATGAAATTGATTTTCACTAAGACGAATTTTCAACCGAATTCGCCGCAAAGGCGAAATTTGGATCTTTGTCCACACGACTGATAACTGTCAAAAGTACTATGAAAATTTAAGCACACACGTGCTTATATTTTAAAGAAACCTATTATCCTTATATCGAACAGGAAATAGAAAATCGCTACAGTTGAGATTTAAACTTATTGTTTAAGCGATTGAGCCAATTACTTAAAACTATATGGTGAAAACATAAAATCGTGTAAATTCCTGTTAACGAATTTTAAAAGAATGACACACGGACCACAACGTGTATAACCAAAACTATACAATCGATAGCATTTTTCTGTACAACATGAATAAATACAAATTTTCACAACCATCTGTTGAATTTTCATCGTCGTTATTTTCCCACTTATTTCCCATTCTTTATAATTTGTCATAATGTTTAAATTATCTCGTTCTACTACCGCACATACAGATGAGAAAAAAAGCAACAAAAAAAAAGTTATAAAAATTTCTGCATGACTATATAGAACGCAAAAGAAAGAAATAGAAAATTTAAAATTAAATTAAAAAAAAAAATCATATTAAATTTTCACTAAAATTATTTTTGATTGGTATACACTATAGCTAATAAAGGATAATGATTTTTTATTTGCATAATTAGTTTCATTTATACACGGTTTTCCAATAAGGATGACCGATTTTTGGCATTGTAATTTTTGAAATTTGACAATATTAAATAATTGTTGACAGTTTTTTTCTATGATAGTCAAATAGCTACATTTACAAATACCTTACCTACATTTAGTCACAGTAGCTGTTTCTACCTTTTTTTTAAAGAGATCAAATAACAATGATGATATCATTGTTGTGTTATTGTCAAAACCTTCTAGGTCATTTGAGTACTCGCTATGACAACCCCTTTACATTACAAAAAAAAAAATCTGTTCCAGTCCCTAGTTTTTCTTTAGGATTCCGATGGAAACCAGAATATTAAACAATACGAATATATAATGTCGGCTTCATTCCAACGTAGAAGTAAATAAGGTATAAAAAAATTAAAGACAAAGACATTTGTTTTTAATAATAAGGAGAGAAAACAAAAGATAAATATCAGCATTTTTTTTCAACGTCTTAATTTTGTCTTACGTTGATTATTTTGTTTTATGTATTTTGTTAACATTTTGATTTTATAAAATTATGCTAATCCTGGTAATTTTTTTGTTCTTTTTATTAAATTCTATTGATTTATTCACGGGTGCCCTTGCATGAATGTATCTTCTAATTATTTAATATTGATAACCCAATTTATAGTCTAACAATAGGATTTTATATCTTTGACCTAAAGTTAGGATATGTCAATATACTTTGCTTACACGAGGCATTTTACCAAAATTAAATCAAATATATATATATTTTGCTATGGGAAATATGGTAGACCACAGGGGGTTAAAATATTCACTAAACAAAAACAATTAATTTGGATATTTTGGAGAATTCAATATTTTTCCTTAGCTCAACTACTCGTACCAGCAGCAACACGGCTCTTCTTAGCAAAAAGTCTAACTAGTACTGCAAAAATCCGTTGTATCTTTAACTTTGAATAAAGTAAATAAATATTAGATTTTAAGTTCCAACAGAAGCTGAAAACTTTGCAATAGATCAAAAAATATTTCACTCCGTTGCTATTCAGTAATTCTTTATATTACACTTGCAAATGCAAGCACCTGATATCCCAAGTAACAATTCTTAACCTAAGTTAGAAATTAACCATGGGTATTGTCAACTTTTTGGTTATTTTAGTGTTTTTTTTTCAAACCAGAATTATTTTAACCATAAAGCTTGGGTTTGGTAACCTTTCGTGTAATACCATAGACACATATCTGGTTTCGTAACTAGGATTATGAAACCATGGTTTGTGAGATGAGAATAGATGACAAGAGGTACCAAAGTTTGATGAATTTAAATTTAAAAATACTTTTCGAGTATCGCGAAGAACTTTTGATTTCATTAAAAGTCGTATAGAACACCTAAGTAGCTCGACAGGAAATCACACTTCGATCACCTATCGATATCGATAAAAGATTGCCAATTGCGTTATATTCATTAGACTCATCAGCGGAGTACAGAACTATAGCCTCATTATTTGGAGTCGGTCGAACCACATTTGGGGAAATTGTTCTTGAAATTTCTCGAGAAATTTTCAAACAATTTAAAGCGGAATGCTTTAATACGCAACTACCCACTCCCGAAAAAATTGAAGAAATAGTTTGTAACGGAATGACTTAGTGCTAACTAAGTTGCGACTGAGTGCAACTTCGTAGAACACCTATTTTCGTCCCATTAACAGATTTTCCAGTAGCCCTGCATATAGTAATATCCATTTCGGTGCGCTCCACCCTCCCTAACGGCGATACCCTGCACCTAAATCCGGTATGCCCCTTTTGCAGTATATGCTAGTCCATGCTAATATTTGTTAATTTTCTGGCCGTCAATGTGGATACACCAATGAGCAGCACTTCAAATCTCAGTAGCTGGTGACAAGAACTACTCCCACCTTCTTAACCTAGCCGGCAAACGTGCTGCATGTCACCAATATGCAGGGCTACTGAGAAATCTGTTAATGGGACGAAAATACGTAGTTGCACTCAGTCGCAACTTAGTTAGCACTAAGTCGTTTCATTACAGTGGCGCCCAAAAAATAGGCAAAATCATAAAGCAGTTATTTCAATCTTGGTCATCCATCTAATTTTCACTCTTAAGGAGTTTGAGTTGAATGTTATCCACATTGACGAGCTTTTACATAGTTTCTGTATAATATTGTTTAATAATTTATTTATTTTTTTTGTTATTTCGGACTTCCGCGTTGTTTTCCGCATTTTTGTGTTTTGATTGCAGTGTTTGGATGCATGTTTTCAACTACGTTCCGCTATTTTCCATTTTTCTTTAAGGAAAATGTGTTGGTTATTATAAGTATTTAACTGAGAAGATAGCATTGGATATAAGTAGTTTTTGTTAATAGCATCAAGTTTCTACGCATGTGTAGGTTGCTTACTAGCAATATTTTCACCTAATGATTTTGATGATATTGCAAGATGTAGCAGAATATATATGCATGTTTACGTTGTACATGCATGTTTAAAAACCCGTTGTAGGTCATGGAATCCGCCAAAAAAGCGTAAGCGCGCCTTCCTGTGTCGTGATACCATGCTTTCCGTAAATGCGGTGTAATTCATTTCCAAATAGAAACAAATATGGAGGGTTTACGAGTAAATAGAATGTAAAACTAATAAAAATAATAATAATAAATTTCTCCTATATGGTCATATCCATTTCTATATAATTTTTGTAAGTATAGTTAGTCCAGCTATTAATAGCAATCGTTATAAAGTAAATCAAAACCAAGACTATCGTTATTTTATCGTATCGGATCGTTGAATGTTAGCAAAAATAATACAATAATTTTTTTTTGTGAGGTTATAGATTAGTGGTTACCAAAATTATTCTAAAAATTATTTTATTTTAACTAAATAGAAACTTAATTGATCATAAATACCACAAGTAAAATGGAAGTAAAGTACTTGGACTGTGACGAACTGGAGGTAGAATGCCAAGTACGAGACGTCAAAGGTAACATTGTTAAGAAAATGACCCAATTGCAAGAGATATTGGCAAAGGAATGAGCTAAAGACGTCACACCACCAGCGAAAGCGCACCATTCAGCATTAAAATTCCCGAAAAGGGAAATTAAAGTATGCAACGATAAATTCCGACATATAGAAAGCCAACTTCAATCTATTGCTGAAGAAGAAGAGGTTGAAGCTGATAACATCGCAGAATTGATTACAAGGGTGTTACATGTGGGGGATCGACTAAGGCGCATCACCAGCTCGAAAACAGTAACGACCAATTCAGCGAAGATGTTTGGCGCATGTCAAAAACTTCTTGTATGTCTTCAAGATGTAAGTGTTAAGAAAACTGTATCGGAGGAAATAGAGAATTCATTGAAACTAGTTTTTGAGGAATTTCCTGAGAATCCAGAGAACGAAGAAAACCATTCAAGTGATGATACAAAAGAACATCCTCAGCTGAAACTATCACAGCCCGAAACCGAACAGCAAGTTAATAAACCAGAATATGTAACTGAGCAGCATAAAGATCGTCAGTTAACCGAAGATGAAAGGTTGGACATGATCGCTGACAGAATTTATAGAAAATTAAGTCTTTCCGACATACCAACACGACAAAAAATAAATCCAGTGGCTTCCGGAAGTTCTTACGAACCAAAGACTCGCCTCACGAGTAATCACAATGCCCAATTTCCAGTCAATTACAACCCAAATTTACAACCACCGAGTTTTGAAATAGGTTCGCAGCAAGATATGCTGGCATCTATGACAACATCTAATTTAAGAGTTCCCAAACAGTTTTTGGAGATTCACAACTGGAAATTGATTTACCATGTTGACGAAAAGTATGAGCTTCCAATAGAAAGATTTTTTTATCGAGTGCAACGAATGGCATCTGATAATGGCTTAACTAACGACAGGCTAACAGCCAACTTTTGGTATTAACTTAACAACTGGTATTTGGTACCAACTTAACAATTGGTATTGGGAAAACCAAGAAACACATGGAGCAGTACCGTGGGAAGAGCTAAAAGAAGCCATGATCGATAGGTTTAAAACCAGGAGGACGGATGACGATGTAAGGCAGGCAATGGAAAGAAGAAAACAAAAATATAAGGAACCCTTCCTCGATTTTTATCACTCTCTTGTCGTAGTATGCGTGGAGGTCTTCAGGCGAAATTTGCAGGACCTTTTTTTTTTTTTGTTTGTATTAAGTCACTTATTTATATTATTTATACTTATTTAAATATCATATTATTTATATTATTTAAACCATATTTATTATATTTATATATTCACTATATTTATTGATTTTGATACCTGTTTAACTTATCTATTGTCATAACATATTTTTTTTTTGTTTATTTATTATATTTATTAATTATACAATTAAGGAAATCATGGACCGCGGATCCTAAGAAAAAGATTGTAAATTCATTATTATTATATACTCATTATATATTGTACATATTTCCATTTTCTCAAATACATGTACTAATAATTATGTTTAGAATATTTTTTGTGACGTGTCAATGATCACTTATGGGTAATGATCTTAGTCTGATGAAATCCCGTGAGTAGGTAGTTATTAGCATGGACTAGCATATACTGCAAAAGTGGCATACCGGATTTAGGTGCAGGGTATCGCCGTTAGGGAGGGTGGAGCACACCGAAATGGATATTACTATGGGTTTACCATTGGTTTAATATAATTTTTGTTTGAATGTAGTCCACTCCATATTTGTTAGTTTTCTGACCGTCAATGTGGATACACCAATGAGCAGCACTTCAAGTCTCAGTAGCTGGTGACAAGAACTACTCCCACCTTCTTAACCTAGCCTGCAAACGTGCTGCATGTCACCAATATGCAGGGCTACTAGGAAATCTGTTAATGGGACGAAAATAGGTGTTCTACGTAGTTGCACTCAGTCGCAACTTAGTTAGCACTAAGTCGTTCCGTTACAATAGAGAAACAAAAGTGGCTCAGCACATTTGTTTATTTATGTCGAGAGGCTTATTTACAACAAATACATTTGTAATAAGCTATGTTACTAGTGAAGGTCCAATTGCTGGAGCAAAATTAAAAAAATTAATTTGACAAAGGAACAAACAATTGTAATGCTTATAAGCTATTAGGAGTGAAATCCGATGAACCATTCTTCATTTTTGATAATAAAAAAATATTTGCGTTGTACGATATACCACATTTAATAAAATCAATACGAAATAATCTTTTAGCATATGATATACTTACAGACGAGGGTTTGGTAACCTGGAGTGTGATAATTGAACTATATAAACTAGACTGCCAATCAGTAACAAGAGTTTGTCCTAAGTTAACTGCCAGACACATATATCTTAACATGTTTGAACGAATGAGAGTAAACTTGGCTACTCAACTTCTAAGCCAAAGTTGTGCAAATGGGATAAAAACATTTGAATATTTAAAGAAATTCAAAACTGCTTCTGCCACAGCATTATATATTGAACAATTCAACAAACTATTTGACGCATTAAATAGCAAAAGTCAATATTGTTCAAACAAAGCCAACTCAGGACTGACGGTAGAGGCTAACAACGAACCGCATATTATTTTGGACCAAATGCTGACAATGCAAACAATTATGGGTATATTACAACTAACAAGCACAATATGCCATCAAGATCTAAATATTTCATATATTTTAACATCAAAGCTGCAAACAGACGCTGTAGAAAATTTTTTTGCGCAAGTTCGTTCGAAAGGAGGTAACAATTTTAATCTATCTGTGTATGATTTTAATTTTATTGTTGCCAAAATAATATCCAGCAAACTTATTTTTCATACTTCGACGCTTAATTACGAACCAGATAACTGTTCATTTATTTTAGAACCAGAGGCATTTAATATTCTCAATATTATGTCAGAAGAAAATGACAATTCAATAATTAATAATGAGAATTTAGAAACTGTGGCAAACAAAATTGAAGAATTTGAAGATTCAGATTTTAAAGAGATAGCGTTTGTTGGTAACTTTATAGACCACAATTTTGAAATTTGCTTACCCAGATATATGTTTTGGGATATGTAATATATAAATTAATTTAAAAATTTAATTGCGAATCTTGTTTAGGATAAATGGTTAAACAAGATGAAAATTTAAGTTTACCGTCGGAATATTTGATAAAATGTAAAATTTTACATTTAAAATTTTTTAAAGTTTTTTTTGGATATTTCTACCAATCATGTGACAGTTTTTCCAAAATATTTCGCCATTAATATTCAACATTCTAAATTATTGCAAACAATATACAGTAAGTGTATAATTGAATCTAGCATAGATGCAAAATATTTTACCTGGTTTACAGGACCCTGTAAGGAACACAAGCAAAATGCACTTAGATTTTTAATACTTGTTTTAATTCCAAAAAATTGTGTTGGGCAACTAGAGAAAATTAAAAATAAAAATAAAAATGAAAAGGGTAAAAAACGTTCGTAATGAAATTGAAAAAAAAACCGAAGACTAATAAATTTTAACGGATTAAATCATGAAGATTTATACTTTTACATATTTACATGTACTAGTCGTGAAGTAATATCTATACTATAATTTTATTTTATTTTATAAAAGCATATTGTTGATATTAATTCCAAATATCCAACTATTGAGAGTAGTTCCTTGCTGTACTTCACACTGCGTCGCTGTAGATGATGTTAATTTGTGATTCCAATTAGTATTTGTATTTCCAGTAGATGAGATGTGTGTGACAAAAAAAACAACGACTTTAATTGCAAGATTTATTTTATAACACGATCCGTTCACGTATATGGTCCAGCAACAAGAGAACTATTTTTATTTTATTTTACAAAATGGTAATAATCCTATAACAAGTTTTGGTGTACATAATTTGCATATGATTTTATAGTAAATTGATATTTAAAGTATTTATAGCAATTATTTGAATATTAAATTACATAACAATTATACCAATTGGAGGTAGTACATAAAACGTACTCTTTTATATACAATTTGGTACAACATATTCGATGGTTATAACATTTGTTTATGTTGTTGTTAGACTGTCAAGTTTTAATAAATACAATAGAGCAAAACAAGTCCACAACAATGATTCATTGGCACAGTGGTTAAAGCTGCGGTGTTTGGGACGGGAGGTACCGGGTTCGAATCCCAAAGGGGGAGGGTTGCAAAAGGTATTTTTCATCACCTGTTTACGATCGGTGATGACGGCTAACAAATGGAATAGACTCATTTGTTAATCGATGGCGAAAAAATAAATAATTTAAATAGTGCGAGTGTTATTTTTAAGTCAAGTTTAGTGTAATAGTGTACTAAATAATATAAAGTTATAGTTATATTGTAGTGAAAACGTGGAAAAACGGGCGAAAATTATAAAAGTAATCGATTGTTAATAATTGAACAGTTTGTAGCAAAGACACAAGTTATATTTTTATTTTTATTTATTTACCAAACTAAACACTGAACTTAAAATGTACACTCGTGAAAATATTCATCATGTGCACTGATATATAGGACCGACAAAATTAATAAGATATGTATAATTTATATTGTATATTAATTGTATATTTAAAAGGAAAGTTTATTTGATAATTTAATTATTGTTATTGAATAATCAGTTATATTATTTTACATATTTATTGGTTATGTTATTGTTGTGAAAATGCGAGTGTAGGTTTTATTATAGAAGAGATTAGAGTATTTTAATACGTAAACGTTGCGAGTCGGTTTATTTTCTAGTTGACTTTGGATCATCTTTGAGTTGTATTTACGTGTATATGACTGCAGAGTCATGTTGGTGTAGAGTTGTAATCGGATTATATAAATAGTCTTGTAGGAAAGTAAAATAATAACTTAGAGGTATTATAAAACTAAGTTAATATTAAGAACATAATTTTAATTCAACTTGTCTTCGATCACACCAGTTTGTTTGAGGCACATAAATTATTATATTTTCTTAAGATGTACATGTTTTTGTTGTTGTATTTCGACTCGACGATGTATTTAGTTCATTGTTCTAGATTTTAATTACTCGACGCCACAAATTAGTTATGTAAAATCGATGGGTTGAATCTGTATATAGTGAATAGCTTACCTGGATTCAACCTGGGTTGAAGCACCAGGATATAAATATTATAAGACAAATGTAATTATAGACAACATTTTAGACGACATTATAGACGAAATTAAAATAAAATATAAAAAGTTACAAATTCCTCCGCTCAATGAATTGAGTTCAACAATCGGTATATTGATGCAGAATTTAAAAAAAAATACCTACGATTACATCGGGATTTTTTTTTTTTTTTGTTTTGTTTGTTTATGAGTGTAGTAAGCCTGAGTATGTTTGTATCGGTCAAATATTCGGTTTTTCGGACACTTTGATTAATTCGTACTCGATTTTTTCCGAACATTGTAATATTGTGAATAAATTATTAATAAGTCTTCATTTACATGATTGTTTTCGTCGTTGTTTTCGTCATTGTTTTCAACTAACCGTGTTACAACAACAAAAACTAAAACTGATCGTCTTGCTTTTGGTCTTGTTGTATAATTCCATAACTATTTGTTGTATTTTTAGGAAATATATATATCGATGTATCGATGACTTTTATTTTAATTTTTGTAAAAAGAACAAAAGTTATGAAATATGTGTGTTAAAATTAATTTTTTTATATTAATGGTAATTCATAACATACACAAATAAAAAAATAAAATTTAATATTTAATATCGATAAGTTGTTTTTTTGGAAACTATAGATAGCTTATATTGCTATAAGGGAAATCGTGAACATTTCCATAGTAAATGCGAACGACAGCATGATTTCGTTAAATTTTGATTCGTAGACGAATCCTAGATGGCATAGCAAATGTTTTTAACGAGAACAATAGATGGCGCGTCAAACAATTCTTCTTATTTTTTAAATAATTAAAAAAAAACAATTTTTGGTTTATTTATTTACTATTATATATGAATATAAGCCCATTTACTTCAATAATTTCAAATTCCCATTAAAAAAATTAATTTTTTTTTAGATTTAAAATTTTTGTTTCATTAATAATTCGTTGAATATAAAAAACTGTAGATAAAAAAATGTAAACATTTCGTTCAACTACTACTAGTGCCATCTATGATTTTTCTACGAACTATATCATGTTGGCACATGAATTCGACGCGATTTCCCTTATGGTAATGTGAGTTATTTGGAAAACAACCAAAAAATACTACGGGTTACATATTTTCGTTGTTTTCGATGTTGTTTTCGGTCATACACATATGTACAAATATTTTTTGTATTTTTTACATTGTAACGATACAATTTTTTCAAAAGTTGTATAGGAAATGCAACGGCGGAATTTTGAAATGTAGGGACGGGCATGTAAATAAAGACTAAAGATTAAGGATGGATGAGTGTTCATAGATGATTAACTTAAATTAAATTAAAATTAACATAAATTATTTACATTATTAATTCTATATCTTATAAAAATTAATTAAGCAAAATCTATAGTTGATAAAAATTTAACTATCACTAACTTAATCTAATTAAGAATTAAGTAAAATATTATATGTAGATTTCCCCAGATCGAGTTTGCATGACAATCGGGAACTTGTCTGGTGCACCATTTGAAATGAAACATAATAATTTAAGTGACATTTACTTACTCCCTAAGGGAACCTTTTTGCAGATTACAGTTGAATGGTGACACATAGGAGTTGCTGATAAAGGATGACAGGAAGCAGAGCGGTTCGTTGAGGTTGCGATTGTCTTGCGCTGGCAGTGGTTTGAGTGTTGGCTGGCAGGAGACCGGACCGATTATATAATTACTAACATGCCTTGGCTTCCCTAATCCACAAATTCCAGTAGAGTTGAATTGTGTCGTGGTGATCATGAGATGGCTGAAACCGGGTCGTTTCTGTCATGTATGGAAGTATATTTGTAGGAATATAGGTATATGAAAGTCCCTGCTATCCTACCGTTTGTTTAATGTGGGAAGGATTTGGGAGTGGGACCGGCGTTAACACTTGCCCAGAGCTTAATCTAACAGTCTTATCAACAAACTAATCAATCAATCTGTGCTTCATCAGTTGTTAAGATTTTATCAAAATAGTTGAAACGCTAGTAGGGGCTTCATGAATGATGTTCTCCATTTTTCTTTCAAACTTAAATTTTCGTCGGCTTCCTTAGTTGCATTTCATAATATCGTATTGTTTGTTATTTTGATGTCAATCTGATGCATTTTACTATTGGGTATATAAATTAGATTTTTGGCGATTATATGACGTATTTGGCGTAGAGTGGTAAATTCAATTGATTTGTAATATTTAATCAAATTTTATAAAATCTAATTTATATAATTTTATAATTTTAATAATTTCATATTTTTATAAATGTAATAAATTAATTAATTGTAAATTTTAGGCAAAAAGTAATAGTCTAATTTATTACAGCCTGCGGCTTGCAGAAATTTTATATTATACTATGAATTAATTAATTAATATTTTTAGAGTCCTTATTAATTTTCGGGCAAAATCTAACACAATTTATTACAGCATATGGCTCGTAGGAATTATATTATTATATAATTATGTTATTATATTAATAATTAATTAATTTGTAATTTCAGATTAAAAATTAATTCTATTTCTTACAGGCTATGGCTAGGAGCAATTAGATCATTAATAGATTTGGTTTTAAGGAAACCTCTGCAGATTACAGATGAATGGTGGCACACTGGAGTAGCTAGCAAGAGATTCTAGAATACAGAGCAGTTTAGTAAATTTGTAATTGTCTTATGCTAACAGTAGTTCGAATATTGGCTACCGGGAAACCGGACCAATTCTGTTATTACTGATATAGCTTTCCTCTTCCTACCCCAATAAAAATTTACTAACTATTGGCCGCCATGGTGTCTGTAATCGGGTCGATCTCAATAATTTAACTAATATCATGCCTCATCCTTCCAAGTTAAGGTAAAACGGGTGTACGGTGGGCCCGGCCAAATATCCGGGAGATCCTGGTTAGTCCTTGGTCGTACATTCTAAATCAATCAATCAATCAATCAATCAATCAAAAACCTGTTTACGATCGGTGATGACGATGAACACAACTGTGACCCCCTGTACAGAATCCCTGTACAGATGGATTTAAAATCGAACCTGTATTCGTGCATCCTCGATTTGGCTGGTGACGGCGTAAGGCAGGACGTTTAAAATTAACCGCGAAAGAGTTGGGAGAGCTTCGGCCCCAGAAAAGATTGCAGGGTTCAGAAACAACAAACAAACTAACAATTTTTATTGCCAAAAGAAGCTCTTTTATTGTGTTATAATATAATTTTTGTGTTTACTGGTTAGTGATGTTAAATTATATTTAAAACATGAAATACAAAAGCGTAAATAAACTTATAAGTCGCAATACTTTTAAAAGACGTGTCCGTGCTTATTTGTCAAACAATAAAACAATAAATACAACGTAAATAAATCGATAGTGCAAAATTGTGTTAGTCATACGCATTCAATTATAAATGATGCTAATTCTGAAAAAATAAATGTAATATTTAATAAAGATGAACCGTGCTTAGAATCTTCATCAGAAGATGAAGCAGAAACGGTAGTGTTCGTAAGAAGTCAGTTGAAGTTATGGGCCATAAAGCATAAAATAACGCACATCGCCATTAATGATATTTTGCCTATTTTATCTGGGCATATATAAGTGGTTTACCAAAAGATGCAAGGACTTTATTTCAGACACCGACAAAAGTTAGTTGTCGGTTTGTGTCACCGGGAGCATATTCTCATTTCGGATTACAAAATATGATAAACAAAGCTTTGGAAAAATTGGATAACATTTCTTCGAAATTGGAATTAAATTTCAATTTCGATGGTCTTCCGATTATCAAAAGCTCGAAAGGGCAATTTTAGCCAATTTTATGTTCTATTCAACATATTAATACAAGCCCATTTGCAGTGGGGATTTACATTGGAGATTAAAAACCAAGCTGAATGAAATTAAGAGACTGCTTAGTAACATATTTACCATAAATTCCGAAAAATTACCATTGGAAATAATAGTTTTATTTGTGATGCTCCAGCCAGAGCTTTCGTTAAAGGTACTAATAGTTATTTTGCTTGTGACCGATGTATTGTGGAGGGTGATTACTGCAATCGAACATATAAAATAAGCTTTAGTCAGTTTGATTGTCAATTACGAACTAATGCAAGTTTCCGTAATATAACACAGGAGGCACATCATATAAATGATTCTCCGCTGGAAGAACTGCCGATAGATATGGTGTTAGCGTTTCCCTTAGACTATCTTCATTTGGTATGTTTGGGAATAGTGAAAAAAAAGTTAGTAATGACGTGGATCAAAGGCAAGTCTAACATGAAAACTAAACTCTCAAGTAAAGATGTAAAAGGTTTATCAGATGACGCAGGGTTTCCGCTACTCAACCAAGAGAGTTAAGTAGAGCTATTCGAGCGTAAGACGTAATCAGCTTCTGGAAGGGGACTGAATTTCACACATTTTTGCTTTATGCCGCTCCGACAGCTTTATATTAACCAAATTCTAGGTTTTATTAACGGTTTATTAGCCGTTTGCCAACATTAAATTGTTATTTGGGATTTTTCCTCAAGATATCAGAAATCATTGATAAATTGTTTCCATATTTTTTATTTAATTTTTTATAAATGAACCAAATATGTAAATATGGCTTTTCTCTGGATAAGACTGATTTTTTTAAACTACATATCCCAACCAGATCGGACATATACTCGGAGGTTAGATCATTACTCATACTTTAATTTAAAATTAATTGGAACTTGATGCTCGCCCATTAATATAAATTATTATGTTACAGCTACAATAATCTTTTAGCTTTGTATACGATATTTAATGAAAGGTAAAAATCCTAATAGGTAACCATGGTCAGATGTAAAAGATTATAATCCCAATTATTTTACTGAATATTTATACATTATGCGCAAGATTAATACTGGATTAATATCTTGAAAATATTATGAACTTAATAAATTATGTATGGGGGTGGGTTCGTTACATAAATAATTGGTGTTGTCATATAAACACAAAATTTATTATTGTTTCGAATATTGGGTTTAATTTCGGATTCGTTTAGGATTTCGCTCAAATGTTTGTATAGTCCTTACAAATATATTTCACATTTTTAGTACTTTGCAATCTGACTTTATCCTTAGAACTACTTTGATGATTTACAGTTTTAGTTTTACGTACTATATATTACTCTTTATTACTGGTTAAATGTGCCTTTGCCTTCAATTTGGTGTTATGGCAACTTGAGTAAGATCAGAAAGAGTCCACTACTGACTACAACTTAAGAATGTTAGCTGGAAACTTTAACCTACCAATTTAAAAGTATTAAATCCACCCTACAAAGAATTTTCAAAACGTTATACCCGATTAATGTAAAGTTGCCTGCGGTATTTTTACCAACTGTTTAGTGTAAATATTAAAAAGAGATAGCAGATCTGGGCAATCGACCTTACCACAAAGTATATCACGCGCAAATGTGGCACTTGCACACTTACGCCTAGACGACAGTGACTGAATACCACCCAAAAGACAATATCTATCATGATAAGGTTCCAAATCACCCTTTCCTGAGGATGGTAATTTTCTTAGAGAAAACAATAAGAATTGCTTCTATATGCCCCCGCTTAGTGTGAATATCGTACAACGGAGACCATATAACGCTGGCATATTCGATATGCGACCTCACAAATGATGAATATAATGATTTGAAGGTCAACAAATCATGAAAATCATTCAAGTATCGCTCAATAAAACCCAACTTTGAGTAGGCCTTATTAATGATCACGTCAATATGGAAGTTGAACGTCACGTCAAAGTTTAAAACTAACCCCAAATCCTATACTGACTCCACCCGTTTTAAAATCTTATGTGTAAGAGAATACTCAAAAATTAAAGGCTGCTTAAGGTACATTAAGAAACTTTAAGTTTCGATCAGCCTAATCACAAAAACAATTCAAATCTTGTTGGAACCTAAATCTATCCGCTTCGCATGATATGGTAGAAACAAATTGTATATCGTCCGCGAACAATAAACACACTGCAAATTCCAATATTTTTGTAACATCATTGATAAATAGCAGGAAAAGCAATAGTCCCAAATGGCTCCCTTGGGGTTCACCAGAGAAAATCGTGAAGCTATCGGAAGATATGTCATCAATTTTAACATACATTTTACGATTAGTCAAGTAAGAACTTAGCCAATTCAGCGGTATGAAGTCGTAATTAAGCTTACTAAGCTTATCTTACAACAAACGGTGGTTTAGTTTATCGAAAGCTTCAGCAAAGTCTGTATAAACTACATCTCCTGGACTTTAGTTATTGCGGATTTTGTTAAATAACTCTGGAAAACCTCAGCAATGCCGGCGGCAGTCCATCTGGTCCAGAGCACTTGGAGATATTGAGATTAAGAAGCGCATTTACAACATCTTGTTGCAAGAACGTGATGATTAAGCTGTTTATGCTAGCTGAAGACCATTGAATATTATTGGTATCTTTGACAAAAAAAATTACAAATTGTAGAGGATCGTTCGACTTTTGACCCTTAAATGTCATAACTGATGGTAAACCGTTAGTTTGGTTCTTCAAATTCACAAATTTCCAAAACTTTTTTGGATTGCTCCTTAAATCATCCTCTAAATAATTTAATAATTGTATAAAAAACGGTTAAGACAATTGATTTGTTTCCTAAATAATTTAAACTGAGAATGGTGTAACAAAGAACCAGTATTCTTAAATTTAGTATGAGTTCTGTTACGCTGAATTTCGAGCTTTTTCAGATCCTTTGTGAACCAAGGATCCTCACGAGCCAATTATACTGTTTTTTTTTTCGTTTTAGGAACAAACTTTTTAATACAGGACAATAAATCGTTGAAAAATTGAACTGCATGGTCAACATTGATATTTGACAGAACATTGTTAAATTTAACATCAATTAACAATTTATTCATTGAACTGACGTCAGCGTGTGCATTGTCAAAAACCAAGATATTTTTAGTAAAGTTGAGGTTGTCACGAAATTCGTACGATAAATCGTTCGACATTGGTGTATGAAAAATATTCGTGTAGCCCGCAATATCATCACACGCTTCAATTTTATACGTGCGTTTATTAGTGTAAAAACACAGATCCAAAAAGGTACCACGACTGTTTGGAATATTGTTTATTTGAGATGCACCAATATTAGCCATATAATCACAAACCAACGCAGAAGAGTCTTAGTATTGAACGGGATAAATATGTTATCGTTGTCACTTCCCACAACTTTCAGAATTACTTTGGGAAATTAAAATCACCATAAACTATAAGGTCAGTTTCCTCGTCCAAACAAGGTAATACCTTATTAGTGAAATTGGCTAAAATTTCGGTAATAAATGACGGACCAGAGTTACATGGAATAAACATAACGCATGTGACCAAATTATATGAAGCCAATTTTAATTTAACTGCTAAAAATTCAAATTTTGGGTCAGATACCAAAAGTTCACAGAACAAATTTTTACGAATGGTGATCAGTACTCCACCGCCTTTTAGATTCGTACCAAAGCTATATCGGTCCCGGCGGAAAACACACAAGTCTGATGAAAAAATCTCGGATGAATTGAAATCTTTTGTCAGCCATGTTTCAGCTAGCAATATGATGTTGTAATTACACTTCACTACGCCAAGACAAAATGGTTTGGATTTCGAACGCATAACGCTACAATTATAGAACAAAATTGATAAATTATTATCGGTACAATTAGTTAAACCAACGGTATGGGGACAAAATTTTTTGAGGGTCTAGCAAACTCACGAACTACGATTCCAACAGGCCATACCCCAGGTTGTAACAGTTTAATGAACGAGTCAAGATTAACTCCAATTTTGAAAGACACGAAATTAAGCAGCTTGTCCTGATCGTCAGATACGAGTAATCTGCTTTTCGTCGATAATTAATCCGCTTGGAAACATTTTACCACCTACAATTTTTTCGTATCCCCTTCTTGCTGTCTCTACGTTTTTTTTACCCCACTTGAGTGCATTTGAATTGATATATAAACCATTTATGTGGTACTTTAAGAATGAAGTGCTATATTTCATACTTTTCATTGTTGTTAAAATGCTATGGCACATTGAGGATGTCACTCTGGTTTTCCTCTCATTCTTCCAACGAACTCCTTGAACTCTGGTTGCCTTTTCAATTTCCTGTCGGTTTTTTAAAGTGGTAAAATTACTTGATTTTAAATTAAGTAGTAACAATGTATCTGTTAACGAGTCACAACTACAATGAATATTTGTAGGTGGCATTGCCATATATTGTGTTAAAAAAAGTTATTTTACGTTTTTTTTATTATCTATTGATCCGTAGTCATTACAATATAAATGTATGAGTAAAAAAGGAATATTGACAATGGATCATGGATTTTTTTATTATCAAATACTAAAATAGAGTCAGTCATATTCTATAAGGCGAACACCTAACAATTAAAAAAATTAAAATTATAAATAAAAATAAAATTCTAAATAAAAAAATTGTTAAATTTATATAAGTGTTGCGTCTAGGTGTTGCTTGCCACCTTTGGAAATGCTAGAGGAGGACAGTTAAACTTTTGTTTTATGCACAGCTAGTGACAAAAACGTTTTACCATTTTGCAAGTCCAAAACATCGACACATCCATTTTTGCCAATCTTCACTAATGAAATATCTTGGTAAAGCTGGCCAAATAATTATAGTTCTATCTATAGCAGGCAATAAAGACAACTTTTTCGTCGATATATGCCGAAGAATTTCTTTAAATTCAATTTTCGAGTAGTTACAAATTTCAATTTTGGTCGACGTTAAAAACGGATTAGCGGAGTTAAAAACGTTTGATTAAAAATCTACCCTCGGCCCCTCGAGATAGTTTTTTAGTTTCCGGTGTTTACTATCGAATGTCTCTTTATTGTTAACCGCAGCTCGATTAATTTCCTTAACAGCAATTTCTTTCGTTGCGGTTGCTTCACAATAGCTTTGGAACAACTTACACGTATATAAGCATATTAGGAAATTGTTGAAGCAGGTCGATATGCACGGTATTGAATGATATTGGTATCTTATCAATAGCATGTAATTTCCCTTCCTTTTATCCTGATAAAGTGCTTTTGAATATCCCCACTCGCAAGCTGCTATACATTTTCATTCTTGGAAACAAAAAATTTCTCTGGGGCATCTTTAATGCCTTCTAAACTCAACATATCCCATATAGTCGTGATTTAGTTAGGTGAATCTCCACTTGATCATTCTAAGAATGACTAATTTATGCGTCCTGCGTCAGTATTACGAACAAGTGAACGGGCCGGATGCATCAGTCCTTCCGCGCCGTTTGTATTCCATCTCAGCACCACCACATGCTTCATTTGAACTCCTGGTCGATATTCCATCGTAATCTATTGAAATTCTTAGTATTACATTTATTTTGATGTATTGACGAACAATCGATTATCATCGCGACGAAGGCGAAAATTGGAACCATAAAATTGGTCATGTTTTGCAATTCCCTAATTAACAATATAAACGCGATACTGCTTCCAAAGTTTTGCAACAATAGTAAATTTTTTCATGAACTTTAGAAAGAATTCCGCCAATCCCATAAACTGTAGTCGTATCTGAGTTTTGTTGTTCAAGCGTGGGAAACTTACATCAGTATCTATTTTTGATTTTCCGGGTGTAACACGCGATTCTGACTAATTCTGATTCTGATTTCATGTTATAAAAATTCCACCTTGCGGTTGAAGAAATGGCTATTTTCAGGTTAAGAAAGAGACCATAGCATTTTATTAGATCTAACAACCGCTCTATTTTCCCATATCATTTAGATATACAACTATTTCCCCATTAGTCTCGTCAACTACTTAATTCATAATTTTCTGGAAAATAGCTGGGAATTGGCCACCCAAATGGCATCCTTAGCAACGTATAATGTCCATCAGCAGTAAGAAAAGTGGTTATGGGTATTGAATCTGGTATATTCTAGCTACCTGGTGATATCCTGATGATAAATCCAAAACGGCGAAATAATTAGCTCCGAATAAACGTTGAAGTAGATCTTCCATAATCGTTAAAGAAGATCGGTCTTTCACCATTATAGCGTTTACTTGTCGATAATCTACTCACATGCTTTCCTCTTCTTATTTTTATTATTATTAATTTTCTTTTAACAGAACCATTCGACCATCTTTACGCGTTCACATTCACCACCGTACTGTCGTTCTTTTCCAGTCCTTCTCTTTGTTATTTACATTCCAGGGTCACACTCTACAAAATATGATATTTATTTTTCTAGTGGAAGACATTTTTGTGTTCGGGGAGGATAGAGGCAATTTGTTACGAAAGGAGCACTGTCCTCCACAAAGGAGGACAGGTGGCAAGCCTAGTTGCGTCGCAATTATTACAAAATTATATTCTTCAACCTGAAAGGAAAACGCTCCTTTCAACACTTAACAGTATCTTTGCAATAACCGTGGTCATGAAAAACGTGTTTTCGAATATAATTTCGGTAATGTATGGCCGGGGAAGAAATACTTAAATGTATAATTGAGTTAAGGAACTCATCAGGTGTAATTGCTAAAAAACTGTGGATTCGATCGAATTCAATTGTCTGATTATTTTAATAAAATTCAATTTCTAGGGTTTTTGGTTTTAAAGTAAATATAAATAGGATTTTGATGCAAGTACATTGTGTAATTGCTATTATGTATTTATGTATTTATATATTTATATATTTAGGTATTTATATATTTATATATATTTAGGTATTTATATATTTATATTACATTAATATATTATTATTATGAGACAAATTAATATATTTGTATTTTCAGGGAAAACTAATCCAGTTTATTACAGTCTACGGCTTTATATTACAAATTAATTAATTTATCATTTCAGATGAAAACTAATTAAATTTATTACAGCCTACGGCTAAGAGCGGTTATTTCATTAATAGATTTTGCTTTTAGGAAACGTTTGCTGATACACCTGAAAGGGGGCATACTGCAGTTGATAAAATAATGCAGAGCAGCTCGTCAAAATTGTGATTGTCTTGTGCTAACATTAGTTGAATATTGGCTTCCGGAAACCCGGGTCAAATCTGTCATTACTAACATGCCCTTCCTTTCCTTACACCACAAAAAAAAACACTAACTATCGATCGCTTAGGTGTCTGCAACCGGGTCGAGTCTGTCATAACTAACAAATTCCATCCACTCCTTCGGTTTTGTTATATGTAACACGAGTGTACGGTGGTGCCCGGCATTCCGGGAGTTCCTGGTTCGTCCTTGGCCGTACATTCTAATCAATCAATCAATCAATCAATCAATTGAGTTAAGGAACTCATCAGTTTTTAAAGCACAAGGATTTGGTGTGTTTCTTGCTACACATAACATGTCATCAACTGTGGTTTTTTCCAAATTTCTAGCACCTTAAAGATGGTGCCAACTGTGTAACTTTTCAGTACAGGGTTTATTTAATGTAATTTCGCCAATCATTCCATAAAACTGATTTGCATATAAGGTAGCACTTTATGCTTACATGCTGAGCTTGTACCTTTTCCAGCAGGACAAGCGCAGTTGGCTTTCATGATTGATCGCTCTAATTTATTTAAGTGTTGACGAATTTCGAAATCAATTGATTTCTTTGTTTCGGCACTACACTTAATTTTAAGAAATAAACAGAGCTCATCTGAATTATAAAATTCGACGTTTTTGAATTAAATAATTTTCTCCCATGCTGGTCATCTTTGCCGGCTCCCCGTTTTTTAAAATAAACTGATATGATAGTGGGGGTGAACTATTCGACATGTTTGCGGTCTAGTTTTTCTAGTGGTTGGTAAGGTCCGTCATCACTGGTAAACTCCAACTGACACTCGGATGGCATAACGTTAGCTGGATATTTACTTCTACTTAGGTCCATATTTTGCCACAAGCTTAACCTAAATAAGAATGATTTAATTTTATTTACGAAACTTATTGAAATAGTTACCTCTTTTGTAGAACTGGCTTATTTCCCACAGTTGTAGCTCCTAGTCGTTTCAACTTTGTTTTTATGCTTTTAATATTTGAAGCCATATTTTTTATATGTAATATTATTTTTACTATATCTATAAAACACTGTTTATAAAACTTTAATCCAAAACGAAAAATAAATAAACTGACAATTTAGTGACACTAAAAACAAAATTTTCAAAGAAACGTTTTTTAACAACTAAATAAAATATTTACTATTTTTAAAGTTATTTATTTATTTTTTTCCCAACACTCGAAACAGAATAATTTTAAAAAAACTCGTTCGTTCGTTCGAATTTTCTTCAGTATTTTTTTAACATGAGTTGGCTCAACATTTGTTGGCGTTTGTCATATAAAAACGGTTAATTCAATTAAGGGTCTGTGTCATTTAATGTTAAAATGTTAAAAAGGTGTTAAAAAAGTTTTATAAATTAAAATTTTGACGTCATATATAAATTTATGCACCACTAAAACAAAATAAAAAATTTAACGCGGACCGCATCTAAATTTTGACAAAATGGACCGCTACTAAATTTTGACAAGTAATGTTAACAATTTTAATCTCACATTTTAGTTAAGATTGATGTGATAGTAAAATAATAATAATATAGTTAAAATAAAATAGTTAACAAAACTAATTTGGAAATAAAAATATTTCATCCCGACAAATTTTATTTCCCCAAATTTTTAACAAATTGTTTTAACATTTTAACTTTAAATGACACAGACCCTAAGTTGTACTGTTTGGTCGGGTTTTATTTAATCTAATTTGTGTTAATTTTGAAGTTTTCTGTTAGATAGGGTGTATATAAATTGGATTTTTAGCGATTATATGGCAAACAAGTTTTTTTTTAATCTAATTTGTATAAATGTTAAAGTTTTGTGTCAATAAAGTGTATATAAATTAGATTTTCGGCGATTATAAGACGTATTTGTCGTAAACCGACTAATTCGATTGATTTGTAATCTTTAATCAAATTTATAAAATCTAATTTATATCATTTTATAATTTTTATAATTTAATATTTTTATAAATGTAATAAATTAATTAATTGTAAATTTCAGGCAAAAACTAATAGTTCAATTTATTACAGCATGCGGCTTGCAGAAATTATATTATTATATTTATTATGAATTAATTGAGTAATATGTAGTCATTAGTAATTTTCGGGCAAAAAATAACACAATTTATTACAGCATATGGCTTGTGGGAATCATATTATTGTATAATTATGTTTTTATGTTAAGAATTAACTATTTTATAATTTGAGATTAAACATTAATTCAATTTATTATAGCCTACGGCTAAGAGCAATTAGTTAATTAATACACTGAAAAAAAAATCTAGGTAATATTAACGAAAATCGTAGTTATTGTTACCGCAAGTTTGGGTAAGCAAAAGTTTTTGTTACAGTAGAAAAAGGAGTTTAGTTATTTATCAAAATTTTGAAAAAAAAATATATTTTGTTAATATAACAAATTGCACACTTATCCTAGCATACAACACTTTATTTAATGTAACGAAATAATTTAGGTTGAATTAAATAATTATTATTAGGGTTTAATACTATTTTTGTTTTAAGTAGCACGTCAAATCAGTTAAATAAAATAAAATGTATTTTTCAATAAGCGAAACTGTCGGTTAGATTAAATCAACACTTTAGTTGTTATAAATATAAATATTAGTATACACGGGAACGTCGCTTTTGTAGAGTTTACGAAATATTTATTAAACAGTAATATAACCTCATTGCAAAGGCAAAATCAAATAGAAACATAGTGTTTGAAGTTTTATTTTTTATTTTAAATTATATTGGTACATAGATCAAATTGTTTTATTAATTATAACAGAAATAATATGAATTGTAATTTAGTTTATTATTTGTTAATGAAATATCTTTAATTATGGAAATTGTGATAAGAAAAAATTAATTAAAATTAAAACTATTTAAAAATAAAAAGATTTAATTTCAATAGTTAAATTTCTAATTATAATAGATATATGTGTGCAATATTAAAGTAATAAATGATTTTTTTTAATTATAAGCAAAAATTAATTAAATAATAAAACTTTTAAAAACTATTTGAAATTCTGTTGATTAAAAATTAAATTCTAATAGCTTTAAGTTGTTGCTGGGTTCTGCTACAATGATTTAAAACCAATCTGAAAAATATACAAAATTTTTATTATTATACAAAAAATCCAAAAATATAAAAAAAATAATTACCATTTGAAGGATTGGTCACTGTTGAATTATTTCTGACGCATTATGGGAATTTTAATATCATAAACACGATTATAAGTAGTGTCCCTCGAATAAATTTGCAATGCACTGTCCGACAGTGACTGGTATTTAATAGCCCTGATGTGATCGTCTGACGCATGAGGAGCTGTACAAATTTAATATTGAACTACATAAAAAAAACGTATAACAGTAACTAGAATTAGTGGTACAATTTAATAAAACACGCTACAGTTTGTTATCTATATATTCATAAACAAATAAAAAAACACAAAGTACACTGTTTTATTATGACAAAAAATTTAGAAACTAATTATTAATACTTACTCCTATTAAATCACATTATTTTCAGAAATTATCTTTTTTGTTTTTAACACCAACTTTATGCAACTTGTTTCACGAATATCCTTAACATGCATGATTAACATCGTGACATGACATAAAAAAAGTAAAATAAAAACCGTATAATGAATGATCCATGAATATCTTAAATATAACAAAAATTTCAGTTAATACCACTTAACATTTTTTTAATTTTGATATTTAGTGATATTTAACAAAACATTGTATAAACATTGGACCAACTTTAGTAATTATAACCAAATGATTTTCATATAAAGAACACGCCTTTGCATTGTGTAATTTTATTTAATGAAAATATTAAGTTACATTTACTAAATATTCATTTATTTTAGACTTTTAATATTGCTTTAAATAAACTGAATTATTTTATTTTTGGACAATATTTTTGTTACAATAAATAAATATTTCGTAACATTTAACTAATATATTTTATAAACTAAAATTACCAACTTTTAGAAGATTTTATTTTATAAAACAATTGGTTTTTTGTTAATAACTAAAGTTTTAGTTATAATAACAAAATTATTAATTAAATATAACTTCATATTTAACTAAAACTCAGTTCATATATTGACTAACCACTTTATTAGAATTTAGATTATGTTTTGTTGTTGTCAATAATATTTAGTAAATAGCATAAAAATAATTTAACAAAACCAGTTTTGTTAATAAAACATAAGGATTTTTTTCAGTGTAGATTCTGTTTTCAGCGAACCTTTGCAGATAACAGAAGAATGGTGGCACACTGGAGTTGCTGACAAGAGATGCTCGAATGCAGAGCAGTTCAGTAAAATTGTGATTGACTTATGCTAACAGTAGTTCGAATATTGGCTACCGGGAAACCGGACCAATTCTGTCATTTCTGACATACCTTACCTTACCCCACCTCAACAAAAATTTACTAACTATTAGCCACCATGGTGTCTGTAACCTGATCGATCTCAATAATTTAACTAATATCTGACAGTAAATACTGTAAATTGCAAGTTGCCCAGAAAGCAAGATGAGTGTGACCGCATTGTAATTTTCTTTCTAATCATTGTTAGTAGTAAACCATCATCCAGTGAGAGCATTAAAAAAATATTTTAATCTTTTAAAAATAAAAAAGTGTTTATTTTATTATTTATCAATTTTAATTGATAAATAATAAAATAAACACTTATTTTATTATTATTAAAGGCCCAGATTTAATTAATTAATAGTTTTAAATAGTTTTTTTTTAATTCTAAAAATCGTACGCATAGTAAAATTTTGAAGGTTAAGTGTTTCGTATATTGTGAAATAGTTTGGTTCATCGGTTGCTTCATGCATTGGACATTTTATTTTTTTAATTAAGTTCACAATATTGGGCGAGTTAAAGAATTATGAAATCTTATATGTAAAAAGTAAAACCATTTGATGGTTCGAATTTCTCGAATTGGAAATTTCGAGTTAAAACATTACTAGAAGAAAAAAGTCTAGAAAAGTTTTTAACGAATTCATTGGACACGTTATTGAGAGATGTTCCAGTTGATGCGAAAGATGAAGTTAAAAGTAAAAGAAGTGAGAGAAAAAGTGTAAATCCATTTTGGTACAATGTATTGGTGATTCTCAACTGGAGTACATTAAAGGCAAACAGTTGTATGATACATTAATTGGTGTGTTTGAGCGCAAAAGTGTTGCCGGTCAGTTGTTGTTGCGAAAATAGCTATTGACAATGCGATACAAAGATGGTGATGACATCAACGAATATTTTTTACAATTCGATCATACTATGCGTAAACTGAACTCGATTGGCGCCACATTGGAAGAACTTGACGTTGTCTGTCATCTAGTTTTAACATTGCCAAAAAGTTTCGATGGCTTGGTTATGGCGCTGGAAATAATGGAAACAACAAAGATAACAATCAAATTTGTTAAAAGTCGTCTTTTAGACGAGTGTGGAAAGGGTGCTGCGTGTGGAAATGGACGTAGTGGTAGATCAAGTGATTCGATGGTAATGCAAGCAGATCGACCAAAGGTTATTTGTCACAGATGTAAAAAGTCAGGGCATATACAAGTAAATTGCAGAGAAAAATTTTGTGTACAATATGAAAAGTGTTGGTGCAAATTGTGCTGAGAAAGATGACAATTCAGAGTATTTGCTTTGTGAACAACAGGATGTCATAAGTGAGTCAGTAGGGAGTAACGGTGATGTTTCGTCATGCTGCATCGGTGCCAAAACATCAAAGAATCGCAGTGATGGTTTTGAAGAGATAAACTTTGTTCTTGATTTGGGCGCAACACATCATACCGTTAACAATAAAGTATTTTTCAATAGCATACATAAAATTGACCCGATAAGTATTTCAACGGCAAAAACTGTCGAATCATTAGTGGCAAAGCAAAAAGGTGATATTTCTATAAAGACATTTTGCATTGGAGATAATTCAAAGAAAACGATTCAAAACGGTTTATTTGTTGAGAATCTTAAATGCAATTTGCTGTCAATTCGCCAATTGACTGACAAAGGCTACAAAATCACTTTTAATGGTGATGTTGCATTTATTTCAAAGAATGGGAAAATATGTTCGCTGCCCGCCGTAATGGTCAGTTATACCAGACGATTTTTCATGTTGAACAAAGTGTGTTTGCGGGGATTGCTGGAGTGGAACAATTAAATAAGGCATCGCAAAATTTATGGCATTTTCGTCTGGCACATTTGAATTTCAGCGACATGAAAAAGATGGTAAATCAAAACATGGCGATTGGATTGGAAAAATTTAAGGTGAACATCGATGACAAGTTTTGTGAATCTTGTGTAATTGGTAAGCAAACACGTTTACCATATCCACCCAGAAAGCTAATCCGTTCTAAACGAGTTTTAGAATTGATTCACACCGAGGTCAGTGGTCCAATGAGTGAAATGGCGTATGACGGTTCGAGGTTTTTTGTTACTGATGATTTTTCAACAATATGTTGCTATGGCTGAAACGCAACATGGGCAAAAAATTGCAAAATCACAGTTGGATAATGGCGGAGAGTATTGCTCAGAAGAATTTAAATCTTTTTGTGTTAATAAGAGTATTCGGCTGAATTTCACGGTACCTTACAATCCGGAAATGAATGCAGTATCTGAACGTTTTACGCGTATTGTGGTTGAAAAAGCAAGAACAATGCTTTTGTCGAGTGGATTAAGTCGTCGATTCTGGAACGAAGCTGTTTTGTACGCAAATTATATTAAGAATCGTTCACCAGCAAGTGCTGTTGGTAAACAATTTGTAAGTAAGACGCCTGCTGAAATTTGGTATGACAAAAAGCCGGATTTGTCTCAACTTCAGGTTTTTGGTTCGATTTGTTACAATTATGTACCAGAAGAAAATCATACAAAGATGGATGCTACATCAGCAAAGTGTTACATGCTTGGATATGGTTTATCATCACACACTTATCGACTATGGGACATCGAAAATGACAAACTTGTCATAGGCCGTAATGTGATAATCAACGAGAAATCAATTTTCGATCGTTTGAATTATGTCAATATATCCAATTCAGAGGCGGCAGGCGATGACATTGATGATGAATGTGAACATAACCACTATGCAAATTTAGATGGCATCGGTAACATAAATGATAATGCCCACAGTACTTCGAATAGCATGGCTAACAACAATGAATTGTGCCGTGGTGATCGTTTAAAAAGAAAACCAGATCGGTACTGATATGATCCGGGAACTTGGTTTGCTGGCTATGCATTTTCAGCTAAAGAATTTGTGCAAAATGATCCGGTTACGATGGACGATGCAAGGAAACGTGCTGATTGGTCAAAATGGGAGATGACAATTAATGATGAATTTTCATCATTGTTAAAAAATGACACTTGGTCTCTGTATAAGTTACCAACTGGTCGTAAAGCTAAATCAAAGACTTATTGCTCGTGGTTTTTCGCAAGAAACAAGTTTCGAGTACAATGAAACGTATTCACCAACGGCCAAGCTAACAACTTTTCGATTCTATTGTCAATCGTCAATCATGTTGGATATGAAATGCATCAGATGGATATAAAATGTGCATTTCTAAACGGACAATTGAAGGAAGATATCTACATGACACAACCAGAAGGGTTTGTGAAAGATAAATCAATGGTTTGCATGTTGAATAAATCATTATACGAATTGAAACAGGCTTCACGTGTGTGGAATGAGCGTTTTGATCAGTCGATGACTTGGCAATTATTTCCAACAATGTGCAAATGGTCAACGATATTAAAGCAAGGTTAGCAAGAAAGATCGAAATGCTGGATGTTGGAAAAATTGATTTATTTTTGGGAATTAATGTTGAACGGAATTCAAGTGATAATTCGATTGCCTTGAGTCAGTCACGTTATTTGAAGAATGTTTTAATGAAATTTGAAATGAACAACTGTAAATCGGCGACAACACCGATTGAAAATGATTTGAATTTACCAAATGGTGATAAAAATAACTTGACTGATCGGCCGTATAGAGAGCTCATTGGATGTTTGACTATGCCACTCAAACAACTCGACCAGATTTGTTTGAAACAACGAAGTTTTTTAGTCGATTTCAAAGCTGTTGTACTGATGACCACTTCATGTATGCGAAACGTATTTTGCGATACATTCAGGAAACGACTGAATTGAAAATGGTTTATCATCGCAATGCTACGACTGATATTTCGATGGGATACGCTGACTCTGACTGGGCTGGTGATAAGAACGACCGTAAATCAACATTAGGTTATGTATTCATAGTATTTGGCAATACAGTAAGTTGGCTATTACAAAAGCAACCGACTGTCAGTCTTTCGTCAACTGAAGCTGAATATTTGGCATTGGAAAAGTGTATTTGTGAAGCAAAATGGTTACGCTGTTTATTGAACGAACTTAGACATCGTTGCATATCATCAACAACGATATTCGAAGATAATCAGTCATGCATCAAAGTGGCAGAAGAGCCACGAGATCATAAACATATGAAGCATATTGATGTGAAATATAGTTTCATTCGAGAAGCTGTCGCCAACAAGGTAATCAAGTTGCAATACATCTCATCCAACGATCAAGTTTTGGATATTATGACAAAATGACTCGGAAGAATTTTATTTGAGAAACATCGTAAGAGTTTAAATTTATGCTTTAATTATTATTATTATTAAAATGGCTGGAACCCTCAAGGATACCGCACTCAATGCCACAACGGGCCCATGGTGCAAACCTAGGATTCTATTAAATTTCACAAAGGCGAGTAGCTGCCTTAGCAAACTGAATCAGCTTGAACCAAGGCAGGGAAGACACTTGATCTAACCGAATATACCTAGAGTTGAAGACCTGAAGCCTAACTCCTTCAAAGGCCGGACAACTACAGACAAAGTGCATGCAATCATCAACCTCTTCGAGACAGTCCTCACATACACCATCCTGAGCTACACCCATGCGATGAAGAAGATCTTTGAATCGGCCATGACCTGTAAGAATCCCAACCAGGATCCTCAACTGATCTTTCCTTAAAGACAAAGCAAACTTAGTCGACCTCAAATTGGGTTCACTAATAAATTGTTTTGCCCAGCGGCAGCCAGACGAAACACGCCAATTTTGTTTTGCAACAGACATAATGAATTTCTTAATAGCTTGCTTACCCAAACTAAAAGAAAGGGGAGTAGCTGGTTCAGTGCCGAACATTTCCAAACGAGAACCAGCTTTAGCTAAGGAGTCCGCGAACTCATTGCCCTCGATGCCACAATGAGCCGGGACCCACATTAGTGAGACTTTATTTAATACGCAAAGACGATTAATGTAAAGTTTACAATCCTTAACTAGTTTGGAAACAGTCAAAGGGTTTATTAATGAATCGAGCACAGCTTTACTATCAGTACACATTATGATGTTTTCCTTAGCAAAGCTATACTTTAAAGCAGCAAACACACAATGCGAGAGCGCAATCAGTTCCACCTGAAATGCTGTACAGTACGAACCCAGACAACCAGACGAACTCTGAACCAACGTGGGACAGTATGTTCCAAACCCTGCAGAAAGTTCAGAGCGCGATCCATCCGAGAAGAATACTATAGATTCAGACAATCGTTTTTGAAAGACCTGCGAAGCCCACAGATCTTTAGACGGATATTCTACCGAGAATGAATTGGAAAAGTCAAACTCAGGTAGCAGTCTGTCATTAACCATATCAATTTCTGGTATAAGTGAATTGTACCGAGAAATAATGAGCCTATGACCCAAAATGGATCCGAAACTATTCCAAACCCCTAAGCACCTCAAACGGAACGCCGCAGAACACGCCGACCCAAGTATGAAAGAGTGCAACTGAGGCAAAGAAAGGATAGCTTCCATAGCAATAAGTGGTGTGGAGGACATAGCACCGGTAATAGCCCGACAAGCAGTGCCCTGTAAACCACAAAGCTTCGCTATGGATGATTTCAGATTAATCACTGGCCACCAAACGACCGATGCATAAGAGAGCATTGGCAAGACCATAGATTTGTATATAAGAGCTAACGTTTTAGGAGTCAGCCCCCAAGATTTACCAAAAGCTCTTCTGCATTGCCAAAAAATGGCAGTAGCTTTTGACAGCTTACTATCAAGATGCTTCTTTCAGAAAGTTTACTATCAAGGAAAACACCAAGATGCTTGACATAATCCGATCTAGTAATAACTTTGCCAAAAAGAGATGGAACAGAGAAGTCACCAATATGCCTGCGCTTGGTGAAAACAACTAACTCCGTTTTTAGAGGGTTAACATGTAAGCCCTTATCAAGACACCAGGCTTCAACAATTAACAAAGCATGCTGCGTTAGATCTGATAGGACATTCAAGTGCTTACCCGAAACTGTCAGAACAAGATCATCAGCATAACTCTGCACGACAAAGCCCGAGTGTTGCAGTATAACAAGTAACTCATCGATTACCAAGAGCCACAAGAGAGGTGACAGTACACCACCTTGTGGACAACCTTTGGCAACTTTGACGGAAACTGACTGATCATCCAGCTTTATCTCAACAGTTCGAGATTTAAGCATAGATTCAATCCAACATATAATGTCTTGATCGACACCAAAATTTTCGCATGCCTTCGTAATCGTTGAAAACAACGTACTGTCAAAAGCACCAGCAATATCCAAGAAAGTATCTACTAGAAAGTCTTTATAATCTAGTGATCTTTCAATCCTAGTCACAAGTTCATGTAGGGCCGTTTCACATGACTTCCCGACTCTGTAAGCATGCTGCATGTTACTGAGTGGTTTAATAGATAGACAACCATCCCTGATAAATCTATCAATGATTCTTTCCAAAACTTTTAAAAAAGTCGAGGATAAGCTGATCGGACGAAAAGCCTTCGGATCCGTGTAATCGGACTTACCAGCTTTAGGAATAAACACAACATGACTCCTGCTCCAAGATTGCGGAATGTACGCGAACGCAACTGATGCTTGGAACAGCATGGTTAGATGATCCTGAATAAGTGGAAAGCCCTGCTGTAATTCAGCCGGAAAAATTCCATCAGGTCCACCTGTTTTAAAAGAATCAAAAGAGAAAATGCTCCAACGAAGGATATCAGAATTGATAATCCTTCGAGTAAGGTCCCAATTCGGGTTATCAACAATTGTATTTGAGGGTTCGACAGCAACATAATCAGAGTTGATTTTGTCACAGTCGGGAAAATGAACAGAAAGAAGGCCAAAGCTTTATTAAGTCTGGCTACACCAGACAGACTATTTATTTCCTCGCAGAATTTTATCCACGAAGCTCTGTGGGCGGATCTTAGACTTTTTTTATAGTTCTTTTGTGCCACTAGAAAGTTGACCCAATCAGCCGCATGATTAGATCGTTTGGCTGTATTCTTCAGTTTTCTAGCGATTTTCCTTAATTTTTTCAGATCAGAACACCAAAAAAGTTTATTCCGACCCTTACGATTAGAAACAAGTGGGCACGATTTTTCAAAAGCGCCATTGATTGCATTGGTTAGCGAGGAGGCTAACAAATCAATGTCTAAAGCTGAGCTAATTAGCCCAGATTCAGGTAGTAATGGAACAATCTCACGCGAGTATAACTCCCAGTTAGTCAATTTCCTATTACGATACGGTTTTAACTGTGGTCTTTTCAGATTAATACTAAAAGAGATACACCTATGATCATGAGGATATCATCAGTCACCCTCCAACCGAGAATTAAATCAATGATAGACATAGAACACAAACTAATATCGATTACCTCATTTCTCATGGAGTTGACAAAAGTTGGTTCACAGCCTCTATTGAGAATTTCCAACTCGGACGAGCTTAGATAGTTAAACAGAGAAGCGCCTCTATTATTAATGTCTGTACTACCCCACAACGAATGATGAGCATTCGCATCACATCCCAATATTAGAGGAAAATTTTTCTTCTTGCTCCATAGAACAAGGTTAATAAATTCCACTGACGGTGGTGGTGAGACAGAATCATACGGCAAATAGACTGAAGCTAACACCAGATTTGTGCATGGATTAGTAGAGTCAAGAGTAATGAGTACTGCCACAAGATCGTCTGAGCAGCACTCAGGAATAAGAGAAGCATTTATATTATTAGAAATAAAAATGCAAGCTCTAGTTTTAACGTCAGAATTTTTGAAGAAAATTCTACCATTAGAAGTATTCAACCCAGAAACAGCTCCATCAAGAAGATACGGTTCCTGGATTAGACAAATGCTTTAATTAAGTTTATTTTCATTTATTAACACGTTTAACGTAGAGTTCATAATTATAGTTAAGTTTTATTCATTTTGCTTATAGGGTAACTGATCAAATTAAGAGGCGGTGACAGTATATACTGTAATTTGCAAGTTGCCCAGCAAGCAAAGTGAGTGCGACCGCATTTTAATTTTCGTTCTAATCATTGTTAGTAGTAAACCACCATCCATACTGAGAGCATTAAAAAGTATTTTAATCTTGTAAAAATAAAAACTTGTTTATGTTAACCTTACCTTCCAAGTTTATGTAAAATGGGTGTATGGCGGGTCCGGCCATATATCCGGGAGATCCTGCTTAATGCTTGGTCGTACATTCTAAATCAATCAATCAATCAAATCCAAATGCAAAAAATGCAAATAGGTGAAACCGGCGCCAAAATGAGTTCCAGATGAGCGCTTTTGATGCCACTTTAGAAAAAAATATTACTATTCTACAATAAATTGGTTTTCCCGTGTATCGTGAATTGGTTTAGTATGGAAGTAACTTTCTGTTCGGCGTGTACCTTTTTGTCTGTCGAATTCTACAAACATTAAAATAACAAAACTAAAAATTCTACTGAAATTAAAAATTACGTTTGCCTTAGCCATGCCGATTAATTAAAAATTTATTTTTCGAAAAACTTTTATTCACAGTTCATTCAAATGGAAATTTATTACCTTAAAATAAATAATTTATGCGTTTTTTTTTTGCTTTTCAATAAACTTTTCTTAAATGTTTTCTATTTTTTGTTTTATCTGTTTTATCATCACAATTGTTCTTAAATAAATTTTGTTATTATTATAGGTTTTAAGAAGCTTTCAATTTTAATTTTAATAATTTTATTTATTTATACCATTTTTTTTTCGTTTAGTTTTAATTTAATTAAAATTTATTGGACCGTAAATAAATATAAATTTTAATTATGGAAATATAAATTTACCGATGGTTATTTTCGGAATTTCATAAAAGAAAAAAATTTAAATCTAAATAACATTTCTGCTTCATATCAAATATGCAATCGAGTTATTCAATTTTGCATATTGATTTCGGCTTTATATTCAGTTGCACTGTAACAATTACTGTCGATAGCACAATTATATTGATCAATAAAAACCATAAGAACATAAACGTATGTTACCAATAAGAGATTATAATTAACTGATATAAGGCAGATACCCATAATTTCCGCAGTTTGTTTAAAATGAATTTCACTTGCAGCTCTTGACTTTTTTTGAATATTGAGTAAATTAGAAAAACTTTCCTTCCAAATATTTTCAAATATCTAGTTTCAATTTAAACACTGATGCGCAGCAATTTTTCCTTCACATCATCAGGACGATGATTGGTTTCCGCTAACCAGCTGGTACCTATCGGTAGTGGATTTTTTCGTGATTGTTTATCAGAAATTTACAGTTAAAACGTTAGACATTCGCGCATGTACATGTTTCTTAAAGGATTTTATTTTAATAATGAATTATAGTAATAGCCACATTGAGATTGTAAACTGAAACTACATCAACTTTTCTATATGATCAGCAATAAATCCAACACCAAGATGGTCGAAGATGTATTAACTGTAAAGCAATGTTTAGACTTGGGACACATCGTTTCTCTTTTTAGCCATAACGTTTCTTGAACTATAACAAATGTTTACTGATACTCTTTTATGACTGAGATAAAGCTTAAATTCTATGCCGTTGTAAGTTAGAGGCGGTCTATTATCATTTAGTGGCATCTATTTATCCTTTTGTTAATATTTTTAACATTTAAGTTTCTTACGCGGATGCAGGTCAGTGATAAATTTAGTCGCCTCTGTTATAGATAACACAAACTTTTTAATATATTTAATTTAATTTTTTAATTATATTTTTAATTCTAATTTTAATTTGTATACAATTGATTTCACCTAGAGTGACTGTTTCTTCTCTATATCGCCAACTTAACTAACTAATATTTTGTTTTATTTCTAATTATTATTTTTTTTGTGATATCGCATTATGCGACACCTAGTGACGAACATTCTTTTTACAATAAATTAATGCACGCCTTAACATGCCATGCCGGCCACCTTGAAATTATACAATTTCGAAATTAACACTATATCTATTTAGTTTTAATAAAACAATCCCCCGATCAAACACGGCTGACGCTGTCCTTACTGAGACCACTCGAACTACCATATCCCTTCCAGGATGTAGTTTAACGATACAACCTAACAACCATTTCAAGGGTGGCACGGTTTCATCCTTGAGAAGAACGAATGCTCCCTCCTTAATATTTGGAATTGCAGTTTGCCACTTTGTGAGTCGTTGTAACTCCGACAGATACTCATTTGGCCATCGTTTCCAAAAAATTTGCATGCAGTATTAAAGCCGTTAGTATCGCGTTAATCGAACAAAATTTAAGTGCACAATTGAGGGAAGAATTGGTTCGATCTGTGTAGTAATTGTCGTTAATTCTTCGATTGTACAGCTATGTGTTTCGAGGGACACTTTCTGATGATGTTTCATACTTTTCACGGCGGCCTCCCACAAACCACCGAAATGAGGTGACCGCGGAGGAATAGTCACCCCATTGATATTTTCGTCAGCAAAGTACTTGGCGAGACCGGATCGATGAATATCTAAGTCAAACAATTTTTGGAGTTTCCTGACATCAGATCTCGCTCCTATAAAGTTCGTCGCATTATCGCTGTATATATTAACAGACCGACCTCTAAGAGAAGCAAATCGTCGAAACGCAGATATAAAAGATGATGTAGACAAATCATGCACCACCTTGATATGCACAGCTTTCGTAGAAAAACATATAAAAATAGCAACATAAGCTTTAAGAATGACTTTAGAACGTATCATCGGTTTCACTGCAAATGGACCACAATAATCGACATTTTCGAATGCTCTATACGGTTGGACTCGATTTATGGGCAACTGTCCTATTAACTGTTCTACTGAGGTAGGTTTCATTCGGAAACATTGCAAGCATTTGTGAAATATTCTGCGACACATATTCCGACCATCGATCACCCAAAATGTTTGTCGTACAAAACTGAGCAGGGCCTGCGGACCAGCGTGAAGGTTTCAGCGATGTTCGTCTAGTATAATAAGTTCTGCGAATTTGCATTTTGGAATAATGATGGGATGATTTTAATTAAAGCACAAATTCGAATTACTTAACCTCCCTCCAACGCATAATACCTTTGAAGAGCCAAAGAACGGATTTACATTTTTTAATGGACTTTTATTTGGAAAACTTTTGGTTTTATTCATGTGATCAATGTCCGCTCGCAAGCTTTAACTTGTCCATTCTGACTTGGCTTCAAATCACACTGGCTTCGGCATTTTCGCATTACAAACTCGTATGTTTGCCACAAATCGAGAGCAAAGTGCAGACATGCGAAGCACATTACGAAATTGTGAAAACCTTGAAACAAAATAATTTTCCATATACACTATCGATGGAAGTGCTGTTTGTTTCATTTCAGTTAAGTTACATTGATTTTCCGCACCCTTGTCCGTTATTTTATTTTTTGGACAGGCAACAGTTGACTTTACCAAAAATGATGGATCATGCCACCACATTTCAGACATCTCCAACTCTTTGATGTTTGACTCTCTTGAAACAATATCAGCGGAATTTAATTTACTTGGAACGTACCTCCAAGAATCTATGTGCATGAGATCCTGAATTTTGGATAGCGGATTTGCTACAAATACACAATACTTTGCTGGGGATGACCTAATTCGATAGAGGGTTATTTCGGAATCTGTCCAGAGAACTATTCTATTGAATTTTAAATTTACTGCGCATGATTCACTTTGTTGTATGTTTCAGCATGGGGGAGCGATGCACATAGCTGCAGTCTCGGAATAGTCTGTTCCTTAATCGGTGCCACCTTAGATTTAGACACAAAATATGGCTTTTTCGTAAACTACTCGAACGTAAAGAACACATCCATATCCCTGCCTAGACGCATCACCGAAACCATGAAGCTCTATCTCTTTAATTGGACAAAGTGTTAAAATACCACGGGGAATCCTAACATTTGATAATCCATTTAATTCCTGATATATATATTGATCCATTCTGCAATCAACTCTGATGATACATGATCATCCCAAGTTAGTGACGGGAAGCACCAAAGTTTTTGCATAAACAACTTCGCTTTGTTTATGCACAATAAGTGCCATTAACCCGATGGAATCGTATGCTTGAGCAATTGAAGACAATACGCTTCTTTTTGTATATGAAATCAAGTCAGACGGCGGTTGTACAGTCGTGCCAACTATTTGAAGAGTGTCATTTTCATGATTCCAAGAAATCCCCAGGACTGTACTTGTATCATTTTCATTGTTGTCGTTGAATTTCACTATATCTGAATGATTTGAACACCATTTTCTGAGCTTAAAACCACCCTTAGAAAGTAACGAGGCAAGTTCCCTTTGCAAATGTATTGCGCTTTCAACACTCTCAGCTCCCGAAACATGATCGTCGACATAAAAGTTTTTTAACAGTTGCGGCAATCGGATAATTCGTATATTCATCTTGAGCTATAGTTGCTTTAAGGTTCGTATTGCTGCAAATGGAGCACTTGCAGTCCCATATGTTACAGTATTTAACGTGTAGACTTGTACTGGATCTTGCTCGGAACGACCCCAAAATATTTGTTGTAAATTTCGATCGCTAGTTCTGACATTGATCTGCCGATACATTTTTTATATATCTGCAACCAATGCAACTAACTCTAAATGTTCGACATCGAATTAGATGCGTAAAAACGTCATCCTGTATCGTTGGTCCTGTCATGAGAAAATCATTACGTCCTGAGATAGACTTATGAGAGGCATTGAAAACTACTCTTAATTTCGTGGTAGCACTGTTTTTCTGATTACGGAATGATGTGGTATGAAATAGTTTGGACATGATTGTTTTTGATGATTAGAAGCGAAAGTCGAGTGACGCATATTCATCCAGAAATTTACAGTAAGACTCGTGAAGTTCGGGATTTTTTAAAAGCTTTCGTTCCTGATATTGAAATTGCCGAAACACCCCATATGTCGTGTTTCCATAATGCTATCAATACCATAGGTTTAAGTGGTAATGCAACTGTATACCTTCCCTCAGAATCGCGCGTCACGGTGTCAATGTAATGTTGTTCACATGCTTTCTCTTCTCAAGACCTGCTATTTGAGTTTTTAATCCCTTCCGAATTCCAAAATTGTTGAAAATGATCGAGGAGAATTGAAATATCGCAACATTGCCAAAAGAAGGTGGGAAATCTCCTGTAATCTTTGACATGACCAGAAATTCGAAACTAGTTTCAAAATCAGATGTTCGAGATTGAATTCTCAAATGTACCTGCTTTTTCGACTGGGTTACTTTCTCATTAATACCAGAAACCAATGAAAAGGTAGACTTTTTTGGTATTTGCAACATTTGACATAACTCCTCGGTTAGAAAGTTTTTGTGAGAAGCTGAGTCAAGTAGAACGTGACAGGGATATTTCACACCGCTAACTCCATATACCCAAATTACGGCAGTATATAGAAGAATTTGAGACGTATTCACGAAACATACTGATGCTGTAGCATCTACTGATGCTGTAGATCCGATAGAGCTTTCGAATTGGATTTAGTACGATCACTCTGAATTGACACATCATTTGTTGTTAACTTGGGTTTAATTAATACCGTTCCTGAATTCTGAGGTAATCGATTGTTCTTGTCATTTGCGGTCGCGCCATGCGTTCTGCCGAATCTTGTGTATATGTAATGTAACAATGTATGATGATTGCGAACACAATTTTTGTAGTCACGGGACTGGCATGACTTTAGATCATGATTTCCAAAACAATTTCGACACAAATTAGATACTGATACTTACTCATTCTTTTTTACCGATGGTAAATCATTAAATGCACTACACCGAAATATTGTGGTTTAATTTGCAATATTTGCAAACCATCGCTTGCGAGGTATCAGTCGCGACAAACGAAGGATTTGCATTGGAAAACGACCTTTTAAATTTTTCATGAGATGACGAACTAGCCTCCAAAACTCTGGCACGCCGATTCAAAATATCAATTACTTCAGTAATAGTTAAAAGTTGATCAGGTGCCTTTTTTGATTCGATTTTCTTTCGCGTGGTGTTATCAACAAATTCCGTTATATGATGGATGAGATACAAATCCCATTGATCGACTGGTACTCGCAGAGCCTTTAGAGCATTATATTGTTTCATGAACGATTCAATAAACATTTGTAATGCTGTTGCATTATTTTCGTGACGAAGAGGCTTCAGGGAATAAAGTGCTTTCATGTGAAAGAATTTTTTTCGAGTTTCGTTGTCGTAATAATCGGACAACGACTTCCACACAGCGTCGTATTTTTCTTGCTTAGAAGGAATTCCGTTAACAAAATGTGCAGCTTTACCTTTAACTATTGACTGTCGAAGATACTGAAATTTCATTATCTTTGAAAGTTTGGGATTATTGTGAATTAATTCCTTAAAGACTGGTTTAAAATTATTCCAATCAGAAGATAGACTATCAAATTCAGGCACTTTCATTTCGCAAAGCGGTATTGAAACTTGAGAATGATTCTGATAATTCTCACCTCATTCGGTAGAAATATTTGCCTCGTTTAAAGATAACCTGTTCGTATGTTGAAGCATAGTCTCATCCAAATCAGAAACAAAATCTAAAAGGTTAGACTCAACGATAAACCTTGCCAACAAAATGTCTATATATTACCTGGCGCAAGACACTTCAATTTTTTTTTTTCTATTAATTACCAAACTTCGCCAAAATTAATTAATTAATTAATTAATCCTGCCCGAAGGACCATTTTTATGTTATAGATAAATACAAACTTTTAATTTATTTAATTTAATTTTGTAATTTTATTTTTAATTTTAATTTGTATACAATTGATTTCACCTGGACTGCCCGTTTCTTCTATATAGCGCCAACTTAACTAACTAGTATTTTGTTTTATTTCTAATTATTTTTTTTGTGATATCGCATTATGCGACACCTAGTGACGAACATTTTTTTTACAATAAATTAATGCACGCCTTAACAGCCTCCTTACAACAATTAAACGATGCTATGGTGGGTGGAAATATTAAGTATCATGATCATTTATTTGGTTTCTGAGACAAGCAAGAGCCTTCAATCAAAAGAACCAATTTGTTCTTTTTCTAAAACAAATATTTTAACACTGTTTGATACTCAATTTTTACAAAAGTTTTTTACTTAGATATAATATTACAGAAGATATTTGAAGGGTGACCCCTAATGACAAATAGTATTGATTTATTATTAGTGACATCATTTCTTTTAGGATGATTTTGAAATTTATATTTTCCAATGTGTCATCAACTCGCCATAGACATTAGAATAAATATTAGAAAGAAATCCAATCCTTATTTCAAAGCGACATATCTAAATATCGAATTTTCGATTTCACCTTCCTATGATATCGTCCACACATAATAAAAATATGTTATCTCTCAGCTACAAACGAATTTCTCATGTTGTTCTCGTTTACTTGGCAATGATCTTATTGAGTGTTTTGAATTTTCACACTGTAATGTACACTTAATGATGGTATACAAATATTTCCTCCAACTACAGGGGTTTCAGATTATATGCAATGTGACGTCGATAAATTTTTCAGTTGCGGCTGAACAACCAGCTTTTGTTGATTGTAGCTGAATATACGACAATTTTATTATTTGTCTTAAGATTTCTGCGACTCACTCACCCTGAAACTTAATAATTATTCTTCGTAAGATATCTTCCCTTGAATATATTTCTATGACTATTATGGTTATCATTTAATCAATGTCATACACATTCTGTCAAATACATTCTCACGCCTTTAAACCTATTCTCTTGTTCTGTTCGCAGTATAGGCTTACCACTTTACAAGACGCATATTGCAATTAAAGGAGTTGGGTCATCTACCGTGGGAACCAGTCGAAGTGTAACGATATTAGAGATATCGTCAAGATATCAACCCAACCGAAGTTGAAAATAAACGCACTAATACTTTAAATAAAACCAGTTCGATACAATCCACGAATGTGAATCCGAAAAATAAGACGGGAAGGCGGGGTCACTTGAACAAGTTGGCACGCAACCAGTCTTGCAACCATCACATCACAGTTATTGTCGAGACATTTATAAAATAAATAAATAAAAACTTAAATTAAATTACGAAATGTGTAAAAAAAATGGTATTCATTCATAAAAGAGTGTTGACGAGTATAACAATTTTAGATTTGCATGCTTTTGTTTCTCCTAAAATTTAAAAATTAATTTTATATATTAGAATGTGTGATACTATAAAAAGTTTGTAGATGTGATGAGGGCAAGTCTGGTTGCGTGCCAACTTGTTCAAGTGACCCCGCCTTCCCGTCTTATTTTTTCCTGCGGTTATCCCAGCTTCTAAGCATGCCTTGCAAACCCCACGCCTCACCCTGAGCTCTAGCCAGCTATCATACCGCAGCAAGGCCTCTGCTAGAAGATTTCTGTTAACGCCATCGGGGTGCGGATCTCAATGGTGTCGTTTTAATGACATCAATTGAGACTCGCACCTTGATCCGTTACAGTGAGTGATGCTCCAACGAGCTCAAGAAAAGTCACCGTCAGTACACCCAAGTCTAGGAAGTCTTCAAGAGCAGTTTCAGAAGAAAAGAGATTTAACAATGCAAATCAAAATTTAAATATTCACAAATGGAATATTTGTTTCACTGGATTGCCAGGAAGTCAGGCAATTGAAAGATTTTTATACCGAGTGGAACGTTTGGCCTGGAGTAATCATGTATCACCTGAAAAATTAGTAGCTGATTTACACTTATTACTTAAAAATCCTGCCTTAGAGTGGTATTGGTCATCGCTAGAGAGAAATGGGGATGTTACTTGGGAGAAATTAAAACAAGAAATGATGGTCTTGTTTCAAGATCGCCGAAGTGATGCCGAAATCAAACAGACAATTGCATCAAGGAAGCAAATGCCTAAAGAAAGTTTCCGTGATTTTTATATGTTTATTTAGGAATCAACCGTAGCACTTCGTCAACCATTGTCGGAAGCGGATTTAGATTTTATCTTACGTCGAAACATGAGTCCCTCTCTACAATATAAATTAGCCGGTCGTCGAATTGACTCTGTTGCCGATTTAGTAAATCAGTGCGTTGACATAGAGGACACATGGAGAAGATTGGCAGCCGATCAAGTGTATCCTCGCCGTTTCGTTAGCGAACTGTCAAATTCACAAGTGAATAGTATGCTTTCACCGTTCGAAGCTCAAATTATCCAGGGAATAATAATCCATTTTTAGAACCTGCTCGTTCATTTCATGGAACCAGTCCAATCGAGACATTAAATCATCTTAATGCATATACGTCGCAGCAACCGAGAAATAACGCGCCAAATCGTCACTACAATTTAAATTCGCAGCAATTGCATAATCCATCGAAATTAAATTCAGGAACCAGATATTGTTATGGTTGTGGTGCTCCAAACATTATCAAACCAAATTGCCAAATATGTAACTCGGCTAAGGCGGAAAACTTGAGAAGGGATTTGAGTTTGACTGGTCCTCAGATTGCCCAGCCTATGAAATTGACCAGGTCATGTCCGGTGGAAGATGTAGCCACCAATACTTGCCCAGAATTGTTAAGAAGACACTATTAGAATACCAATCAAGTCATCAACTACCTAACTATTTTAATAAATACCAAACCCATCCATTTATCAATACAAATCTCAATATTCAGTCAGACCATAGTTATTGCAGCCTAGTCGAATGTAATGTTCAACACATCAACCCATCCAGAAGAATCATAAATAATCAGCTAGATCATAGGAGACATAACATGTTAGTAAAAAAATATCGTCAAAAATCCAACCAAACTGTTTCTTGTCATACGTCAGCAGATAATAGAAGTATAAGATACTGGAAACTAAGAAAAAATATTAGAAAAATGATATCCGAATCAGTTTTTCAGTTAAACGAAGACAAACATCCTTATGCAGACGTAATCATAGATGGAACACCATATATGGGACTATTGGACAGCGGAGCCAAAGTCAGTGTTTTGGGAGCGGGATCCGAAAAGTATCTTGAAAAACTCAACGTGAAAGTGCATCACCTATCATCTTTCCTAAACACGGCCAGTGGAGAAAAACAACGGATTTTGGGTCACGTGTTATTGCCCGTTTCTTATCAAGGAAAAATCTAAAAGTTACGGTTCCACATTGTACCAAATTTAACACAATCTCTTTATCTTGGCATGGATTTCTGGAATTTATTCGGACTGGCTCCAGCGTTTGTAAATGAACTAACTAATGTATCATCTATTCCTCTTCCTGATAATCGACATACCCTGTCACCCGAACTTGAAAATAGACTAGCTCAAATTGTCGATGGATTTCCGTGTTCAACTCGTCTAGGTTTAGGTCGTACACACCTTATTACTCATAGTATTGATGTTGGCCATGATAGTCCAGTAAAACAAAGATACTATCAGGTTTCTCCTATAAAACAAGCGGAAATTGATGAGGAATTAGATCGCATGTTAGGATTGGGAGTCATTGAAGAGAGTCAAAGCGCCTGGTCTTTCCCTATAACAGTTTCTCGTAAAGGAAATGGCAAAGTTAGGTTGTGCCTTGATGCCCGAAAAGTGAATGCTGTTACCATCAAGGACGCGTATCCATTACCATTGATTGAGGGATTGCTAAATCGCTTAAACCAAACCAAGTACATATCTACCATCGACTTGAAAGATGCGTTTTGGCAAATTCCTCTCGATGTGCACTCTAGAGATAAAACAGCATTCACTGTTCCGGGTCATTGTCTTTACCATTTCACGGTTATGCCTTTCGGTCTATGCAATGCTCCCCAAGCATTGTGTAGACTGATGCATAAAGTAATTCCATACCATTTGCATGACCGAGTGTTTGTATATTTGGACGATTTTCTTGTGGTATCAGGCGAGATTGAGGAGCATTTCTCTCTATTAAGCTATATTTCTGAATTGTTAAAAAAATCTAATTTAACTATAAATGTGGAAAAGAGCAAATTCGTTCTCAAAGAAACTAAATATCTCGGCCATGTAATTGGTAATGGAGTTATTCGCACCGATCCTGACAAGGTAGAATCCATCGTAAAATATTTAGTTCCAAAAACAGTTAAAGAGCTTCGTAGATTCCTCGGAATGGTCGGGTGGTACCGGCGGTTTATTTCTAGTTTTGCCAGTATAACTACATCTCTAACTGATCTATTAAAGAAAAATCAGAAACTAATATGGAATGAGGATGCTCAAAACTCTTTCGAAATTTTAAAAACTGCATAAAGATCTGCTCCCGTTTTATGCAATCCTGATTTTTCTCGACATTTTTATGTACAGTGTGACGCAAGTTCTAGTGGTGTTGGAAGTGTACTGTTCCAAATTTCTGACGACGATAAAGAGCATCCCATAGCAAATTATTCGCACAAACTCAACTCAGCCCAGCGAAACTACAGTGTGACCGAACTTGAGTGCTTAGCTGCTGTTCTAAGTGTGAAACGATTCAGACCTTTTGTTGAAGGTTATAAGTTCACTATAATTACTGACCATTCGAGTCTTCGCTGGTTGATGAATCAATGCGATCTGTCAGGTCGTTTGGCAAGATGGAGCTTGCAACTTCAAGGATTCGATTTTAATATCGAATATCGTAAGGGAACGCAAAATATTGTACCCGATGCGCTTTCAAGAATTGCTATGGAAGCATTGTTTAAACCCAGTAAGCGTAGTAACGTCATCGAGGTTACACCATTGCATGTTGAACTAGAATCTGATTGTTTCCTCCATCCCGAGTATGTACGCAAGATACATGCATTGCAGCAAAATCTAAATGTCGAATCAAATTTTCGTGCGGTTAATGGTAAACTTTATATTTTGCTAAACAAAAATCAGGACTATGCAAGTAGTTTGTCACAGTGGAAGCTAGTCATACCCGCTAGCTTAGTTCCAAGTTTGTTAAACCAAGCCCACAATCCACCTTTAAGCGCACACTTAGGTTTTGCTAAAACATTAGAGTTATTACAGCGTTAATATTATTGGGCAACTATGGCTCGTGACGTTAAAGAGTATATCCGGAATTGTGAAATTTGCAAACAAATTAAGGCAACCAATTTTACCACTCAACCAAAAATGGGCACGTTTCATGAAATTTTTCGCCCATTTCAAAAATTATTTATAGATTTTTTGGGTCCTTATCCTAGAAGCGTCCATGGTAATACGTATATTTTTATAGTGCTAGACCAATACACTAAGTTTGTCCTCTTGGAGCCAATGAGGAACGCAACTGCTGATGCCGTATTGGCCACGAAAGTTTTTTATATTTATGAGGACGCCCTCGAATCCAACATAAGCGAAAGTAAATTTTCAACTGGAGCAACTTTCGTTTTTGATGTGAGAAGTCTTACATTAGTGATACCTTCTGAATTTATAGATTTGAAGTATATGGCTGCAGCATAGGCCTTTTTTGAGGCGTCGCAGAATCATGAACCTCGATTTTATCGTGGTTCTTAAATTGGATCCAACGTGGGATAGAGATTTTTTCTAGGCGTGGCAATTCGTTTTTAAATTCCTGCCATTTTGTTGATAGGTAATCCCTAGGTCTGTCTTGGCCAACCAAAGTTCTTGCATCATAAGCTTGGCTACAATTGTGATTGGTGCCGACCAGCCTAATGGATTAAAAAGTTTGGCGCTATGTGAAAGTAGGCTGCGTTTGGGAAATTTTCCGATATCAAATCTAGCCTTGATGACATTAAGCCCGAATGTATCTGTTGTTGGATTCCAGTGTAGTCCAAGAGTTTTAATGGTCATCATCAAGTTTGAATTCCAAACGATTTTGGTTTCTTAGATGTTCTGGTATGGCTTCCAAAAGAATTCCACTGTTTATTGCTCATTTTCTTAAGGTAAATACACCGCTGTTTAGTAAGTCAATGGTTTATTTTTTGATGAATAAGGCTTCTTCTAGTTTGTTTTGACTAGAAATCAGATCGTCCACCTAAAAGTCATTTAACACAAGGTTAGACGCCTTTGGAGTCTCTCTCCACAAAATGCGTTGGTAATTCTGATCATGATTATCAACTATAATTTGTCTGAACAGTATAGATAATAGATCCTGTTGAAGAGTAGGGCCAGTTAACATCACGTCATTTAATGATATTCCAGTTGTAGATTTCGCAGACCCGTCAAAAACTACCCTTAATTTTGTAGTTGCACTCAATTCCTTTAAAACTGCATGATGTGGCTGATAATAGTAACCAGAACCATTAGTTACATCAGCAACCTTCATGTGTCCTACTGCGATATATTCATCCATAAACTTCTTATATTGAATATACAGGTTTCGATTTTTAGCAAGTCATTTTTCTACTTGTAACAGACAAGTAGAGTACAAGTCATTATCAAATGTTTGGTAGAGTACAAGTCATTGTCAAAGGGAATTTTGAATACGTAACGGCCATTTTTGAGACGTCTGTGGCTGGTTGCGAACATTTTTTCACTTTCTAGTTCTTCTTTGGTGAATGTTCGTTTAGGAGGAACCTGTTTTATTTCCCAGAAGCTTTTTAATTGAGTATCTAAGTCTGTTCTTGTTGCCATTGATTGTATCCCAGTTAAATTGTGACAATCGACTGAGGCACGGCCTAGAAATATCCACCTTAATTTAGTTTCTTCAGCAATTGGTTCGTCAGATGAGGCTTTTATTATATTATTCATCAAAATTTCTTCATAATAATCTGCACCCAATAATAAGTCGATTGGACCAGAAGTATAAAATGACGAATCAGCCCATATCACATTTCTGACATGTTTTCATTTCCAAGAGTCTAGAGACTACTCTGGCATATCTCGCGTTAAGTTTTTGAATACTAATGCCTTTACGGTTAAGTTATATTTGGAGAGAAATCTCGGTTTCATGTTAATTCAACGGTTGAGTCCGCTACTCCAGCATCGGTTTTCCCAAGCCTGTTATTTCTGCATACGCTGCGCTCTTTTTTAACTTAAGTCTCTGACAGGCTTCTTCTGTAATGAAGGTTGCTTGAGGCTCAGGATCTATCAGCACGCGAAGCAATTCATTATGACTACCTGATGATGATTTCTCTAAAGCAGTTCCTAATAAGATACACTTACGATTCCATGATTGTGCTGCTTGTACGTTTGTATTAGTGGGCTTTATACTTTCTGGTGCCCTGGTTTGCGTACTGAACATTTTACATTCAGGTAGATTGTGTAATCGATAAATTTGCAGCTTTACTGGTATGTTGGTATGTCTCCTTTTTTATATGTTGGTATGTCTCCTTTTTTTATATATTGTATCTCGAGATCGGACTCCCAGAGATTGCAACCTTACTTGTAGAAAGGCTAGAAAATCTTTCACTGTTTGAATTTCTTTCGGATTTTTCAGAGATGTCTCGGACCAACAGTTTCCCTGTCTAGGCTAGCTTCTTTGTTAGAATGTCCATCAATATAGCATCCCAAGAATCTGTATTGATTCCTTGGTTTTTAACTGCATGAAGACATTCAAATCCATTATCATGCAATAATCGTAAACCGTGAGTGGATTCTGATGATAAATTTGGTAGATCTAAAATGACGTTTATGTACGTATTTGTGAGAAGCCGTTTATCATCATATCTGGAACATAAAATATTCCAAGCAGTATGATAATTTTCCTGCGAGATGTTGAGGTGGCTTACGAGCTTATAGCTATGTCTCCTACAATGACTGATATTGGCCCCTATTCTGGCGACAAAATTTTATCATGTTATCATGTTATTATGTTATATAACATGTAAAATGATGTTTTGAAATTTCAGTTAATTTAAATTTTGTTATGTTATTTTTTATGTTATTTTGGCATAAAATAAAATGATCAAATTTGTTACTTTTATGAAATGTTATGGAAACAATTTGTGTCAAATAGTGTAACACTAAATAGTAATACGGTATATAAGAGAACAAAATGAAAGACGTGCTAGGCCTGTAAATATTTTATTATTTATTTATATATGACACAAATAAAAAATTATTTTTAGAATTAATCACCACGGTAATTTAAGGATGCTGCGAGATGCAAGTGATCCATATGGACTACCATCATTCCGCTTTTTTAAATTATTTAGGCTTAATAAGCGAACTGTAGAATATTTGACGATAAAATTAGAGTCAATGTCACGCCCATCCACCTTCCCCTTGAAATTAAAACTTTTAAACGCTCTGCATTTTTATGGTCATGGGTCATATCAAGTTGCAGTTGGAAGTTGCCATATGATAGCATTATCGCAACCAAGCGCTTCTCGGTGCATAAGAGAAATCACTAGACTAATATGCGCACATCTACTAGATGATGTCATAAAGTTCCCACAAGACAAACTTCAGCAAGCGGCTACTAAAGAGTGATTTGCGAGGAAATTTTCAATGCCAGGAGTGCTGGGTGCGATCGATGGATGTCATGTGTCAATAATTGCACCACCCGAAAATGAGTTATTTTCGTGGAAATTTGTTCCGGAATAGGAAAGGGTACCACAGTATAAATGTACTTGCCTGTTGCGATTCTAACATGGGAATAAGTTATGCAATGCGCGTTTTCCAGGTTCCGTGCATGACTCTGCGATTTGGATGACTTCACAACTCCGGAAATATTTTGTGGACCATTTTACAAATATTTCGAACCAAAGCAATTTTTTACTGGTCGATTCTGGCCTTGGTTGCTCGTTCCGTGCAGTAATCTAGAAAATGGTAGCAGCAAGTTTCATTACAACGAAAGATTTATAATGGCGAGGAACATAGTTGAGAAATGTTTTGGTTTGGTGAAATCTAGGTTTCGTTGTTTATGTACGGCATCGTACATTACACTACCATCCAATCATCGCCTGTAAAATTATATATGCAGTATTTGTGCTACATAATTTGTGCATAGATAATTCATGTTTAGACGATGAAGTGGATGCAGATGAATCCGATGACACTGAAATTTCCGAAGATGAATTAGATATGGAAAATAATTTAATTGAAAAATGGATGAAGATGATACCATCATCAATTCTGAACACACAACTTTTTATAGTTTAGGGTGCAGATTACGAGACTCGTATATTAATAAATATTTTAACTCAACATTTATATAAAAATATATTTATAATTATATATCAAAATAAAATAATTCATAAAAATAAATAATAAATAAAACAAACAAAAAAATTATATAAATAAAATTCATCTTAAATATCACATAATCCATAAAAATCACATTAAATTATTGCGGCTTCATTAAAAATACGTCAGCAACGTTGTTTATACTGTCCGCTATTTCTAACATTGCACTGGTAATTTTGGCGAATCCATCTCTTAGCACTTCAATTTTTTGAACCTTTAGTTCTAGTATTTTTTTCTCGAAGTCTTCTGTAAAATATAAGTTTAATTAGTTTCGCTACACGAGATTTAAATTGCATTATATACCGTTTGGCTGTTAGCGCTTTGTAGCCGATTTTGGTGGTACAGCAGTGTTAATTGTTATCCGTCGATGGTCCTGTTACATATCATTCTGATTTGCTTCTTTATATGAATCAAACCCAGAATCACTTCTATTTACGCCTTCGAGGACGATTGCTCCCCAAGCACTAATCGCTCGCTCTTCCACATCGCTCAGTTGTAATAAGGTGGATTCTCCACCACCAGTTTGGTTTAAGCTTATTATAATTTTTCGCTTTTTATGCCGCACACCATTTCGCCAGTTCTCAAAAATCTAAAACGAGCAAGAGTGTTATACATACCAAAAATTTTAATTTATTTACATTTATGTTCAAACCTTTTTCATTCTTTTTTATTTCGTTTGGCTCCAATGGCAGCATTCAGTAGACCAACTAATTCATCCCATAACATTTGAACAGAATCGTCGCTATTTTTTTAACGACCATTTCATGGTTATTTTCAATGAACGACACATATATGAGGTATTGCTCGCGTGTCGTTTTCGGCTGGCGCGTAATTTTTTCTACAATTAAAGACGGGAAATGTTTTCAAGTTAAAACACTTAAAATTACATTACAAATATGTATAAATAAAAAAATAAATATGTTGTAGACGAACCTTTTATTGCTGCCATTTTATTTGTATAAACATAGTTGACAGCTATTTGTATATTCATACACAAAATAAACACAAATTGTACTAGATTATTTGTGTGACTATATAACTTCATGTTATAATAAAAGTGAAAATAACATGACATTTTTAGAATACCATATTTAAAAAATTATAACATGAAAAAATAGCATAACATTTGAAAAACCCGGAATACGGGCCAATAGCTATATCTTATAGCTATATCTCCTGCAATGACCAGTTAATTCATCATTACAATGAATGGTTTTATTGAAGAGGCTTTGAAAGCTTGTCCATTGTTTATAATCTCCATTAAAACGGGAAATTTCGATCCTGGGAAGTTTAATATTGTATCGTTTGATTTGGATCGAGATCCATGAGTCGGTTGGAAGTTTGATTTTTAACTCATAATATGCCTTGGAGTATTGTTCATCATCTTTTACTTTGTTAATCGCGTTGGTGTTGAAGCGAAACATTTTAGTCTTCACATGCTGAACTTTATATCTCCGAAGTGCGTGGATTAGGGCAGCATCGATTTTAGAAAATTTATCACAATAGTAAATACGAAGTTCTTAATTACAATGATAATTTATTTCATGTTTTAAGCAATTATACATAGTTTTGTGTACATATGATATTTTTATTTAACTTTAAATCATAAATGATTAATAAGCCAATTGTCACCTTTCCTTTATGATCATTACACATGTTGTGTGCGTCAACACCACAATTGCTTTGCTTTCGTATTATGTACTTTGCTTTCGCAGTCATCATTTCTTACCAACAGGATGTATTTACTAGTTCATGTACTATCTATTTGTATCCTTTATTATTTTCTTGAACTGACAGTTTAAATAATGAAAAAAAATGTATTTACATCTTTTAATAGGTTCTCTTACATATAAGAACCTTTGGCATTTAAAAACTATAAATTGTTAAATTCTAAATACTAAATGTATCAATTTGCATTGATTTGCAACTGCACGCATGCTTTTAATAATTTTTTTTTTTTTTTTTTTAGAAATCTTAACAACAATGGCAAGTGGGCGTAGTGCACGTCTTCCACCCACACCAACATCTAATGTACGTCATGTCGATCTAACACAAAACAATGTTTTTACAAATCGTGTGACAGTCGCAGAAGAAACAATAAATGTTCTGGGACCGCAATTAGCTGCCGCAACGACACAAGTACTCGACAGTTTATCAGAACGTGAAAAACAAATGATAATGAATGTTTTAAGTCGTGACGAGAGTATAAGGCAAAGAGATGCTGCAAGAATTATGTAAGTTGAATTTTATGTTTATATAAACAAATGCGTAACATATATTATGGAAATTACTGATGTATATATTCGAGAAATTCAATATTTACAAAAGGGTAAATTATAAATGTAAAAATCATTTACAAATTATGGATAATCATTATTTTACGTTACAATAATATAAAGTAAAATATAAAATATTGAATATCATAAATTTGGATTTATTTTTGATAAACTTCTTGAATTTCTACAAAACAAAATGTAAAAATATAATATTTAAATTTTTTAAAATGTCACGTGAAATTCGAATCTTTTTTATTGGTTTGTTGTTTGTTTTTATGATTTCTTTAATACTTCTAAGTATAATGTGGCCAAAAACATATTATTCAAATATGGGTTGCAAATATATGTAGCATTTGCATAATTTTGATTATTTAGGTCCTAATTTTTGGATCAGTACAAATATATAATGCTCCGAAAGTGATATGAAAGACAGGACATTTCTAAAAATAAAGTGGTTTCAGTATTATTTCAGGAATGGTCATGTGAATTATGCCTAATAGTAGAAATAAATAATATTTTTAAAAAATAAACATTCAGGAACTTGGAAATGTAGAAGCCAATTTTTTATAGGTTTTCATTCCTAATTCAATTTTTTGCAAATTTAATTCATAATTTGATTCAAAACACTTTTATCCATCACCAAATTTTTTTTTTTATTTAATTTTTATTTTATTACAATCTAGTCTCCTGGACTAACGAGTAATTTATTTCTGACTTAATTTACTAAGATAAGTATATCTATGACTCCACCCATTGGCGTTTCACAGTTTCTGGTAAGTTGTTCTGTATACCACATCGTTATTGTGGATCTAAATCAGCAAGTCGCTATTTGTTCTAACAATTAAACCAGTTCAAAGGGTTTGGTTCTTTTCAGTCTGCGTATAATATTGGTGTTGCTTAACAGCTGAATTGCCTCTATATTCACATGGTGCTGGAGTCTTTCTTCGTGTTTCCTTGCATTTTTTTTTTAATTTCAATTGAAATGGAGTTCACTTTAACGTCTCTGATGGAGCACAATAATTTTTGTGCTGATGTTTTTCCAAATGTTTAATCCACGTGCGAGGCACAATAAAATGTACGGACTTTATTACGTTTGCAAATAATTTTAATTTGTATTAACGTTTCACTTTTCACTTTCCGCTGGTTGGTATGTTGTTGATTGAACTAAATCTCGAAACTGAATGAACGAGTTGTAATCGCCTTCTTCCCTTCCACGTCTCTCTTCGCACACAAATTGTTAAGATAGATGAAAAGAGAATGCAAAGAGGAAATATACATTTCATACAAAATACATGTCCATATATAGATAACAGGGAAATATATATGAAACCCAGGGAAATTCAATCAATCAACATTTAGGACATTCATCACACTGTTACAAAAAAGAATAAGATTTTTATCGATGCATCGACATTATGCGTCGACATTCTGCCCGCCTTGAAACACTCCAGTCGTTTCAATTTCAACTTGACGCAGCAGGCAAATTTTCGAAACTCCGCGCTTAAAAATTCCAGTTGTTGTCTTTATGTTGACAACCCGTACAAGTTCATCATCCCCAGTGCAAGTTTCGATGTCCCGGCCGACACTCATCAATAAATATCACTGAGGTCACCCACAGTGATATTTCTTGATGGTTTAGTCCATTTGGGCTTCTGCTGTAGCAGAAATATCCGATGGTAATATTCTAGTTGCTTCCAGGTAATGAGGGGTTTTCGTTCACTTAACTCAGACATCGGTACTGCCTTGAGAGGTCGCCCAATTAAAAAATATCCAGGAGTCAGACAATCCAAATCATCAATGCTATTTGTGACTGGTCCGAGTGGTCGAGAATTGAGAATTGCCTTTACTTGTTTAGCCAAAGGTAGCAGTTGTTCACAAGTATATTTGGCGAGACCCATCGTGCGTCGGAGGTGAAAATCGGTGAGCTTCAAACTCGCTTCATGGAGACCACCAAAGTGGGGAGTGGCAGGGGGTGTGAACTTCCATTCGATTTGTTCTTCTTCGCATAGTAAATGTGTGTCATCATTGAGTTGCTGAGATGACAGCATTGCATATAATTCCCGCAATTCTGAATTGGCGCCGATGAAGTTGGTGCCATTGTTGGAAAACACTCGTTTACAAAGGCCTCGAGTGGCCATAAATCGTTTCAAATAGCCTAAAAAGGCTTGGGTGCTTAGATCATACGTCAATTCTAGGTGTATTGCCTTGGTACGTTTTTGTTGGTGGCTTACCGTGGATGCGATACTGTACCATAAATGGACCAGCAAAGTCTTTACCGACCGTATAAAAAGGTGGTAATGCAGTCACTCTTTTCGGTGGTAGATTTCCCATTTGCTGTGTCATGGGAATTGGTCTGGTTCGATAGCATTCTTTACATGTCCGGCATATTTTTTTACACACTGTCGCACCATATAGTGGCCAATACTCTTGGCGAACAGCTGCCAATAACGCTCGTGAACCGGCAAGTAGTAGTTTCCTCTGATAGAACGAAATTAATGTTAAGGTAAATTGATGGGAACTAGGAAGCAAGATAGGATGTTTCGAAGTGTATGGCAGAGCAGTACGTTGAAGGCGGCCATCGACTCGTATGATGTGATTAGTATTCATGAATAGTGATAATGATCGAAGTATCGGTTGTTTGATACGGAAATTCGGCTTTTCCAGTCCAAGGTATTCAAATGGAAAGCATTCTTTCTGGACTATTCGGATGATGGTATGCAAAGCTCATTCCAACTCTTCGAGTTTTAATGGTCCGCTTAATTTTGAATTCGGTTGCACCTTGAATCGCAGCATGTAGGCAACAGTTCTTCTCAACTTCCTGAAATCACGGTAGTATTTGATTTCGGTTAGTATATTGGGACTGTTGGATGACACTATGTTGACTGTTGCAACTTTCTTTGTATTTTGGAGACGTTTTCTCAAGTATTGGAAACTCTTTACGTAGCATTGGCCAAATCGAAGTTTTTTGCCGCATGAATGTAGGTCCATAAAGCCATAGATTGGATTTAATTAATTTCTCTGGAGATAATCCTCGTGAAATCAGATCGGCTAGATTATATTCGGTGGGTACATGTAGCCAGTTTTCCTTTTGTAAGACGTTTTGCATTGCGGCGACTCGATTTGAAACTCCATTTTGATGGACACAACTTTATCCAGTGCAACGTGATCGTCGAATTGGACCAGTAGAATGTTTGCGGTTCACTTTAAAATTCAACTTTGCGAGAATTTTGTGAGTAAGCTCGGCCAGTAGAATCACCGAACATAATTCAAACGCGGCAAAGTGTTTTTTCAGTGGTGCAACACGTGATTTTAGACATAGCAGCTTGACGGTTATACGGCCATCGACCGTGAAACTGCGAACATATAGCACAGCACCGTATGCGCGCTCGCTTGAATCGGCAAATCCATGTATTTCGATGCTTTGAGGTGTTGGTTAACAGCTGAATTGTCTCAATATTCACATGTTGCTGGAGTCTTTCTTCGTATTTCCTTACATTTTTTTTAATTTCAATTGAAACGGAGTCCACTTTAAGGTCTCTGTGTAGATCACAATTCCTGACGTACCATGGTGCATCGACGATGTTCCTTAGTCCCTGTTCTGAAACCTTTGTATGATATTGACGTTACTGGGTTTTGTACAACCCCAAAGTTCAATACCATATGCCCATATTGGTTTCAGTATTTGCTTATAAAGTAGCAGCTTATTGTATGATGATAGAGAAGAGTGTCTGCCTATCAGCCAATGCATTTTTTTATATTTTAGTTTTAGGTCTTCATTTTTCTTTTTGACGTTTATCTTCCATCTAAGTTTTGCATCCAGGGTCATGCCTAGGCCACTGTGTTTTTTTTTCTAATTCAAGTAGATCATGCGTGTATAGTAAATATAAAATCGGTTCTAGTTCACTGCTGTGGTACACCTGCTTTTATTTCTTCCAATTTAGAATAAGTTTTAGCCAATTTAATTATAAAAAATCTATCTTTCAAGTATGGTTTCAGTATTTTAGCGAATTGCATTGATAAGAGGTTTCTTAACTTATGATTAAGTCCTTTATGCCAAACCTTGTCAAAAGCTTGCGCCACGTCTAAAAATATCGTGGAGCAGACATTTTTCTCTTCAAGTGCTTTCTCAATTACATTGATAACTCTGTGTACTTGTTGTATTGTTGAGTGTTAACGACGAAACCCAAACTGATGATTTGGGATTAAGTTATTCCTTTCGATTATCGGATTTAACCTTTTAATCAGTATTTTCTCAAAGAGTTTAGATATAACTGGCAACAACGAAATTGGTCTATAAGATGAAGTTTCGTATGGTGGTTTTCCAGGTTTTGATATCATTATTACTTCTGCAATTTTCCACAAACTGGGCACTTGGTTCTAAATGCTGCATTGATAAGATAAGTAAGCTTAACTAGAGCTTTCCTTGGTAGTTCTTTTAAAATTTCTGTAGTAATAATATCATAACCAGGAGCTTTTTTCGATTCATATTGAATTTTATCTCATGAATGACTTCTTTTGGTGAAGTCAATAGAATTTCTTCACTTTCTTTTTCAGATTCCATCGTTATTATTTGAGATTCTTCATCGTTATTTTTTCGAGGTTCTCCGCAAAACATTGAACTTTATCTTCGTTATTTCGAGCCCATTCCTTCTATGCTTATTGGAGGGTTCTGCTTCGTTGGTCTTTTAATTTTTTTGAGTTGCTTCCCAACGTGAATTATCAGTCCTGCTATCATTAGTTAGTTTTTTTAGAGAGTTACTGATTGACTCATCCTTTACTTTTTGGATTTCCCTTCTTAAATATTGAGTTAAATTGTTTAACTACTAGTTTTATATGGAGGAGCTCTTGTTAGCTGTCATATTCTTTCCGCTCTTCTTTTTTCTGCCAAGAGTTCTCTAATTTCTTTAGGGTAGTTGTTTCCTTTTATTTTATATTTAATTTTTGGGGTACCTTCCCAGGCTGATTGTTGTATATCATTTACAAATTTTTGAACTTCGTTTTCTATTTGCTCCTCGCTTTTTAATGGAACCGTTAGGTTAATTTTTTCTTCTAAGGACTGCATAAAAAATTCCCAACAAGTGCGTTTATTTATTAGGCTTGGATTTCTGTCTTTTTGAATAATTTTTTCGCTTAATGTCAAAAGTATAGGAGAATGGTTCGATCTTGACTTTCGTTTACTTGTATATAGTTCATTGATATATTTTTAATTATAAAAAAATCAATTAAGTCTGGTATTTTGTTTTGATCTATAGACCAGTAGGTTGGTTTTCCAGTTGACAAGGTTTCACTACCGCATTTTCTTTAGTCGCTGTTAGCTTAGAACCCAAATGGACATTTTTTACATTAAAATCTCCTCCAATTACATAACTTTTTCCTAGTTTAAAAAGTTTGACATAAATGTTTTATAAAAATCACAGACAAATTAACATCCGCTTAGCAATGAGTAAAACTCGCTTAGCTTTACCAAAGGAACACAGCTATTAGTACTACCATCATAAGAAAAAATAGTTTACTCATAGATATCCCAGATGTCGGGTCGATAGAATATCGTCAAAAATTTGTATAAATATATATGTATATATATTTATATATATATATATATATATATATATATATATATATATATATATATATATATATATATATATATATATATATATATATATATATATATATATATATATATATATATATATATATATATATATATATATATATATATATATATATATATACATATATATATATATATATATATATATGTATATATATATATATATATATATATATATATATATATATATATATATATGTATATATATATATATATATATATATATATATATATATATATATATATATATATATATATATATATATATTTACATTTTCATAATAAATATAAATATATGACATTTAGGCGATTATACATATAAAAATATTTTGATTATTTAAAACGATATCAGTAGCAACATCTAGCGTGTCAATGGGCTAACATACCATGGTAGTACTATGTATTTTTTTAAATTTTTTTAAATTTTTTATATCGCAGGTGCAAAATATTCCGAAGACACCGTCAATCCGTATCGCCGGTAGTGTGAGATTTCTACTCTCTAAAAACCACCTTCTTCTTCTGACCGCATTCCCCGCAACACGACAGTAAGGTATTTCTTCGCGGGGATGGATTATGGCCAATACAGGCTCACTCTGCATTGACGCTCCAGCCGATGGAGCTCTTTCGTCACCACCACCGATATTTCAGATACTGCATCCCATTTGACTTGATTGTCCAGCATGTGTTGGACAATATTCTCGGTCACGCGTTCCATAAGCATCTCTTGTAAGCTCGCTCGGATGTCGTTGAATCTCGGGCAAAAAAAGAATACATTTTTAACGTCCTCAATCGCTACTCCACAGTTAGTGCAAGCATATGAACCTTCGTGCTTAAACCGGTGTAAGTATGCCCACTTTGCCATATATTCTGTTTACCCAGTCCATAAGGCTTTATTAACCGTTGGGTCCAATGGCCCTTTCCTGACTCATCCCATCGTATCTGCCATTAATCGATGGTGGTGCATCTGTTGGCCATCTGGTGCTCCTCTCTATATCTGGTTTGGTGGCGGTTTTTTGCTTCGGCCACTAAAGTAGGTATAGTGGTACCATACCGGTAATCACAAGAGCAGCATCTGTAGAGGTGGTGTGGAATGCACTGATCACACTAAGTGCACTCGTCCTGTATGTCGATTTTATGTCGTGTAGATATGTTCTCACGCTTACTTTGTCTGCTCATATGGGGGCGCCATACATTATTATGGACTTAACTACGCTTGCAATAAGGCGTCTCTTCAGAACAGTGATTGCTTGGTTTGTTCTAAGAACAGCCTCTTCCAGGTGTGTTGCAGTTACCATTAAAACTATATCGTCCGCGTATCCAATGGTTTTGATCTCATGCGGTAACGGTACGCGGAGTATCACATCATAAATAGCGTTCCACAAGCAGACCAAGCACCAAACCTTGAGGGTCTCCTCCAGTGATTGCGTGATCTCGCGGGCCTTTGTTCGTATCATAAAGCAGTATCCTGTTTTTGCCATCCACCATTAGCCAATTACAACGTCTCTGCAATGCTCGTCCAGTGGGCAGAGTTGGATTTTTTACGTCAAGAGTGACGATCATAAAGTACTTTTTTGCCCCGCCCCTCCATCTCTTCTCCTTAACCACCGCTTGCGCCGTTTTAACGAGTTCTTCAATAGACTCGATTGTGAACTTAGACTTTCTGAAGCCATATTGCCATTGTGATAGTCCACCGGACTCGGCTATTGCATTCTCTATCCTGTGACATGATATTCGCTCAAGGACTTTTCCGGCCGTGTCCAACATGCAGAGTGGACGATACGCAGATGGATCTTCGGGTGGCTTCCTCTGGACCACTGGTATCTTCTCCTGCATTAATGACATTCCTTGCGCAGCATAAATCTCCTACCATTGCTGCATCGCATGCCATTTCTAGCGGTCTCGAGAGTTTGTCTGCCATTTCTATTGCCAGGCCACTCAATGACATGCCCTCTAGCATGACTGCGAAAACGTTAATATCAAAGGTTTCGGCTCTCCAGCTTGTATCCCTTTGGTCCACGGCTCGGATCACTACATTGTTTTCGGTTCGCAGGTCACAAACAATTGCCCACTATATGGTGGTCACTTTATGTGTGTAAATGTCGCTTAACATCAAGGTCATTGGCCTAACCAGGCTACTGCTAATGTACGTGAGATCAATTACTGACCATACTCCTCTCAATGTCTGACTGACATGTTGTTCTGCGCAGATTGATGTTACTAATCGTGTTAGGCCAGAAGCACTTAAGTATTCGTCGAAGGCATTTGTTTACGAATATCTGTAGCTTCTGTATGATTTTTCCTGTATGCTTCCATGTCTCACATCAATACAGTAGTACCGATTTCACACATGAGTTGAACATTCGTATCTTGGTCTTGCGCGACAGGACAGAAGTATTCCAGACTTTGTGTAGAATGTTGTATGTCTGGCTTTATTTATACGTTTGCGTATGTCTTCTTCTGTTCCATCTGCTTTCATTATTGTGCAACCAAGGTATACGAATTCATTTACATCTTCAATTTGTATATTGTTGATGTGCATCGGTGTGGTTATATTTGTGTTGAATCTCATCGTCTTGGTTTTCTTGATATTAATCTTGAGACCAACTTCGTTAGCTAGATCTGAAAGCTGTGGCACTTTCTGCTGCATGTCGGAGTGTTTGTGTGTGAGCAAGCATATGTCGTCTGCATAGTCCACATCATTGAGTTAACCCCCATTGAATGCAACTAGGGGACTTGTTATCTAGTTTCCGCATTACACTGTCTAATACGATTAGGATCAGCATTGGTGAGATTACGCAACCTTGCCTTACTCCTCGAGTGTTGTATTATGTTTCACTTTGTTTGCCTTTGTATTGAATTTGGTTCCCAGCATCCCGATACATTTCTTGTATGAGTTCAATTAATTTCTTTGGGATGCCCATTTCACAAAGTGTCTGCCATATTGCGTTCCTGTTTATCGTATTGAATGCGCGTTCGAAATTGACAAAGAGCATATACAATGGTGAATCGATTCATTGGATTGCTCAGTGATGATACGGATTGTGTTGATGTGATCAGTACAACTTCTTCCTGGTCTAAATCCAGCTTGTTCGTTTCTTATCTTAATTATCTTATTAGATCTTATTGTCTTTAGCTTTTACCGGAATTTATGATGTAAAAAACAATGGTATATAGGTCGTAAACGTCCCATACCATTAGGTTAGTAATTTTACTGGCTCGAAACAAAATTAAATAAAATAAACGATTTCATCTAAGCACAGTCAGTTGTTTCAGCCAAAAAATATCATGCTGACAAATAACAGGTTCTTAAATATACAGGTTCCATAAATTCTTAATGGAATAGGGCAATAATCTAAGAGTTTAAAATCAAAAAACTAGCAGATAAAATATCAACAGGTATTACAGGCCAAAGTTGGCCCTTTACTGAGATCTTTCCCAAGATTTTTTGGTAAATTGGGTTTAAAACCATGAATCATTTCAAATGGTATAAATCGGATAGTGGAATGGGGAGTCGAATTATAAGAGAACGTTGCAAATGGGACCTACTAGTCCAAATTTTGGGAGTCACCTTCTACATAACTTCTTAGATACTCTGCTAATCCACGATGCGATCGCTCTAGAACCTCATTGGTTTGGGGTTCTTTTATATTTTTTTATTTTTAGCAATCTACAAACATTTGTAAACATTTCACTGAAGAAATTTGAGCCTTGGTCAGTCAATATGCTAATTAGAGATCCAAATCTGAAAATAAGATGTTCGACGAAAGAGATAGCTATGGGTTTTGCTTCTTGATTTTGCATGGAAACAGCTATGGAGCATTTACTGAGATCATCCTGCATGGTCAATATGTATTTGTTATTACTGTAAGATATCGATAATGGACCAATAAAATCCAAGAATATTCTATCGAACGGCTTAGTAGAAGTGGTGTTCAATGCCATTGGTAATTTTGTAAGTGGGGTAATTTTATTCTGTTGATAGTCTGGACATCCCTGATGACCACCAACCTTGGATCGATGATGTTTATTCAAAATTTCGTTGATTTGGACATCGTTCGTTATATTTTGAACAGAATTATTTGGGAAAATGATTGGAAATTTATTTTTAGAGTTAGGAACGTTTTCCGATTCGATGGTTTCAGAAATTTTAGGAGAGCTATTATTATCATTAGTTTCATTTATTTTAGTTTTAGTTTATTTAGAATTGCTTGAAGTTGAAAGTAGATTTATACAACGTTCTTCAATTGAGCTATGAGGAATTTCGATACGGCTAAGAGCATCTGCAATACGATTTGTTTTTCCAGGTAAATATTTAATTATGATATCATAATCATCAAGTTCGATTCTCCAACGCACTAATCTAGAAGCAAGATTTTTAATTGAATTTAGCCATACCAACGGCCTATGATATTTAATAACGACAGACGGTTTTCCAAATTCGTAAGGTCTAAAATGTTTGACTACCCAAACGATGGCCAGTACCTCCTTCTCTATTGTAGAGTAATTCTTCTCGGCTTGGTTAAACGACCTGCTCTCAAAAGCGATGGGCAAATTAGTGTCATCATGTCGTTGAGAGAGTACTCCTCCAATTACGAGATCACTGAAAATTTGGATATTGTAAGACTGGTTGATTACAGAGGATTTCTTCTAGTTTTGTAAACCCTTCTTCACAAAATGTTGACCATTCGAATTTACAATTTTTCTTTAGTAAATTTGTTAGTAATTTTGACAGATCGGAAAAATTTTTAACAAACCGTCCATAGTAACCAACGAGGAAAAATTTTAATTCCTTGACATTTCGAGGTCTTGGATATTTCATCACGGCTTCGAGTTTTACTGGGTCTGATTTAATACCACATTCAGTGATCAAATTTTTTAAATCATTTTTTAAATCAAGCGTGCTAAAATATGATGCTTTACCGACCTGATCTAACAGCCAATACATCTAACCACCTATACATCTAACTGTTTAGTCGTCTCTATTACAGCATCGACCTAATACAGATCGGTTATATTTTACGAATTCTGAGATCACATTATAAGACAATACACATATAATAGTTTTGCTTGGTTTCTAAATTTGGTTCATTAGATTGTTTGCTTACAATTCAATCAAAAGAAATTCTTGACTTGAGTTAAATATCATATCCACATACGACAAATGTCAATAAAAAAAGTTGTATTAAGCAAACAGACGCTTCGATAGATTTATTGAATCGAAACGATAAATTTCAATTAAAAATAGAAAAGAAAATATATTAAAAGGTTCTTGTTGCATGTAAAGGGTTCTCCAACGGGGTTCTTCAAATGTTCAATTAATGGAATAAAGCGTTAACTGTTTAGTCTAGATCAGTAAAGTATGTTTTAACACATTAGTTTAACAGTGAGGACGTCGATTAGAACAATGACCTCATGTTAACTGCATCGTTCAATTATCTAATCTATGAAACCAACTATAAAAGTGACTATTTATCCGATTGTTCCCCACTTCACGAGAACGACCGAGATAGTAATTGGAAAACGGTTGACGCCCCTATTGGAAAACCGTTTATTTATTATATCATAATGTAAACTTGTTGAATGAACATATACAATTTAGAATTGATTTTATTGTTTTCTAGAATATAGACGTTTGTAAAATCTGTAAATTGAAATTGAATTTGTTAATCACACAAGTAAATAAATGCATATGGTATGTATGTTTGTGTATCTGTATAGTACATATAATATGTTTAAAAGTTTAAAGCTTTTATTGTTCTTTTTCATCTAGTTTATATATAGGAAATAACTTTATCGCTACAAGAACATCATTGAGCAAAAATGTTTTAATTAAAAAGTAGAAAGCACTATATTTACAAAATAATTAAACGGAAAATATGATAGTTAGGTAGTATTTCCATAATGTTATACCAAAGAAAATATACTTATCAGAAGTGAAAACACAAACAATATAGTACTGGCAACAATATTTTATCTGCAAAATCCATATTTTATTAAATCCATCTATTGAGTAACTTTAATTTAATTTAAATAAAGTTACAATACAGCTTGAATGTCATAGATTTTTTTTTATGGAATTTGTTTTATTTTCATTCGTTTTTCTTCACAATTACCAGCATATAAAATATACTTTATTTATATAAAAACACTAACACAATTGTTTTTTCGGTTATATTTCGTTATTTCTTGTGCGATCGCCGATCGCATGATATTTTTTTTTAATTTTGTTTTTTTGTTTCTGTCTGTTGTTCTACGAATACATGAACATTATTATATAAATATTTCAATAAAAAAATTGTATGAACAAATTAGCAAATCAGCAAAGGGGTTAGCCTTTGCCAATTTACGAATTTGATTGTTTATTCAATAAAACCAGTAATAGTGGCCCGCTAAAGCTCTGATCATCAGAATAAATACTTTTATAAAATATATAAACATTTTAATAAAAAATTTGTATGAACAAATTAACAAATCAACAAAGGGGTATCCTTTGCAAATTTACGAATTTGATTGTTTATTCAATAAAACCCGTCACAGTGGCCCGATTGTGATGAATGATACCTTAATCGAAAGCTCTGATCATCAAAATAAATACTACTATAAAATATATAAACATTTCAATAAAAAATTTGTAAGAAACAATTAGCAAATCAGCAAAGGGGTTAGCCTTTGCAAATTTACGAATTTGATTGTTTATTCAATAAAACCCGTAATAGTGGCCCGATTGTGATGAATGATACCTTAATCGAAAGCTCCGATCATCAGAATAAATACTATTATAAAATATATAAACATTTCAATAAAAATTTATATGAAAAAGTTAGCAATTCAGCAAAGGGGTTAGCCTTTGCAAATTTTCGAATTTGATTGTTTATTTAATAAACCCCGTAATAGTGGCCCGATTGTGATGAATGATACCTTAATCGAAAGCTCTCACCATCAGAATAAATACTTTTATAAAATATATAAACATTTCAATAAAAAATTTGTTTGAAAAAATTAGCAAATCAGCAAAGATGTAGACAAAATGAAGACTAGATTCCAACTGCCAATCGTCTTTCTTGGACTACGCACAGCACATATAGTTTTGACAGCTCTTGAATCTATAATCTATTTTAGCAAAATTGCATAACAATTTTGTATAGCTACATTAAATTTAATAACAAATAACGATTGACATTTAGTTTTTTTATTTATTTTTATGTAGTATATACATAAACATAGTAGATGAGACGTTTTATCCTAATGCCATCTATTAATAATTTATTTAAACTAACTTTAAACTTGTGTAGTTAGCTTGTCAATTTAGTTAAACAACAACAAATAGTTAGTCATATAAAACAATTGGGCCATATTGTGCTTTGGAATACTATTAAGGCACCGGTATCGCAAATATTTTATTTTCATAACGAAATAAGTTGTAACCTCATTCAAATAAGTCTATTATGTAAGACATAATCAGCTGAAAGTTTTAGAAGAGAACAAACAATTTAAATAACGAGGAAATTACTTTCATCTTTAAATTTCGACATTCACTAATGAACGTTAATTACATCAAAACAAAAATTAACACAAAACAATCGCAACACGAACATGATGCAGAGTAGCAACCATAATATTATATCAAACATATGTTGTTAGTTTTATGCAAGCTAATCGTCAATTATTAAGCGATTTTATTATATTTATAGTTATTACATCATAATGGCAGCTTAAAATATGTACGTTTATTTTTAATAAACTGCTTATTCTGACGTTTAGCAAAATATTGACGATGTTGTCGTCTCCACAGTTCAACCCAATAAGAAAATTATTTTAGTTTTTAGAGATGAATTTTACAATTTAGATACAATTATTTTTCCTGGAGTATGATTAAGCTAATTACATTCATATTGAGCTATTGATCCTTATGTTGAACAAATAAAGCTTACAATTTGTATATACTATTCGATAATAGGTGGCAGTAGGATTGATAACATAACAAAATATTAAGTTGAGCTTGACAATTAATTAAGATGGATTGTCAAATTGGGTTGTTACGTAATTATATACAAAGAGGTCGGGAATATTATACATGTAGACGTATGTCTTTGTTAGACATCCCGGCCCACTGTCATCTACGTTGACATAATCAACACAACCGACAATAATATCTGACATTTGAGGACCGTTGGGAGATATGGTGTTCCAACTCACTTTACTGATACGCTGTTTTGTCTATAGTTTCTTCGATAGTGTTGATTGGTAATGGGCAAATTTTTGAAATTGGACGTTTAATACATTTTTTTTGAGTTGAAGTGTCACAACTCTAGTTAAGCCATCCGCTCCGGGATTTTTGTCAATGACTCTTACGAGTGGCCATTTGGATGGTGGAAACTGTTCATCTCTAAGTAGAACAAGATCGCCAATAGCAGCCACTTCAGGTAATTTATGTGTCCATTTTGATCGTTGTTGTAGGCGACACAAGTAATCTACTGACCATCTTTGCCAGAAATGTTGGTACATTCTTGGCGTTAATTGCCACCGTGTACAATAGTTTTCCTTTAAATTTAGGGCAAAGGCGCCGGCACAGAATTAATGGCGTCACCTATCAGGAAGTGCCCAGTGGTTAAAACTGTTAGATCATCTGGAACATCACTTATGGGGCACAAAGGTCTTGAATTTAGAGACCCCTCAATTTGCGTAAGAACGGTACTCATTTCTTCATACGTCAAATATGTGTCACCAATGAACACTCTTCAGTGGAAATTTGATATAATTTCTTCAGGTGGAATTTGATTTATTTAACTCCCGCTTCCCACAAGCCCCCAAAGCGTGGCGATCCTAGTGGAATAAAATGCCAAGTTGTACCGTCATTGGCCAAATACTCAGCTATATCTGTTTGAAGCCTTTCCATAGCTTTAATATGTGTAACTGTTAGCTCTGGTGCTGCTCCAACGAATGTAGTACCGTTGTAGCTGTACATATTCGTGATTTTGCCACGACGACTGGTAAATCTTTTGAAAGCGTACCTTAATCTGCCTATACATCTGTTTTATATAGGCTGTAAACGCAATCATTTTTGTTCTTCAGTTCATGATAATAGTTATGAGTTTTGGTTGAATCGTTGGCCCCACTATCAATTTCTCATTCAATGAGACAATATTTGACGATTTCTTGGAGCCGTCAAACACTACTCTCAGCTACGTTGTTGTACTACTTTCTTTCTTGACTGAGTGATGTGGCATGTAGAAAGAACGATTCAGGTTGTTTTGTGATGTTTATCTTTGAGAAATCGTTTTTCCATTGACAACAAGGTAGTGATTGCCCCATTGAGTGAGTTACCAAAAACAATTTCATTTGGTCTAGAAGAAATAAATGGTAGGTTAACAATATATTTACCCTTTGCAGATCTTTTGTGTATTTTCATATAGAATTCTCCGCATGCTTGATCATCTGACGAAAGAACCTTTGAGTTACATCTTCTATTTCCTAAAACAATTTCATCTGGTTTGAAATGTCGATACACGAATGATAATTCACCACAGTAGTTAGAACATCATTTACACTAAGCACTCTTCCGGATAAAATCCAACCTAAAATTGTGTTTTGTGCAATGGGTGATCCGTTGTGGCTTTTAATAATGCCATCAACTAATATATCACCAAGTAAGTCCACCCCTATTAGTACGTCAATTTGGCCTGGTTCATGGTAGAATGGATCGGCCAAACATAAATTGGAAACATGGGGCCAATTTAACGTTGTAACTGCTTTCGAAAGGAGTTCTGTAGTAATAGTTTTCAGCACAACCGCGTTTGTTATTAATTTGGTGCCGGAGCTTGTAATTGACTGAATTTCGAACTTTACTGCTGCATTTGATTCTGAGCACTAAAGGAGCCGACCGACAGTAGATGCTGCATCTAAAGATGATTCGCTCAACAATGGTAAATTTTTTAAATTTATAACAAAAAAGGTATTTTGTCTATGTTTCGTCGGTGCTATGGCTTCTAAGACTCTAAATCTGTCTTGCATGAATAATTGGAAATTTTTCCATGTAGGAAGCGCATTATGTGGCGAATTCGATATTTCCCATTACTTCAAACTTTCACTGTCTAGCTTTTGTACCAACATAAATACGATCAAATCGTCCCGGTGTTCAGTTGGTAAACCAATGGTTTTCAATGCTTTTAACGTCTCATTTGTTGTGTCTAATAATTTTTTAATTGATGATGATGATGATTCGTGATGTAACATGGATTGTGATGTCAAAATGTTCAAGTACTGGTATATAATTATCTTTTTGTTATCGCCTACCAATATCTGCCACGCATTGCGATAATTTGCCTTGGTTGTTTGAATATTCCATAGTAGCTGTTCAGCACAGTTGGGCGTGTAAATTACAAAATGTAATTTACTGGGTTTTTGACATGTAAAATGTATGTAAAATGTAAACGATTATTTTATACATACTGTAAAATATAAATCAACTTTTTCATTACAATTATCGCCATCTGTTACCAAATCTCTTAATTAAAGAAAAATTGACTAATTGACTACAGTGTAGTGTATTTGTGTTTATTTATTGTGATATTTGTACATATGTATAAATGTAAAATAAAGTGCAACTTTCCTATGATAAGAAATATTTTGACAATGAAATCTTGACACCTGCTATCAATTAATGTAATTTGATGAACGCTTCGTTTTTCGCGAGAGGAGTTAGCATATGGAATTCTTTGAATGGAGAGTTATTATTATCATTAGTTTCATTTATTTTAGTTTTAGTTTATTTGGAATTGCTTGAAGTTGAAAGTAGATTTATACAACGTTCTTCAATTGAGCTATGAGGAATTTCGATACGGCTAAGAGCATCTTGCTTCTAGATTAGTGCGTTGGAGAATCGAACTCGATGATTATGATTTCACAATTAAATATTTACCCGGAAAAACAAATCGTATGTTTTTCCGGGTAAATATTTAATTGTGAAATCATAATCATCGAGTTCGATTCCCCAACGCACTAATCTAGAAGCAAGATTTTTAATTGAATTAGCCATACCAATGACCTATGATATTTAATAACGACAGACGGTTTTCTAAATTCGTAAGGTCTAAAATGTTTGACTACCCAAACGATGGCCAGTACCTCCTTCTCTATTGTAGAGTAATTCTTCTCGGCTTGGTTAAACGACCTGCTCGCTTAAGCGATGGGCAAATTAGCGTCATCATGTCGTTGAGAGAGTACTCCTCCAATTCCGAGATCACTGAAAATTTGGATATTGTAAGACTGGTTGATTACAGAGGATTTCTTCTAGTTTTGTAAACCCTTCTTCACAAAATGCTGACCATTCGAATTTACAATTTTTCTTTAGTAAATTTGTTAGTAATTTTGACAGACCGGAAAAATTTTTAACAAACCGTCCATAGTAACCAACGAGTCCGAGGAAAAATTTTAATTCCTTGACATTTCGAGGTCTTGGATATTTCATCACGGCTTCGAGTTTTACTGGGTCTGGTTTAATACCACATTCAGTGATCAAATTTTTTAAATCATTTTTTAAATCAAGCGTGCTAAAATATGATGCTTTACCGACCTGATCTAACAGCAATACATCTAACCACCTATACATCTAACTGTTTAGTCGTCTCTATTACAGCATCGACCTAATACAGATCGGTTATATTTTACGAATTCTGAGATCACATTATAAGACAATACACATATAATAGTTTTGCTTGGTTTCTAAATTTGGTTCATTAGATTGTTTGCTTACAATTCAATCAAAAGAAATTCTTGACTTGAGTTAAATATCATATCCACATACGACAAATGTCAATAAAAAAAGTTGTATTAAGCAAACAGACGCTTCGATAGATTTATTGAATCGAAACGATAAATTTCAATTAAAAATAGAAAAGAAAATATATTAAAAGGTTCTTGTTGCATGTAAAGGGTTCTCCAACGGGGTTCTTCAAATGTTCAATTAATGGAATAAAGCGTTAACTGTTTAGTCTAGATCAGTAAAGTATGTTTTAACACATTAGTTTAACAGTGAGGACGTCGATTAGAACAATGACCTCATGTTAACTGAATCGTTCAATTATCTAATCTATGAAACCAACTATAAAAGTGACTATTTATCCGATTGTTCCCCACTTCACGAGAACGACCGAGATAGTAATTGGAAAACGGTTGACGCCCCTATTGGAAAACCGTTTATTTATTATATCATAATGTAAACTTGTTGAATGAACATATACAATTTAGAATTGATTTTATTGTTTTCTAGAATATAGACGTTTGTAAAATCTGTAAATTGAAATTGAATTTGTTAATCACACAAGTAAATAAATGCATATGGTATGTATGTTTGTGTATCTGTATAGTACATATAATATGTTTAAAAGTTTAAAGCTTTTATTGTTCTTTTTCATCTAGTTTATATATAGGAAATAACTTTATCGCTACAAGAACATCATTGAGCAAAAATGTTTTAATTAAAAAGTAGAAAGCACTATATTTACAAAATAATTAAACGGAAAATATGATAGTTAGGTAGTATTTCCATAATGTTATACCAAAGAAAATATACTTATCAGAAGTGAAGACACAAACAAAATAGAACTGGCAACAATATATAATCTGCAAAATCCATATTTTTTAAATCCATCTATTGAGTAACTTTAATTTAATTTAAATAAAGTTACAATACAGCTTGAATGTCATAGATTTTTTTTTTAGGGAATTTGTTTTATTGTCATTCGTTTTTCTTCACAGGCACATGCATATAAAATATACTTTATTTATATAAAAACACTAAAACAATTGTTTTTCGGTTGGATTTCGTTATTTTTTGTGCGATCGCCGATCGCATGATATTTTTATTTTATTTTGTTTTTTTGTTTTGTCTGTTATTCTACGAATACATGAACATAATTATATAAACATTTCAATAAAAAATTTGTATGAAAAAATTTGCCTTTGCATATTTTCGAATTTGATTGTTTATTCAATAAAACCCGTAATAGTGGCCCGATTGTGATGAATGATACCTTAATCGAAAGCTCTGATCATCAGAATAAGTACTACTATAAAATATATAAACTTTTCAATAAAAAATTTGTATGAAAAAATTAGCAAATCAGCAAAGGGGTTAGCCTTGGCAAATTTACGAATTTGATTGTTTATTCTATAAAACCCGTAATATTGGCCCGATTGTGATGAATGATACCTTAATCGAAAGCTTTGATCATCAGAATAAATACTACTATAAAATATATAAACATTTCAATAAAAAATTTGTTTGAAAAAATTAGCAAATCAGCAAAGGGGTTAGCCTTTGCAAATTTTCGAATTTGATTGTTTATTCAATAAAACCCGTAATAGTGGCCCGATTGTGATGAATGATACCTTAATCGAAAGCTCTGATCATCAGAATAAATCATTTTATAAAATATATAAACATTTCAATTAAAAAATTTGTATGAAAAAATTAGCAAATCAGCAAAGGGGTTAGCCTTTGCAAATTTACGAATTTGATTGTTTATTCAATAAAACCCGTAATAGTGGCCCGATTGTGATGAATGATACCTTAATCGAAAGCTCTGATCATCAGAATAAATACTTTTATAAAATATATAAACATTTTAATAAAAAATTTGTATGAACAAATTAACAAATCAACAAAGGGGTATCCTTTGCAAATTTACGAATTTGATTGTTTATTCAATAAAACCCGTCACAGTGGCCCGATTGTGATGAATGATACCTTAATCGAAAGCTCTGATCATCAAAATAAATACTACTATAAAATATATAAACATTTCAATAAAAAATTTGTTTGAAAAAATTAGCAAATCAGCAAAGGGGTTAGCCTTTGCAAATTTTCGAATTTGATTGTTTATTCAATAAAACCCGTAATAGTGGCCCGATTGTGATGAATGATACCTTAATCGAAAGCTCTGATCATCAGAATAAATACTTTTATAAAATATATAAACATTTTAATAAAAAATTTGTATGAAAAAATTAGCAAATCAGCAAAGGGGTTAGCCTTGGCAAATTTACGAATTTGATTGTTTATTCTATAAAACCCGTAATATTGGCCCGATTGTGATGAATGATACCTTAATCGAAAGCTTTGATCATCAGAATAAATACTACTATAAAATACATAAACATTTCAATAAAAAATTTGTTTGAAAAAATTAGCAAATCAGCAAAGGGGTTAGCCTTTGCAAATTTTCGAATTTGATTGTTTATTCAATAAAACCCGTAATAGTGGCCCGATTGTGATGAATGATACCTTAATCGAAAGCTCTGATCATCAGAATAAATCATTTTATAAAATATATAAACATTTCAATTAAAAAATTTGTATGAAAAAATTAGCAAATCAGCAAAGGGGTTAGCCTTTGCAAATTCACGAATTTGATTGTTTATTCAATTAAACCCGTAATAGTGGCCCGATTGTAATGAATGATACCTTAATCGAAAGCTCTGATCATCAGAATAAATACTTTTATAAAATATATAAACATTTCAATAAAAAATTTGTATGAAAAAATTAGCAAAGATGTAGACCAAATGAAGACTGGATCCCAACTGCCAATCGTCTTTCTTGACCTACGCACAGCACATATAGTTGTCACAGCACTTGAGTCTTTAATCTATTTTTTGACAGCAAAATTGCATTACAATTTTGTATAGCTAAATTTTATTTAATAACAAATGACGTTTGACATTTAGTTTTTTTTTCTTTATGTTTATGTAGTATATACGTAGATGAGACGTTTTATCCTAATGCCATCTATTAATAATTTATTTAAACTAACTTTAAACTTGTGTAGTTAGCTTGTCAATTTAGTTAAACAATAACAAATAGTTAGTCATAAAAAAACAATTGTGCAGCCATATTGTGCTTTGGAATACTATTAAGGCACCGGTATCGCAAATATTTTATTTTCATAACGAAATAAGTTGTAACCTCATTCAAATAAGTCTATTATGTAAGACATAATCAGCTGAAAGTTTTAGAAGAGAACAAACAATTTAAATAACGAGGAAATTACTTTCATCTTTAAATTTCGACATTCACTAATGAACGTTAATTACATCAAAACAAAAATTAACACAAAACAATCGCAACACGAACATGATGCAGAGTAGCAACCATAATATTATATCAAACATATGTTGTTAGTTTTATGCAAGCTAATCGTCAATTATTAAGCGATTTTATTATATTTATACAGTTATTACATCATAATGGCAGCTTAAAATATGTACGTTTATTTTTAATAAACTGCTTATTCTGACGTTTAGCAAAATATTGACGATGTTGTCGTCTCCACAGTTCAACCCAATAAGAAAAGTATTTTAGTTTTTAGAGTTGAATTTTACAATTTAGATACAATTATGTTTCCTGGAGTATGATTAAGCTAATTACATTCATATTGAGCTATTGATCCTTATGTTGAACAAATAAAGCTTACAATTTGTATATACTATTCGATAATAGGTGGCAGTAGGGTTGATAACATCACAAAATATTAAGTTGAGCTTGACAATTAATTAAGATGGATTGTCAAATTAGGTTGTAACGTAATTATATACAAAGAGGTAGGGAATATTATACATGTAGACTTATGTCTTTGTTAGACATCCCGGCCCACTGTCATCTACGTTGACATAATCAACACAACCGACAATAATATCTGACATTTGAGGACCGTTGGGAGATATGGTGTTCCAACTCACTTTACTGATACGCTGTTTTGTCTATAGTTTCTTCGATAGTGTTGATTGGTAATGGGCAAATTTTTGAAATTGGACGTTTAATACATTTTTTTTGAAAGTGTCACAACTCTAGTTAAGCCATCCGCTCCGGGATTTTTGTCAATGACTCTTACGAGTGGCCATTTGGATGGTGGAAACTGTTCATCTCTAAGTAGAACAAGATCGCCAACAGCAGCCACTTCAGGTAATTTATGTGTCCATTTTGATCGTTGTTGTAGGCGACACAAGTAATCTACTGACCATCGTTGCCAGAAATGTTGGTACATTCTTGGCGTTAATTGCCACCGTGTACAATAGTTTTCCTTTAAATTTAGGGCAAAGGCGCCGGCACAGAATTAATGGCGTCACCTATCAGGAAGTGCCCAGTGGTTAAAACTGTTAGATCATCTGGAACATCACTTATGGGGCACAAAGGTCTTGAATTTAGAGACCCCTCAATTTGCGTAAGAACGGTACTCATTTCTTCATACGTCAAATATGTGTCACCAATGAACACTCTTCAGTGGAAATTTGATATCATTTCTTCAGGTGGAATTTGATTTATTTAACTCCCGCTTCCCACAAGCCCCCAAAGCGTGGCGATCCTAGTGGAATAAAATGCCAAGTTGTACCGTCATTGGCCAAATACTCAGCTATATCTGTTTGAAGCCTTTTCATAGCTTTAATATGTGTAACTGTTAGCTCTGGTGCTGCTCCAACGAATGTAGTACCGTTGTCGCTGTACATATTCGTGATTTTGCCACGACGACTGTTAAATCTTTTGAAAGCTGTAATAAAACCATCAGTGGTTATTCCGGTGCAGTGGCATCCGGTCACCACCGGACAGTATATCGTCAACATAAACTTCATGACCGACAGTTTCAGCTGCCAACGGAAATCGTTGTTTTTCGTCAGATGCTAATTGCTTCACTGGTCCATAAGTTACTGTGTTTAGGCGGTAATCCATTATTGGTTCATTGGAAGTTGAGCGCCAAATAATTCTCTGAAAATCAGTATCATTAGTGCGTCTGTTTTAACATCTGTTGATTGTTCTCCAATTCATGATAATAGTTATGAGTTTTGGTTGAATCGTTGGCCCCACCATCAATTTCTCATTCAATTTCACGATTTCCTGGAGCCGTCAAACACTACTTTCAGCTTCGTTGTTGTACTACTTTCTTTCTTGACTGAGTGATGTGGCATGTAGAAAGAACGATGTAGAAAGATAATCTTCCATAAATTTACAATACTCACTATGGAGATGTTTATCTTTGAGAAATCGTTTTTCCATTGACAACAAGGTAGTGAGTGCTCCATTTAGTGAGTTATCAAAAACAATTTCATTTGGGCTCAAAGAAATAAATGGCAGGTTAACAATTTATTTACCCTCTGCAGATTTTTTGTGTATTTTCATATAGAATTCTTCGCATGCTTGATCATCTGACGAAAGAACCTTTCCTAAAACAATTTCATCTGGTTTGAAATGTTGATACACGAATGATAATTCACCACAGTAGTTGGAACATCATTTACACTAAGCACTCTTCCGGATAAAATCCAACCTAAAATTGTGTTTTGTGCAATGGGTGATTCGTTGTGGCTTTTAATAATGCCATCAACTAATATATCACCAAGTAAGTCCGCCCCTATTAGTACGTCAATTTTGCCTGGTTCATAGTAGAATGGATCGGCAAAACATAAATTGGAAATATGGGGCCAACTTAACGTTGTAACTGCTTTCGAAAGGAGTTCTGTAGTAATAGTTTTCAGCACAACCGCGTTTGTTATTAATTTGGTGCCGGAGCTTGTATTTGACTGAATTTCGAGCGTTACTACTGCATTTGATTTCTGAGCACTAAAGGAGCCGACCGACAGTAGATGTTGCATCTAAAGATGATTCGCTCAACAATGGTAATTTTTTTAAATTTATAACAAAAACATAGGGGTTTGACAGTTTTAAGGTATTTTGTCTATGTTTCGTTGGTGCTATGGCTTCTAAGACTCTAAACCTGTCTTGCAGGAACAATTGAAAATTTCCCATGTAGGAAGCGCATTATGTGGCGGCGAATTCGATATTTCCCATTGCTTCAAACTTTCACTCTCTAGCTTTTGTACCAACATAAATACGATCAAATCGTCCCAGTGTTCAGTTGGTAAACCAATGGTTTTCAATGCTTTTAACGTCTCATTTGTTGTGTCTAATAATTTTTTAATTGATGATGATGATTCGTGGTGTAACATGGATTGTGATGTCAAAATGTTCAAGTACTGGTATATAATTATCTTTTTGTTATCGCCTACCAATATCTGCCACGCATTGCGATAATTTGTCTTGGTTGTTTGAATATTCCATAGTAGCTGTTCAGCTTCACCAGATAAATTTGCTTTTAAATAGTGAAGTTTTTCTACATTTGACGACGCGCTATTATCGTGAATGAGTGGTATGAACAAATCTCTGAACGATGTCACCGAAAATGAAGGTAAATTGATGTGTGGTAGTTTTATTTCTGATTTTGGCTTTGTCGTGGTGGGATTTGTAACATTAGTTGGTGATAAAGTTACCAACTTAGAAACTTCTAGATGTTCGGAAATCTCACTCAAAAGACCGATAAACTGTTCTTCTCCCGCTGCATATACCTCTAGATCTCCTTCTTCGAATTTGCCACCACGATTAGCTTCAGAATATAACTTTCTATATTCAGCGTAATGCTCGTTCAGGATGGATAATCGAGTTCTAAAATGGGTTTGGGTAAGGCGCTGATATAAGATTTAAGAAAAGGTAAAACTGCCTAATTCTCGTTGCAATTTATATTCAAGCCCTTGATGCTTTGTTGAAAGCTCGTGCAACATCTTGGAAGATACTGAATCATAACTTATTATTCTTAAATGCGTCTTCTATTGTGTTTGTAACCTTATGAACTTATTTTAACATAGAGTGATTTTCTCTAATCCTTAACTGTTGTGGTGGAATTTTGATACTATTATATTATTGGCTTAAGACTCTTGAGTCGTAATTTTTCAAATAATTTTGAAATGACAGGAAGTAGTGAAATCGGCATATGCAAAGTTTAACCGTTTGTTGGTTTACCATATTTGAAAACCTTTGGAAAACTTTTTCGCACTTAAATTACAATTGATCTCATCTTTTAATTCTTGTAATGTTACAGGTTGTATATTTTGCTTAAAGATATTTGGTTTTCATCAGCTGTTTGCCTTAGTAATGGGGTGTCTCGACTAATGATCGAAACAGAGAAGTGTAGAATAATAGTTTATAGTTTAGTTTATATTGAATTTAAAGTGCAGTGATGGAAATATAAAGAGAGTGAAATTTAGTGAAAGTGAAATGGTTAATTAAAAAATGAAAAAATTAAAAAGTTGTCAAAAAACTCAATGTGGTAGAAAGGATGCAAACCATAATTGATCTTTTTGTGTAATTATTATGTTTTGGTACACTCATGCATTGGAAAAATAACAGAGGAAACATGTGTATTCATTTAATCAATTATATTAATTAAACTAGATTAATTTATATTAATTATTTATATTTATATTAATTTATATATGGTCATATATGTATAGTGTTGAAGAATTGATGTGGTTTGGTTTTGTTCCCAATATGACATCGATATTGAAAATTCGATAATTCGGTATTGAAAAGGGTTTTTTTCCATATACATATTAGTGTATTGCTTTGGAAAAAATTTACTGAATTTGGAAAACTTAAATTTACCAAAAAAAAAAAAACAGCTCCAAATTCATGTTTATATGAATCCACTACATGTTGCAATACCATTATCCAAAAATTCAATTTAATTTACGTAAATTTAAATTTCTTTTCAATTTAGCTAAATTTGTTTTCAATGTCTTTCTATGCGATTGTAGTTATAAATTGAAAAAAAAATTTACCAAAGCAATACACTTACTTTTGAATTTGGTATACACATTTAGTTTAGAATGTAAAATGGAATATGGATTCGTATTCAATTTTTGTAATGCTTATTTGATCTTTGAATTGATATGAAGGCTTTTTCTTATTGGAATTGAAGAGATTGCTTTTTGTATTGTAATTATGCTGCATTTACGGAGTTTTAATTTTTATAAGTTATGTTGTTAGTTTTATTGATATTAGATTTCAGAAAGTTTTTTGGAAGTTTCCTGATGCTTTTGGAAGGTGGCGGTTGGAGGTTGTGCTCTATAATGCAATGAAATAGTTGGGGTGTCGGTGACCGGGTAGCTTTATCCATTTACATGCATGGTGTGTGTGTACGGGTGGACATGTGCGTGTCTACTGTAAATGACCGCACAATAGGCAACCTCACTTGCCAATAATGATTTGTGAATCGGGTAATCTGTATATCTTCAAAATAGTTAAATTCTTCTCGCACCTTTTTTTACTTCTCCTCAAACTGATCAGGCAGTTTATCATCCCAGTCTAATTTGGAGAGCCACAGCTTTTGAAATTATATTTTTAATAATACAATAGAAGGAGACAGAAAACCTAGCGGATCGAAAACTCGAGATGCTTCGGATATTATTTTCTTTTTGCCTCTGGGCCATCTTGTTCGGGGTTCACTCTGAAAGTTAATGTGTCATCAAAAGAATGCCAATGTAGTCCGAGTATTGTTATTGCGGCAGCGCCTTCACTATATAGTTTTGAGGTTGCTCGATCATTTGTCTCATCACACAAAAACAGAATGTTTGATCCCTAGTTAGTTTGTAGTGCCGAAGTCGCTGGATTCCTTCATTACAGCGTGATGGGTTAACTAAAACGCTTCCTCGTTTCTTGATCGTTGTTGTGAGGCAGCTACTTCCTTCATATGACCCATATGTATATATTCACTCATCTGTTCGATGTATTTATTTCGTAGCCTTTGATCATTCATTAACTTGCGTTCCAGTGTCAAGAAGCTTCGAGTTACTGAAAGGAAGCTGATCTTTATATCTTCCATCATTTTGCCTTTTGTGAGTTTCATTAAAAGTCTTTCACATTTTACATCCTCCGGTGACATCGTAGTAAGTTTAAGAGTCTCACTGAACGCTGAGTACTGTGAAAGTTAAAGTGTTCTCATTCTGTATCGGTTTCGGATGCAGATACCACACATCCAAATACTGTTTTGCGCAAAACCGTAGACTCAAATTCCTTCTTTCCGTTCTCAAGTATTCAAAAAAACTTGTCTGCTCCAATCAAAATGTCTATAGGAGCCGATTCATGAAAATTTGGATCAGCTAACTGTATACTTGTAAATAAATGAATCACTCCGGAATCAACGTTACAACCTGGTATTTTCGATGACAGCTTATTGATAATTAATGCGTTGACTTCTCGTACAACTAGAATGGATTATACAATGATCCCAGTATCATCACAGTCTTACCCCTTGAAATTACAGAACCAGTCGTTGTACCAGTTATGTTCATATTGGCTCTTTCTCGTTGTAATTGTAATCGTTGAATGCAACTTTCAAATACAAATAACGATTGTGATCCAGAATTAAGTAAAGCTCGGCATCTGTATGATTTGCCGAATTTATCCTTTATTATAACAACCGCTGTTGGCTTGTGCCTTTTGAACCAGTGATGATCTCTGCGTCACCATGGTATTTAATACCATGATGACGCAGAGGTCATCTCTGGTGATGACCGATGGTGGGGAAACCCAGAACAAACAAAACCATCATGGAGAAAATAGATAAGGAGGAAACGTACAGTGCAGGGAACGGAGACCCAGTGCCGGCGACTGGATAGAGTGAGCAAACGGGCTCTAAGTCGTCGTTATCCAATGACCGCAAAGTTTCAGCAGTGGTGCATTTGGCAGCTGAAACTGATAATACAACAAGCACTGCTACTGCCGTGGCAAACTTGACTGCAGTAACAGTAAATTTTACAAGGGAAAACGAGAACCCATTTCTGAGAGGTAACAAAATCTTGACCTAAAACGCATCATTCAAGCGGGTGGACATTCAAACAATAAGGATACCATTGAATACCACACAGATGAAGAAGAACTCGAGCAAGAAATTCAAAAGAAATCTGAAAGTGATTCTCAGTGGACACTCGTTACAAAAACCCTAAAAAAAGAGTAAAAATAAATATGGAAGTTACTGACGAAAACGAGCCACCAAGAGAAACTGCTTGGGCATTGAAAAAAAGCAAGCCCACAAAGAAAAGAAAAGCAGAATCCTCGCCAGAATATATTGGACAAGCAGCACCCAACACGAGTAATGATAAAACTCAACAGAAAGAAAACCAAAAGCAACCAGAAAATATTGAGCAAGTAACCCGGACATCTGTATCGGGTAATGAGCAATACAAATCCTCAGAGCAATACAAATCCTAAACCACAGAAAATAGTTCAGCCACCACCTATTAATATAGTTGGTGTCAAAGACTACCCTACTATCAATGCCTTGATGAAAAATATCACGGATAAAGATTACAAGTTAGTAGCATTAAACAACGATGTCTGGAAGGTAAATATACCAGACTCAGAAACATACCGTACACTTACCATGAAGCTTAACGCTGACAAGTTTCAGTGGTATACTTATGAAGATAAGCAAGCTAGACCAATTAAGGTTATGACTAGAGGGCTACACTATACATGTGAAAGCAATGATAAAATAGCTGAGTTACAGAATAAAGGTATAGATATACAGGATGCTGTTACTATGATCAAAAAAGACAGAACTGAAAGCGATAAAGGAGGCCGCGAACTGGTAAGACTACCGCTCTTTATGCTTACGTTTGGCAATAAAGAAAATATCCAAAAGATAGGCAATTCAAAACATGAAAGTAAGAATAGGGCCAATGAAGAAGAATACTTCAAAGATAGTCCAATGCAGAAAATGTCAAAGTTATAATCATACCCAGAAATATTGCGGATGTGACGCAAGATGTGTCAAATGTGCTAGTAAGCATCTTACGAGCATGTGTACATTAGGCAGAAACACTACAGTATGCATAAATTGTAAAAGACAACACCCTGCAAATTATCGTGGTTGTGAAGTAGCTAAAGCATTGCAAAAAATTAGAAACCGTGCAAAAAATTCTGAGCAAAATCAAAGAAACCCTAGTACAACAAACCAACCGAATAATAAGGGTTTATACAATCTACGAGGTAACGCATCATATCCAGAACAAACGCTGAGAATAGTAATATGGAATGCAAATGGGCTAATCCATCATATTCCTGAGCTAGAAATATTCCTAAGCACGCAAAAAATTGACATATAATTAATCTCTGAAAGCCATTTTAATAGATCTTCATATTGCAAAATACGTGGGTACAGTTTCTACCATGCTATTCATCCAGCAGAAAGGGCAAGAGGGGGATCTGCCATTTTCATTAAAAATAATATAAAACACCATGAAGAAATGAAGGTTGAAACTGAGCCCATGCAAGTGACACCAATCACAATTTAAACTACGAACAAAGATGTAAGTATCTCAGCTTTATACTGTCCACCACGCTATAACTTAAAAAAAGAAGAATACGAAGAACTTTTTCACTCTTTGGGACGATGTTTCTGTATTGGTGACTTCAACGCTAAAAACACTTTTTGGGGCTCCAGAATTACAACACCAAAAGGAAGAGGACTGTTTAAAGCAGTCAAAAATTTAAAATGTAACTTTCAATCTGATGGCGCACTTACTTACTGGCCAACAGATCTAAACAAAACTCCGGATCTTATAGATTTCTATGTAAGAAAAGGAATATCTGACAAATCTGTAGAAAACATTAAAGTTATAAATTATCCACTTGAAGTTCGAGAACTGGTGGCTAAGAAACGTAAAGCACTTAAGTTCTGCCAAATAATCGAACTGCGGTCAATAAAACCGAGCTTAATAACTTATGTAAAAAACTGAAATTTATTATCAGGAAAGTTAAAAATGAAACAAAAGAATCATATTTATCTTCACTTACTGGTCAAAAAGACACTGAATACTCCTTATGGAAAGCAACAAAATCGATCAAGAGACCAAAAAATTCAACAGTACCTATTAGAAATGATAATGGTACGTGGGCTCGTAGTAGTAAGCAAAAAGCGGATCTGTTTGCGAGACACCTAGAAGAAACTTTTCAACCACTACCGAGACAAATGAGCTTGAAATACAAACTGTAACGCGCTCCGTGAGTTAAAAGAAGAAATAAAAAGTGTAAATCCGAAAAAAGCTCCTGGATATGATTTAATAACTGGGCAAATTATAAAAGAACTACCAGACAAAGCAATACACAAACTTCTGCACATAATCAATGCTGTGTTTAGATTAAGATACGTTCCAAGGCAGTGGAAGGTAGCAGAAGTGATCATGATTTTAAAGCCAAACAAAAACAGTAACGATAAAAAGTCATTTAGATCAATATATCTACTTCCTACTATATCGAAGATATTTAAAAATCTACTTCTGAAGAGACTAAAGCCTATAACAGAGGATAATGATCTTATACCTGCTTATCAGTTTGGATTCAGAGAAAAACATTCGACCCTAGAGCAAGTTCACAGAATCACAGATATTATAGAACGTACTCTAGAAACGAAAAAGATATGTTCAAGCCTCTTCTTGGATGTAGCGCAAGCATTTGATCGTGTATGGCACAAAAGATTAGAGTACAAGTTACATCGAGATCTTCCCAAACACATTTATGAAATCCTAAAATCTTACATAACCGACAGGCATTTCCGTGTAAAATATGAAGATGAATATTCGGATCTAAAGAAAATTTCAGCAGGAGTGCCGCAAGGAAGCGTTTTGGGCCCATCATGTACCTCCTGTACACACGAGACATACCACTAATGAAAGAAACAACCATAGCTACATTTGCTGACGACACAGGAATTTTGGCAGTTGGGAGTAATTGCGTTACATTAGCTACAGAAAAATTACAAACATCGCGATTAATCCAGTTAGTAACTCTAAACAAGTCCCTTATGCAAATGCAGCAAAATATCTAGGGATGATGCTAGATGCCAAACTTAAATGGAAAGAACATGTCAAAAAAAAAAGAACGAATTAAACATCAAATACAGGAAAATGTATTGGCTCATAGATAGAGAGTAGAGACTCGGAACTATCTATACATAATAAATTGCTCCTATATCGGCAAACTCTGAAACCTGTTTGGGGTGGTACTAAGAAAACAAACGTTAAGATAATTCAGACGTTCCAAAATAAAGTACTTCGGAATATTGTAAATGCCTCGTGGTACATTCGAAATGAAGACCTGCACCGTGACTTAAAGATGGAAGATATCAATGAAGTAATTGCAGTTTATGCTGCCAAACATGATTCATGCCTTCAACAACATGAGAATATCGAAATACGTCGTATGCTGGACTGTCCGATAGCAATACGACGCTTACAAAGAACCAAACCAATGGATCTAGTGATTACAAGCTTCGAAAAGATCACGGAAGGATGGGAACTCTGATTATTTACCGTTAAAAACCGGAATGTTTACACGAGGTAAACGCACTTCACTCTCTCGATTTGTTAAACCAGAAATTGCATGCAAAAAACTACTTTGATTTAGCATGAGTTCGTCCATGGTACCAATTTTCATTTGGACTAGAATTAACTTCTTTATGTGCTTTTTTTAGTATCAGTAAACTTTGTTTCAAATCAAAATGATAACCTTCAATTTTTTCGACTGATTCCAAATTCGCGTCATCGAATTTGCCTTTCAGTGTTTTTTTCGAGTACTTGAAACTCCCTCCATTCATCGGTTAGACGCGATAAGCACGCCCTTATTTCACTTACAGGTGTAATATTATTGAATTTGGTTGTTTCCGTTTTGATGATTTCTAGTGTTTTTAAAAAACGTTTGATTGCTCTATTTTCAGATATTTTGTGACTTATTATATTAAATAAATTTGAGAGCACACAATTTGAAACACTATGAGTACACCGAAATGAGCTTTTAATATTTTTTTTATTATAAAGCAAATTGTAAAGTAATGGAAAGGTTTCTACTCTCAGTTTTGTTCCATGCGGTTATTTTGGCGCCAAATATCCGTCTCAAAATTATTAATTCAAAATTATCTTATGTGCTATAAAAAATTACTATCGATATTTATAGTATTAAAGGTACTTAACATATTGGTTTTGACAGTAACCAAATAAAATCAAAACAACAACAGACGGACCATTAACATACTCCAGCATTAGTGTTTACCAGCATTCTATATAAGAAGCACGAAGTTCATTTTTTTTTAAATAATGACGATATTCATATTTACTGGGTTTCCAATTATCGTTGACCTATCGCTGGTCCCAATGACCATATCCGATAATCGAGACTCTACTGTAAAGTTTTAATTGTAAAGCAAGATACTGCAAAATCATGCACTGTCAACACTGTAATTTAAGAAGTAATTAAGTTTAGTTTAAGTAAATTATGTTGTTGTTGTTGTTGTTATTGCTAATATCATTTTATTAGTTTTTACGTTGGTAGTGGTTAAGAAACAGTTCATATAATATTCTTAAAGTTATACATACTTCTATATGAAGCATACAGGTAAAATATTAATTCATAGTAGTTTTTTACCAACACAGTTATGATAGTTTATAGTTTTAACTTTTTTTGTATTTAAGATTTGTTACTCGTATCACCAACATGAATACGTCTTATGTACTTTTAAAAGAAAATACAGGTATATTTTTTTATTGTTTGGTTTCTTTATTTATTTGTAATTTTTTTTTTAACCAATTTGAATGCAATCATATTATGTATATGTGGTATGTGTGTAATAACAAACGTTAGTACATTTAAAGTGTTCATATGGTTTCATGATTTGGAAGTTGCAGAGATACGACAATGATTTGGTGGTTGTATGAAGGCAGTTTTTTAAAATGGTGCTAACCAACGGTTTATTGTTGAAGGTAAGATCGGAGGGGAGGAGGGGAATTTAAAAAAACTAACTTGCTTGGATTAAAGCATTGTATTAACAATTATTGTAGAAAAGATTCACGGTTTTTGAAATAAATGTGTAGTTAGACACCTGATGAGTCTTCTGGATCACCAACATTTACAGGAACTGCAAAAATATTGCTAATCATAGGCTCAAGCTTTTGTAATCATCGAAACACCGATATCTAAATAAATTATCAATGCCAAAACCAGTGCATTATCAATAATAATATCGCTTATGGAGTTATTCCCATACCCTATTAATTTTAAAAAATTTAAACCTGGACATTAGAACCTGGACAATAGGTCTCAGTGTAACTGAACAATTCTGATTCGCCATCTTATTGTGCAGTTACTTAAGAAGCTCTTTTCAGTTTGTTTCTTTTACATTATTACCAATTGCTAAGATACAAATATTAATATTGTTATTAATATATTAATATTAAATATGTTATGGCTACAGAAGTCCTATGAAATCGAGACTAGAACAAAGGGCGATTTCTAATATTTAAATTCTTTGCCAGGAAATCAAAACTAAATAACAACTGAGCTGAATCAATACCATTATTTAACAAATCAAACCACATGGTGCTGTAAAATAATAATTCTACAAAACTCTGATCATAATATCGCAAACCATAAATTCAAATACTTTCGGAATATCAGACAGTAAGGACTGAAATGAATAAGAAAATTTTCTAAAAATCACTAAAGTAAACGAGTATTAATGACTTGAAATGTTAATTGCAAGAACTAAATTTTTGAATGGTTTGCGGGGATGAATAGCCTTGTCCAACTTGAAGGCAAACCAACTCGGTACCCTGACATATTAGGTCATTCACCTCATTTGTTGGATTTATTTTTGACTACCATACCTGACAAATATTCTATTGATGTTAATGCTCCTCTAGGTCTTTCTGATCATGCATTGGTCTCAGCAAAATTTCCGATTGTCCCACCTACTTCGAAGCTCATTACATATACACCTAGACTAATCTGGTATTTCAATGATGCTGACTGGCAAAGTCTCAATCTATTTTTCTCTTCTTTTGATTGGTCTGTGTGTTTTAAAAGTAATAATGCTGATATACAGTATCCAAGCTTATAACTTCGGTGATTTTAAAAGGAATGAAGTTATTCATTCTTAGCTCTTATAAAAGGAATTGACCCCTCAAAACTCAATGGTTAAATGCAAATTGTAAGTCTGCTATCTCCGAGAAAAAATGTGCTCTATATTGTATTAGATTCTATTGTATTAGAAATGTATTAGATTCTAAAGCAAACAAACGAACTTTTTGGTCGTTTTCTAGCTTGGTAAAAAGGAATTTAGCGGTAAGACATCATCTATCCCCTTATTGTTTTATTATAATAACTATTATAAAACCACCATTCAAAAAGCTAATTTATTAGCGTCTCACTTTGCTTCCGCATCAACTCTTCCTTTTCTCCCTAACCAATCCCCACCAGCATGCACTACTGTTTCTTCATCTATGCCCAACATTTATTTTCGTTCTCGAGTTGTTTCTAAAGTTCTTAGAAATCTGAGGCCATACAAAGCAACTGGGCCTGATGGATTACCATCAATTGTCCTAAAATCTTTTATTTTTCCCTATCTAAACCTCTTGCCAAACTGTTTAAATTATCAGTAAATTCTGGCATTTTTTCCTCTATTTGAAAAACAGCAAATATTCAACCGGTTCCTAAGAAAGGTGATAAAACTTCTCCTTCCAATTATCGCCAAATTGCTTTGTTGTCAACCTTATCTAAAGTAATAGAATCTATTGTGAATTTTCACATAATGAACTATCTCAAAAGGCATGCGCTTTTATCAGATTTTCAATATGGGTTTCGTAAGAATCGCTCTTCAGGTGATCTTATTGCTTATTTAACTCATTTGTGGGGAAAAAGTATTTAAAAATATGGTGAGTCAAGTGTCGTATCTCTAGACTCGTATGAAATCAATGCGAGTCAAGACTCTTATGAAATCAATGCTGGTGTACCGCAAGGTTCATCTTTGTCGCCTACTTTACTTTTGATCTATATCAATGATATTTTTAAATTGGCTTCTTGTGATATCCACTCTTTTGCCGATAATACTACAGTGTCTGCTTCTATTGAGTTTAATAGCCAAAAGGACTGCAATTCTCATTTAACTTGCTCTCGTCAAATTATAAATATTTCACTTTTTACTTGCATTGACAAGGTCATTGAATGGGGCAAATCTAATAGGGTACAATTCAATCCACAGAAATTCCAAGCGTGTCTTTTTTCACAAAAAAAAATTCAAAATTATGTTCCACCCATAATAAACGGCATTCAAATTAATAGGTCGTCCTCTCTTAGAATGTTGGGCTTAGACATTTCGAGTGATCTTTCTTGGAAAGAACATATATATTCTATTGCAAAAAATGCTAGTCAGTATCTGGGTTTCATTAGACGGTGTAACTTTTATTTTACCCCTATAGAAGTTCTTAAATTATACAAGGCTTATGTTAGGCCCATTATGGAATTTAATTCATTTGTCTGGGGTGGTGCTCCAAAACCAAATCTCAAATGTCTTGATAGAATTCAATTGGCATCATCTTAACATCTTAACACCTTGACATCTTGATATCAATTGACTCATTAGAGCACAGACGCAAAGTAGGCGATTTATCGCTTTTTTACAAATATTATTTTGATCACTGTTCTTCCGAAATTAAATCTCTAATACCAGCGGCGTTTGTTAGTAGGGCTGCCACTCGTTTTGGTTTAAAGCAACATAGCTTCGCCTTAGATATAACCAGATGTAAAATTAACCATTTTAAATCTTCATTTTTCCCTAGAGTCACCTCTCTGTGGAATCAAATAGATTCGTCGGTCTTTCCTACAATATTTACAGGTGCTCAAGAGGGACGTACACGCCTAATTAAAGAAACAAGCAACCTAAAATCAAAATCAATGCATTACAGAAATCTGAGAAAATAAATTGAAACCGGCTAAATACGTGATGCGAGTTTAATGATTATTGTAAATTACATTCATTCAGTCTTTAAATTAATTTTAATAAAGGGTTTTAACCTACCATGTTGCCGTGGCGTAAGCCATTAAGAGAATTATCCCTAGGCAATGTGTTAATCTAAAAAAAAAAGAGCCAGTGATTTGCATTTATAGATTAGAAATATACTAAAAAACTGGATCTGTTTCGAAATTACGAGCTTCCAAATTGTCGATGCATTGAGAGATTGGTGATATTGAAATTATTGTTGGCCGAGTTTGCTGAAGATAAGAAACTGGGCGAAAAACATTCAAAAAATGAATCTTAAATATAAATATTACAATCCGGCTCAATTGCACCCATATTAAAAGTCCAGGGGGTATCCTGATTTACCTCTTTGGGAATTAATAATAGAGCAAATATATTTAGGAACGTTCTTGATTCCATACTATTGATGAACCGACGAAACTTTAATCGATACAATTTTTGAAATTACCACCGCTCGATTTAAAACTGAAAATAACTCGAAGAGTTTCCAGCTGTTTGTCAAACAATCTTTCCGAAATGAATTTATCGATTTTAAGCCCCAAAATTACCTTTAATCATTATATGATTGCTCTAACCGAAAGTGTGGTTTCCGTATCCGATTTTGAAAAACGGTTAGCTAGCCTTGAGTGCATGATGTTGCAAATAAACACGAAAGAACATTCACGTCGATTTCAATCACGATCCCCTGATCGTTATCGCAGACGTTCTATAGATCGCGAAGTTTTGGTCGGGAAACTTTTCTTGGTTGGTATCATAAAAGATTTGGTGACGGCACCCGTAAATCAAATTTACATTCGGAAAATTGCCCAAACTAATACAATCGATTGTCGCAACGACGGACAGGCGATTGAACTTTAGCAGTCGTTTAATAATTTAAGATAATAATAACAAATTATCATTCCTCAATGACACTGGTGCAGATTTATCGATAATTCCTTTTAAAACCCCCTTTTGGAGCAATGCATCTCATGATAACAATTTAATTTTAACTGCGGCTAACGATTTGACCATTAAAACGTACGGCACACGATTATTGAACGTTAATTTAGGATTACGTCGTAATTTTACACATCATTTTAAAGTGGCCCATCATTTTCCGTGTCAATACCGTTTTAAAAAACGGTATTGACACGGAAACCACACTTTCGGTTAGAGCAATTACAATCCATCTTATTACTCCAAGCCGCGACGGCTAGATCCGATAGCTGCATTACTAGAATTTAATCACATGGTCGAATTAGGGATTTGTAGACCTTTCTAGTTCATCGGTCTCATCAGCTTTACATATGGTTGTAAAGAAACAAAACTCGGATTGGTGCAACACCCATCCACCAACGGAACGGGAAGTTAAAGATGACATCAATAGACTGAAGAACAATAAGGCCGCTGGAACAGACAATATAACCGCCAAAATATTCAAATGAGATTCATCTACAACTGCAAGCATATTAACACCAATAATCCTGGAAATCTGGAATTCTGAGATAATTCCACAGAAATGGAAAGAAGGCTTGATAATTACGATACCCAAGAAAGGTGACCTAAGAGAATGTAGGAACTGGCTAGGTATCTCCCTCCTCAACACAACAGTAAAGGTACTCGCAATGATCATTCTTGACAGAATCTCACCTACGATCAATGCAAAATTAAGAAACGAACAAGCTATGGCTTTAGACCAGAAAGAAGTTGCACTGATCACATCAACACAATCCGTATTATCACTGAGCAATGCAATGAATGGAATGCACCATTGTATATGCTCTTCGTCGATTTTAAACGCGCATTCTATACGATAAACAGGAACGCAATATGGCAGAAATTAATTGAACTCATACAAGAAATGTATCGAGATGCTGGGAACCGAATTAATACAAAGGCAAACAAAGTGAAACATACTACAACACTCGAGGAGTAAGGCAAGGTTGCGTACTCTCACCAATGCTGTTCCTAACCGTATTAGACAGTGTAATGCGGAAACTAGATAACAAGCCCCCTGATGGCATTCAATGGGAGTTAACTGGTAAACTCAATGATTTGGACTATGCAGACGACATATGCTTGCTCACACACAAACATTCCGACATGCAGCAGAAAGTGCAACAGCTATCAGATCTAGCTAACGAAGTTGGTCTCAAGATTAATATTAAGAAAACCAAGACGATGAGACTCAACACAAATATAACCACACCGATGCACATCAACAATATACAAATTGAAGATGTAAATGAATTCGTATACCTTGGTTCCGCAATAACGAAAGCAGGTGGAACAGAAGAAGACATACACAAACGTATAAATAAAGCCAGATATACATTCAACATGTTGCACAAAGTCTGGAATACTTCTGTCCTGTCGCGCAAAACCAAGATACGAATGTCCAACTCATGTGTAAAATCAGTACTACTGTATGGGTGTGAGACATGGAAGCATAAAGGAAACATTATACAGAAGCTACAGGTATTCGTAAACAAATACCTTCGACGAATACTTAAGTGCTTCTGGCCTAACACGATTAGTAACATCAATCTGCACAGAATAACATGTCAGTCAGACATTGAAACCGAAATAAAGCGACGAAAATGGAGATGGATCACAAGGAAAAAGAAAGATTGGAAGGCCAGCAATGACATGGAAGAGAACGATGCTAGCAGAGGCAAAACACCTGGGAAAATCATGAGCGGAAATTAAAGCAATAGCCCCAAATAGAGTAAGATGGTTTAGAATAGTAGACGCCCTATGCTCCTAAATTGGAGGTACAGGGAAAAAAACTCTTTTTCGCATCCAGGAGTTCGTGGTTCGCGAAAATTGTTATCATTCATTCTCATCTATACTTCTGGCCAAACATAAACAAAGATATGCGATTATGGACCAAGTCCTCCATTGCTTGTCAAAAGTCTAAAGTACATAAACATACTCGATCAGAATTTGGTCGATTCGAGATATCAAAGGATAGATTTGAAGATATTCAAATGGATATCGTAGGTTCTTTACCACAATCGAGAGGTAATTCATATGTGCTCACCATCATTGATAGATATACTCGATGGCCCAAAGCATATGCTATTCCAGATATGACAACGATAACAGTAGCTAGTATTTTCGTAGAACAATACGTTCCCCGATTCGGAGGTCCTTGCAAAATTACTACTGATCAAGGAAGCCAGTTCGAATCAAAACATTTTGCAGAGCTGACTAAACTGATTGGATCTCATAGGTTTCGAACTGCACCATATTATCCTCAAGCCAACGGTATGATTGAACGGTTTCATTGGCATTTCAAGGCATTATTAAAGGCTAGATGAAACACGAAAAACTGGAGTAAAGATTTAGCAATTATGCTTCTTGGAATTCGTGCAGCGGTTAGAAACTACATAAAATGTTCACCAGCTGTTTATGGGGAAACATTACAAATCAATTGAATTTACCGTTTTATGACCAATACGTCATGTAGTTACCAAAAATCTAATTTATATACACTTTATTTGACACAAAACTTTAAAATTAATACAAATTGGATTTTTTAAAAATTGATTAATTGATTGTGTATATAAGTTTGATTTTCGGTAATTACATGACCGATTGGTCATTTAACGGTTAATTTAATTGATTTGTAATGTTCAATCAATTTTTTTAAATCTAATTTATATTCATTTTAAAGTTTTGAGTCAAATAAAGTGTATATAACATAGATTTTTGGTAATAACATGACGTATTGGTCATTAACCTGTTAATTTAATTGATTTGTAATGTTTAATAAATTTAAAAAAAATCTAATTTGTATTAATTTTAAAGTTTTTAAATCTAATTTATATTCATTTTATATTTTTATATCAAATAAAGTGTATATAAATTATATTTTTGGTAATTACATGACGTATTGGTCATTAACCTGTTAATTTAATTGATTTGTAATGTTTAAAAAATCTAATTTGGATTAATTTTAAACTTTTTAAATCTAATTTATATTCAGTTTAAATTTTTGTATTAAATAAAGTGTACATAAATTAGATTTTTGGTAATTACATGACGAATTGGTCATTGAACGGTTAATTTAATTGATTTGCAATGTTTAATAAATTTTTAAAAATCTAATTTGTATTAATTTTAAAGTTTTGTGTCAAATAAAGTGAATATAAATTGGATTTTCAGTAATTACATGATCGATAGGTCATTAAACGGATAATCTAAAAATACCTCTCGATACCATCAATACTAAGTAGCCTTTTTCTAATACTCTTTTCGAATATATTAGCGTCGATCAGTGGGAAGTTCCTTAAGATGTTTGGGTATCATATTTAACCAATTCGGAACCATGTACAAATAAAATCTTCTACACTTTTCATAATTACAAAGAATACTGGCAAATCTGTTAGGGTTACGTAACTTATAAGTAAGAGTTATCCGATTATGGTGGCTAGTACAACGAACAAAGAACAATTTTAGGACTTTATAAACGTAAAGTTACCTTAATGGAAGAATGTTTAACTTGTGAAAAAGGGGAACTGTGGCGGTAATTCGAGGACAGTTAAAAATTAAATTAACAATCCGTTTCTGTGAAATGTAAAGATCTTCAATGTTTGAAAAATAAGTACCACCCCAAGAGGAGATACCATATATAATAATTGACTCCACAAGAGTATGATATAGTTTCCTCGGCATTGGTGTTGGGCAAAATTTACGTATGTTGTGGAATTTATACACTGCTGTGATTACATGTTTCCTTCTATTATCGGGATGAGATTTCCAATTTAGCTGCAAGTCAATAACAATACCCAAATATTTAAACTCATTAACTGCCTCAAGTTCAAAGCAGTGAGATGTACAATTGTTCTTATCGCACAAGTATTCATGATACGTAATAGAATCTGGAGCTACCGTAGTGGTCGAAGATCCAAAATGTAAGAATCTGGATTTATTACTAATAGTAAGTCTGTTGTAATAAAACCATTTACTAAGTTCTGTTAAATCCTCATTAAGTGATTGTTGAACATTATAATTCGTGTCCATTTGAGAATATGTTTTAAAGCTAGGTTATCAGCAAACGCAGTAACATGGCCGAGGAGATTTATTTCAAATATTGAATTAAAATATATTAAAAACAATAATGGTCCCAGTACAGAACCCTGAGGTACACGACAGCTCAAATTTCCCGGATCACTAACCACAAAATTAATTTTAACAACTTGCCTACGATTTTGAAGGTAGCTGCCGAACCAGTCTAAAACCTTACCTCGAACGCCTACACTTGATAATTTAGCCAGAAGAATGCTATGGTCAACGGTGTCAAATACCTTTGAAATGTCAACGAAAAGTGGTAAAGGTTTCAGAGACTTATTTAACGTAAGATATATGTGACTCAGAAAATTTAGAAGAGCATTTTCCATGGATTTCTCTTCTCTGAACCCGAACTGCTTATCATTTAAAAATTTAATATGTTCGAGATAGCAAACTACTCTACGTTTAATAAATTTCTCAAATATTTATGAAAACGTACTAAGCAATGAAATTGGCCTGTAGTTATTTAATTTGAGCGCATCACTTTTTTTATAAACCGGTAGAACAACAGCAATCTTAAATACGTTTGGAAATACGCCACTCTCCAAGCTCAAGTTGAAAAGGTATTTCAGAACGTCTACCAAAAACCAACAGCAGTTTTTGACAATAAAATTGTCGACTTCATCATAACCCTTGGATGATTTGTTTTTGAACTTCATAATCGCATACACAATTTCGAATGCACAAATAGGCTCAAAAAAGCAAGAGCTATTAAAATTCTTAGGAGTACTAAGAATAAATCGATTTCTATCACCCAGAACTGAGTTAGAACAGTTAGATGACGAGGAGATGTTAGTAAAAAATGTATTAAATTCATTTGATATAATTACATTTAACACTTTTAACTTTTAAATTAACAGTACGCGAAAGATCTATAGTGTACTTTTTCAATCTAACATTGTCTAATTTATAGACAATCTAATTTAAATCTAATTTATATTCATTTTAAAGTTTTATGTCAAATAAAGTGTATATAAATTGGATTTTCGGTAATTACATGACCGATTGGTCATTAAACGGTTAATTTAATTGATTTGTAATGTTTAATCAATTTTTGTTAAATCTAATTTATATTCATTTTAAAGTTTTGTGTCAAATAAAGTGTATATAAATTAGATTTTCGGTAATTACATGACGAATTGGTCATTGAACGGTTAATTTAATTGATTTGTAATGTTTAAACAATTTTTAAAAAATCTAATGTGTATTAATTTTAAAGTTTTATGTCAAATAAAGTGTATATAAATTGGATTTTCGGTAATTGCATGACCGATTGGTCATTAACCTGTTAATTTATTTGATTTGTAATGTTTAATCAATTTTTAAAAATTTATTTTATATTTATTTTAAAGTTTTGTGGCAAATAAAGTGTATATAAGATTGATTTCAGTTAATTGCATGACCGATTGGTCATTAAACGGTTAATTTAATTGATTTGTATTGTTTAATCAATTTTTGTTAAATATAATTTATATTCATTTTAAAGTTTTGTGTCAAATAAAGTGTATATAAATTGGATTTTCGGTAATTGCATGACCGATTGGTCATTAACCTGTTAATTTATTTGATTTGTAATGTTTAATCAATTTTTAAAAATTTATTTTATATTTATTTTAAAGTTTTGTGGCAAATAAAGTGTATATAAGTTTGATTTCAGTTAATTGCATGACCGATTGGTCATTAAACGGTTAATTTAATTGATTTGTATTGTTTAATCAATTTTTGTTAAATATAATTTATATTCATTTTAAAGTTTTGTGTCAAATAAAGTGTATATAAATTAGATTTTCGGTAATCACATGACGAATTGGTCATTGAACGGTTAATTTAATTGATTTGTAATGTTTAAACAATTTTTAAAAAATCTAATGTGTATTAATTTTAAAGTTTTATGTCAAATAAAGTGTATATAAATTGGATTTTCGGTAATTGCATGACCGATTGGTCATTAACCTGTTAATTTATTTGATTTGTATTGTTTAATCAATTTTTGTTAAATCTAATTTATATTAATTTTAAAGTTTTGTGTCAAATAAAGTGTATATAAATTAGATTTTCGGTAATTACATGACGAATTGGTCATTGAACGGTTAATTTAATTGATTTGTAATGTTTAAACAATTTTTAAAAAATCTAATGTGTATTAATTTTAAAGTTTTATGTCAAATAAAGTGTATATAAATTGGATTTTATGTAATTACATGACGAATTGGTCATTGAACGGTTAATATAATTGATTTGTAATGTTTAATCAATTTTTAAAAAATCTAAATCCTGGACAGTTTTTTTTTCTGTCAAAGCTCTAAAAAACATTTACATAACTCCGATATATGCACCGTGAATTCGTGATCCACATTTAGTTCAATTAAAAGGAACAGGCTCTAACAAAAAATCAAGGAGTGGAACAAAATTTCTGGATATTTTTTCAGAGTCTTACGTTTGATTTTATCAACTCCAAAAACATGATATCTTATCTAAGGAATTTATCGCTAATACATTGTATCATGTTATGCATACACTATAATATCACAATCTCTTTACTTACAACCTTACATTTTTTTTCTTTGTATTCTTTCACAACTTTAGTCTTGACTTGAGAGTCTCGATCGTAGTTTTAGTTTGAAAGGAAACGTACGACAAAAACGATTTTTAGTTTATAACATGTTAGTGATTTTTTTTTAAATAATATATTTTAATAGTTTTAATTAGCGAGTCTAATATTAATTAATGTGTTAACCATAATTATAGTGGAAAATAAGAATAAAATGAGAAAATAAATTTATGTTTGTGTACAGTGATAAGAAAATATTATGTTTATTTAGTAATAAGGTTAAAAAAAAAAAAATTGTGTTTAAAAATATATAATATTATATTGTGATGTATGTGATAGTAAAAAATAAAATTTATCGTTAAACTTTTATTTTAGTGCTCCAATGAGTGTGCATTGTTATAGATGAACGGAAACATAAATGTATTAACTCCGCAAACCCAAAGGTTGGTTAATCTGTCAATTTATAAAATCACGCAGACATAAACATTTTTGTGGTATAGAAAAAACTACATAAAATAACATTTTGTGATGCAATGGACTTTATTCCTGTTGCTTTATAAACTTTCTTAAGACTACACGTTTTTTTATTTTATTTCAAAATTAATACACTTTGTTAACACATACGAGTCGTTAGTCTCGGAGCGTTACATTATTTTTCAATATTTATATAATTCAATCAAATCATGATTGGGTTAAAAACAATAACAATAATAAAATAAGATACAAATGTAAAACCGGTCTTATTTTTTTTTTTTTTTTTTTGTACTTAAGTTCTTGAAATAAGACGAAAGTATAAAAATACACAAGAATAAAATCGGCGCCGCCAAAGTTAAATGTTTTCTGCTTTCAAACGGAGTTGAATGGAATAATATATGACTCGGGTCGTTTCTGTTAATTCTGTGCATGTGTGTAATTAACGAAATTAGATACATTGCATCAAATACACATTAGATTACAAGCCAAATTATACTTAAATTATTTCTTAAAATATCAATTTTTGTACACTGGTAACCTGTATTGACTTATCGTACATCTAAATATGGTTTACGTTATACAATTAATTATAAATTTACTATTAATTATAAAAAATGTGTTAATTTGTTGGTTGAAACCAGTATTATTCACTGTCATGGAATAATACTACATTGAAACACACTATATGGGTACAGACAATTCTGATTTGTAATTCAAGTTCAATGGTTTCTTCAAAAATGAAGCGAGCAATGAATCAATTTAAATAAAACGTGTGTAATGGCTTAACAGTTATTGAGAATGTCTTTAAAATAAAGAAATATACTCGTAAGTATACAGTAGAAAGTCGTTTATCCAAATTAATTGGAACCTAGCGTTGTTAGTTTAATTAATGTGAACTTTTTGTTTAATTTTATTTTTAATTCCTAAAATCTTTTCTGGGTTCGCGTTTTTGAATATCCATCTGCGCAATGCAATGCTCCATGCCAGCTTATGTACTGACATGGACGGCGGTTCGGGCCATGGATTCTGCACTACAACAGGGGGCATAGTTGTGTTCATCGTCATCACCGATCGTAATCAGGTTTTCTAGGTCTTCTTAATATTTCCTAGCTAATGCATTGGGGGTTGCTCTAATTTTTCTGACACTTTTGATATATTCCTGTTTCTGTCTCGAGGTGTAAATCACGATAAATGGTTGTATTTCGTTCATACTATGGTGGATTTACTAACGTTTGTAGTATTCTTGACCGCATTCGTTGCAACTTAACTATTTTACAAGCGCAAGAAACAGATTTGAGCATCATTTAATTTACGCCCATTGCTGTTAATTCTCCAATGTTTTTGCAAATTTCTTAACGATATTTTTGGGTTTTGATGAAATAGTAAATTTACATAATTTGATGTTTATATATCTCTGCTGTTTAAATCAAATGTAGTTTTGGGCTCAATATACCACCTTGTGGCACTCCTGCTTACATTTTCTGTACATCAGTGATATCAATGGTGTATTTTACCAACAATTTTATATCAACCCGAGAATTTTTAATTATTGCGTAAAAGCTAACTTTATGAATAAAGTCATTCCCACATGAAGATACAAAACGGAACAATTCGATCGGACTGTCGATTTTGGCGCAAAATGTAAACCGAAAATGTCGGTCGACAAAAAACGTCACAGTAAAATAAAAATAATAAAAAGTGACATTTGACTTGAAAAAAAAAATTGTATAACCTAAAGTTGCGTTTCGACCTAAATTATTAATTTGGTCTCAAATAATTCCTAAAATATATATTTAATATAGATATATATATATATATATGTACATATTTATGTTTTTTTTTTTATTTTTTTTATTATTTATTGAAACTAGTCTTTTCAGACTAACCATCAATTTACATCTGAATTCTTAAAAACTAAACTATAATAAGGCACTGTTGATCCAGAGATGCTCCAATGCCTGTTCGTTAATAGGTAGCTGCTCACATACTGACGAGCTCGAAGGGTTTGGTTCGCTTTAGTCTTCTAACCAAGTTTTCATTATCCAGTAGCCGAGAGGCTTCCGCATTAACATGTTGCAATAGTCTCGATTCATGCTTCGTTGCAAATCTTTTTATTCCATGTTTTACATCCGGTATCCCCAAATCTCGATGCAAATCGTTATTACGAATGTACCAGGGTGCATTGACTATACTCCGAAGTACCTTATTCTGGAAGTTTTGTATAGGTTTGATGTTAGCATTTTTAGTACAGCCCCAAAGCTGAATACCATATAGTCAGACCGGACTTAGGGTTTGATTGTAAATCAATATTTTGTTGTCTGTGCTTAATTTTGACCGTCGTCCAATTAGCCAGTACAATTGCCTATATTTAAGATCAAGCTCCTTTCTTTTCTTTTTCACATGCTCTTTCCATTTGAGCTTAACATCCAGTGTCATACCCAAGTATTTGGCGAAGTTCTCGTATGGCACCATGACATCGTTTATGCTGATTGGCGGCGGATTAACCAATAGTTTGTTCGTAAAGTTGCCATGCGTAGATTTTAATTCATTAAATTTGATTTTCCATCGCTTGGTCCACTGGTGAATTTTTTGACTTGCATATTGCGGTTTATTCGCCGCCTATTCGACAGTTTTCGCTGTTGCTAGTATAGCGGTGTCGTCAGCAAACGTTACTATGCTTACATGATCGGACTGTGGTATATCACTTGTATAAAGTAGATATAGGAGTGGACCCAGAACACTGCCTTGTGGGACTCCTGCCCTTACCTCTCTCAGTTCAGAATACTGATCTTCTTGTCTTACTCTGAAAATATTTCCAGATAAGTATGACTCCAGAAGATCAACATATGGTCCCGGAAGCATAACTTTTAGTTTATGTATTAATCCCTCATACCATACCTTATCGAAAGCTGCTGCCACGTCCAGAAATAAGGAAGAACAAATTTGTTTATTTTCTAACGCCTTTTCTATAATGTCTGTAATTCTATGAACCTGGTCAATTGTTGAATGTTTACATCTGAATCTAAATTGGTGATCCGGTATTAGGTTTCTACTTTCTATTAATGGTGTCATTCTTCTCAGAAGAAGTCTCTCCATTAGCTTTGAGATGATAGGAAGCAGGGATATCGGACGATATGATTGAGCTTCATTTGGCGGTTTACCTGGTTTCGGTAGCAAAATAACTTCTGCAACTTTCCAGGCGCAAGGAACATGCCGTAATCTAATAACAGCATTAAACAAATGGGTTAGTTGGACAACAGCTTTCTTTGGTAGTTGCTTTAGAACTTCTCCTGTTAAAAGATCATATCCAGGAGCCTTTCCGGTCTTCAGATTGAATTTTATTTCCCTATTAACTTCTTTCTGGGTTATTAGAGGGATTCTGCCCCCATATTCGTTGCTTTCATTTTCGATTATAATATCCGATTCGGTCTCATTCGGTTGGAAAATACCAGCCAGGTGATCAGCAAACACTTCAGCTTTTAATTTGTTATTCCTGGCCTACGAGCCATCACTTCGCTTAATAGAAGGAATCTGCATGATTGGGGTTTTCATTCTTTTGGTTGCCTTCCATAATGAGTAGTCTGTATTTTCATCAGCCGTCAACTTTCCAAGAAACAAAGAAAACGATTTTTCATTTAACTTCTGAATTTCTCGCTTAAGCTGCTGTGATTTGTTATTTAGGATCATCTTGTCAGATGGACTCCTCGTTTGTTGCCATTTTTTCCTTAGTTTCCTTTTTTCTAAGACCAGGTTCCTAATTTCTCTTGGGTAGCTTTTACCAGTAGTTTTGGATGCTATTTCTTTAGTGTTATTCCACGCGGCTAATTGAATGATGTTTGTGAAGTTTTCAACCTCTTCCTCTAGCTCCGTTACCGTTTTTAATCGTGTTTGTAGGTTAATGTTGCTTTCTAATTCAGATCTGAAGTTAACCCAGTCAGTTGTTTTATTGACAAGAGTTGGTCTTGTTTCCTTCCTAATTATCTTGTCGCTTATGGTAAGTATCACTGCAGAATGATCAGAGACCATATATGAATTATCCTCTACTTCAATAAAATTTGATGAAACTTGTTATGATATAAAGAAATCCAGTAGATCAGGAGTTTTAACTGCGTCCGTAGCCAATATGTCGGCTTGCCAGTGGAATGTATGTTACATCCCATTTCATTTATTGCATTTTTTAGTTCATTACCTTTGGTTGTTGTAAGCCTAGATCCAAAGTCAACATGTTTTGCATTAAAATCACCTCCTAATATAAATCTACCATTGAACTGTTGTAGGATATTCAAGTAGTTTGATTTCTTCAGGTTGTATCTAGGTGGAAAATATACCGCTCCTATCTGAAGGCGGTGCTTGGTAGATGTAATTTCTACTGCGGTAAGCTGGGTTTCAGGTGATTGATAATGCTGGCATTCATGGTGTTTAATATAGTTTTTTATTATAACAGCGGTTCCACCTCTTGCTTGGTTATCCGGATGAATTGTTTCGTAAAGTTGGTAACCCTGAATTTTTAAGTAAGATTGTCTTGTTGAGTGGGTCTCAGATATCAGACACACATCGATATTTTGCATTTTTAAAAAGACTTTAAGTTCATGTTTTTTATTTTTAATACCGTTGGCATTTCACGTAGCAATTCTCAATTTTTCTTGGTACATTATTTTGGGAGAAATTATTAGAATAATAAGGCAGAATTGCTCTGCTCCAATCTTTGTAGCCTTTCAGAAAGGTTGCTTATGGCATTCGAAACATTCTGCATCATTTCCATCAGACTATTCGAATGTGTAGGGTTCAACATTGGTCCTGAGCTGACCTTTCCTGTCGCAGCCACCTGTGCATAAGATATACCACCTCTGACTTGATGACTAAATGATTCTGTTGGTTGACTCTTTTGTAAACTCATTGGTTTATTTTGATTATTTCGATTATTTCTTCTACATATTTATGTAAACAAATATAAATATAATTAAATTAATGAATATTATTATTTAAAAATTACTTACAAATTATAATTTTTCAGCTGTGCATACACAGAAAAAAACAAAATCCAAGCTGAAAACACATCGAAGTGAGGTTATGTTATACTCGTCAAAAAAAATCGATTAATTATGAGCCGCTCGGAAACCGAAAAAAATTATACCATTTGAACTTTTCGACAAAAATAAGTTCATAAACTAACAAAAATTATACCATTTTAGATTTTGTCGACCGAATTTCATTTTTTCGGCCGACGAATTATTAAATTGCATAATTTTTAGTGAAATTATAATAAAAAAAACTAGTTTTTATTTTATTAATTAATAATAATTTTAATTAATAAAATAGGTTTTATAAATCTAAATTAATTTTTATTAATTTTGATAATGTACATAGAATAATTTAGTCTAAAATTGAATTTGTAGTTTTACTCTGTCGGTCGTGCAAGAATGCATGTGGCAATGTCTTAAGTCCGTTATGCCGCAAAACTTATTGAAAGCTAAGGCGATGCCCAAAAATGCTACAGAACGATACTTTTTATTTCAGGCAGTTTATGATTTCAGATACGACTCTATGAATCTGCTCGATAATTCGGAAAATACGATATCGTCGTAAAATACGTTATTGTAAAATCCGATCAGCGGCGAATATTCCTATTATAAAAGTATGTATTTCGACTATCAAATTTAAATACATGAGTAATTTGTTAAAAATAATTTAATAAATATATTAAATTATATTTTAAATAATTAATTTTTTAAATTAACAAAAAAAAGATGAGTCGATTTATTTCTCGTGCGTATATTACGATTAGCGTCACCTAACTGGCAGTCGTAAATTTTTTATCGGAAAATCCGTGTGACGGATTTGTTTCATAATATGAATATCCGGCACGAGACGCAGTTTACGATGTCGGAAAAGATTCGTAATAGGCCCTCAGGCTTTCGGAGCCCTTGAATAATGTACAAAACTGAATACAATAATAAAAATTGTATTATCAACTGATAATCAAAAACGAACATTTACAAAAATATAAATAACAACTAACTAATAATTATAGTAATAAATAAAAAATTGTAAATACAAAACTGAGGTGAACGTGTACGCGAAGGAATAAGTAACTAAAGTGAACTAAATTCGAAACATTTGGTTTTAAATTAAGATGGATGGCAAATTCTTTTAATATCAGAACTAATACTGTTCCAACTTTGAGTTCCATTAATGAAAAATAACCTATCTCTAAATGCTTAGGCGTAATCAAGGTTAGATACGCTTTAAAGGCTTTAAGCGACGTGAATGATAATTTACATTCGTCGTGCCAAGGGAAATTCTTGGTCATTTTTGGCTTACGTAATAAACATGCCAAATGGCCGTGAATAATTGGGGCGAGTATTTCAGCCAGTTTCAGAATAAAGCAGTGGTAATGATTTACTATACCTACGAAACGCTGTATGCTTTTGATATTTGTAGGAGCTAGAAAATCCACGGTAGCATTGATCCGTTCTTGCAAAGGGAGAATACCATCTGGTGTGATTTTGTGGCTGAGGAAATCAAGAGTTCTTACTCCAAATTTGCATTTGGCGGTCTTAATATGAACATCAAACTCCACTAACCTTTGGAATAGTTGTTCCAAGTGCAGTTTGTGTTCTTCCTCTGTCTTCGAAGCAACGAGAATGTCATCGATGTAGACGAAGATAAAGTACGGGAATTAGATGGTATGCTCTAACTAGATCGATCTTGGAGAATATTGTAAAACCATGCAATTGCATGGAGAAATTCTGAATATGGGGTATGGGATACCGATCAGCTGTTGAGATGGCATTACGTCTCCTATAATCCCCATATGGTCACTAATCGTTATTTTTCTTCTTCACCATGTAAAGAGGACACGCTACGGGAGATGCCGATGGTCGGCAAATTCCCAATTCTACCATGTGTTGAAATTCTGTTACTGCGGCCTTATGCCGAAGTTGATCCAGTCGACGTGGTCTTGAAACAGGTAAATGACTTTCTGTAACAATATGATGCACAACGTGATGTTTGACTGGTAAATTAAAATTCGGCTCTGCTGTTAATGAAGGATACTTCTTAAGCAAGTTGCCGTAACCATTGTCGATAACAAAATGAATTGGTGACTGACAGCAAAGTTGCTGAATCAACTAACCGTTTTTGTTTAACATCGACAAATATGCCAATTTACTTAGAAAGTCGGCGCCTATAATTGTACGATTAACAGCAGCTTTTATTGAAATAAACTAAACTTTTTCCACCAAAGGTACAAGAAGTTATCCAAAATTATTTTACAACAACAAATTTTGGTTGCAATCAGCTCGTTTTGTTTCAACTCAATTAAGCATAAAGCCGCGTATCCACTATAGAGTTTTTTACATAGAGGTAGAGAAAACTCTCGCGTAGAGTAGTGTATACGCCCTGTAGAGCACTACAGTAGAGCTCTACACGCACTCTACGTGAGAGTTCTATTGCGTAAAAAACTCTACAGTGTATACGCTATTGTTTTAGGTTTTGTAGAGCTCTACCTTAGCTCTACACTCTATCTAGCATGCTTGATAAAGTTTTTTGCTCTACAGTAGAGAAAGTAAATGTATAGATCCACGTTATTTAAAATTGGATTGGAAATGTATAGATCCACGTTACTTAATATTGAAAGAAATATCGAACGCATGTGTGCATTGGCAATTAAAAATTTAATGACAATTTCTATTTGCATTTCGATGGTCATTCGCTTTCAATATTGCTGAAAGGTTTGAAATATTGTGGTTGAGCACCACTTGGATTTTTTTGAAACATATCTATACCTTATACCTTTACCTATACCTGTTTTTTTCTGCCTGAAATAGATTTTAAAGAAAGAAGAATTTAAAAAGGGATTCACTAAAATTTTTAATCTTGAAATTATGGTAAATTACGGGTGTAATTTGGGCTATACTTTTTTTATCGAAAAAGACTCACATCACGAAATCCTAGTCTGATTAGGATACATGATATCCTAGTGGAATTTTAGGCTTTAATAGCTGTGTTCCGCTCAAAATTATTACTTTCAAGTGCGAATTTTTGTCTTAGGGACCCTTACAACTACTGACAAAAGGCACAGGCTGTTGTCTTTATATGTTGCCAAACAATGGTTCCTTTTTTAGCAGTTCTCTTTAAATTAGGTTCTAGCTGGACATCTCTGATTGAGGTAGGAGTTGCCATCGAATTAAAATTTCTATTGCAGATGTTGTTCTCGTATAAAAACTTCATTAAATTAATTTTTTGTAATTTTATTTAATAAACTCCAGCATATATTTTACAATTTTAAATTTTTAAGTAATGGCACTTGTAAATTATTTATCTTTTATGGTTCTTTAACAGATGTAGCTTAAATAATTGTAGGTCAGGGTACTGTTCGTAATTCTTACATCACTAATTTCACTTGAGCACTTAATATTCGAAGGGGATACTTTGTAGAATTATCTTTTCGACCTCATTCGATTAGTTGGCAAAGCAATATTTTATCGGTTTTCGTAAGTGCGTATTTTTCTTTTGAATGATCGGAATAACCAGTTGCAGTAATTTATTTATTTATTTGTATTTAGAATTTAGATTAAGAGGAAAAGCACATATGGAAGCAAATATAAAAAGATCAAAACCGACAATTGCTTCCATTAGGCATAAAAACTTCTTAAATTTTTTCAAAACAAATTCATCCCATACACCTCATTTTGAGCTAGAGCTCATTTATAATGAAATGCGCTACACGAGATGAAGTAATAATAATAATAATAATAATAAAATAACAAGTAACATAAAAAATTTAAAAAAAAACTACGTATTGCCAATCAGCCACGCCACTCTAAAAATTTTGACTTTAATAATTTGGACGAACCTAGTCTTTTAATTACAAGTGAAATTGAATTCCAGAGAGGAATTCCCCTAACGAAAAAGGATTTGTTTAATGATCTACACAAATTTTTTGGTGGAAGTAACCGTAAGTTAGCGGAATGAAACCTACTAAACAACAACTTCCTATACAAATAAATTGGCTGCTTAGTTTTAAGAAGTTTAAAAATAAAAAGACAAACGCGAAGTTCAAAAAAGGTAGATAAACTACATCCTAAAACAACATTAGAATAAGGAGAAATATGATCGAATTTTCTAATACCAGAAACATAGAAATTACTATATGACATACGTAGAAAATTATCATAGGCGTTTGTAACGTTTTCCTTAATTTCATTCATTGCTCCACGATAAAATCCAGCGTTTTGCTTCCTTGTCGCGACCCACTCATGCTCCCAACACTTTCTTTTTTTCTTGTTTTCTTATTTTTTTCTAGTTTTTTAAAAAAATAACGGCACTAGCAGCTTGTTTTTGGCGAAAACTCATTTTACTTTTAATTTGTTTTATGTAACTTGTGTCCTGTGTGCGCACGAACAAGCGACTGAAAATAAAATGTCTGAAAATAAAATTGTTATAATCGAAAATAAAATATAGTAGTAGCCCAGCGCTCTACCGTAGAGAAAAATAGGTCCACAGTGTATACAGTCTGTAGAGCGCATTGTAGAGCTCTACTTAAAATTTCTCTACGGCTACTCTATGGAAAGCGGTAGAGTCGTAAAGAAGCTCTATAGTGTACACACTACTTGTAGAGACTCTACACTCTACGCTTTACGCTCTACCGAAAAAACTCTATAGTGGACACTTGGCTTAAGAGATAGTGCATTAATTGTAAACCAGCAAACTGAAATTTTAAATTATAACATAAATTTTAAGTCAGTCTAAATTATTAAAAATGTTTATGTTAAAAAAATATCCATATTTACAGAAAAAATATTTTAAATTTTAAAAATTCCAAGTTTTCAATATTTCATGTGGAAATATAAACTAATTAAAAATAAACAAATAAACATTTTTTGTTAGGAATAACATAAATTGTGTCACATATGCAATATACATTTTTGTAAATAGTAATTAATTTATAGTATGCATATGTGGGCCAATACATTTGATTGTTTGTTATACAACGAATTAACATATAAAACGACTTAAGATATAGACAAGCATACTTAAGATTTTATTTAGTAAGAAAATATAGTATATTAACGGATGTTTAATTATTGTTGGTATACTTGTTGGATCAATGGTTCAAAAGGTCTCGGAAGGGATATTGTGAAATTGGTTAAAAATATTGGTAACTTTGGCGATTTTAAGGCTTTAATAATACAAATAGATTCTCAATAGAGAAAAAACTAGGTTAATAGAGGTCCCAGATCAGCTAGAAAGTTACTTATACTTCTTTTATGCTATAATATGTGACACAACTTAGTCTTGCAATTCTCAAAAGCCTCCATGGATGCCTCAGACCAATTAATTAAAACTTTACTATTTTTTTATAGCTCTTAAGAAAATTGTTAAGTATTAACTGATCTATTGCAGCTCCAGGAATGAAGCGTTGGTAGAAATTTATAATTCCTAAAAAACGTTTAAGTTGACTGACTTGTTTAGGTCGTTTGGAGTTCACAATAGCTTCGACGCGTTGCTTTAGTGGAAGAATACCGACGGCGATGACTGAGTGGCCGAGAAAATCAACTTGAGATTTAGCAAAAATGCATTTCTCTAAGTTGATGAATAAGCCAAATTCAGATAATTTGGAGAAAATTATTCTCAAATGGGCAGTGTGTTCCTTAAGAGATTTAGAAGCTACTAAAATGTCGTCTAAATAACAAAAACAGAATGAGAATCCTGCTAATACTCTATGCATTAAACGTTGAAAAGATTGAGCCGCATTACGCAAGCCAAAGATCATTCTTGTGAATTCAAATAATCCAAAAGGAGTGATGATGGCGGTTTTAGGAATGTCGGCAGGTTCGACGGGGATCTGATGGTAAGCTCTTACCAGATCCAATGTCGAGAACACATTGCATCCTGCTAGTTGCTGAGTGAAATCTTGCAAGTACGGAATGGGATATCTATCGGGAATTGTGACGTTGTTAAAAGCCCGATAATCTCCTCATGGCCTCTAAGTTCCATTCTTTTTCTTTACGATGTAAATAGGACTGGCCCAAGCGGAATCGCTTGGCTGGCAAATGCCTCTCTTCACCATGTTTTAGAACTCTTCCTAAGGTAAAGCTAGTTTATCCGCCGGTAAACGTCGAGCTTTAGCTGAAATTGGAGGACCATTACAAGACCATGAGTGACGTTGCGAAGTATTGCCTTAATTTCGAAGTCGTCTCTAATTACATCAGAGAATTCTGACAGTAACTCTGAAATTAGAGAGAGAAGATGAGTCTTGTCGATGTTAGTCAGAGAGAAATGTGTCGATCTTGACAATGCACAAACGGTAGAAAGTGTGGTCAATGGATCGATGAGTTTTTTTTTTTTTTTTTTTTTTTTGAATGTCGACGATAAGACTAGTTTTTTTAAGAAGGTCAGCTCCTAAAAGTGGCAACGAGACTTCTGCGACTATGAAATTTCAAACGAAGTTTCTTATAAATCCCAAATCCAACTCTAACGAACTGGTACCAAAAGCTTTAACTTTTGTACCATTCGCAGCGCAAATGTTGAATGCTGAGTTAGAAGCAGAAGAGTAAGTGGTAGTTTTAAATAGATTAGGAGGGATAACAGAAATATCCGCTCCTGTATCTATGAAAAAGTGTTGAATGGAACAGATTTCCCGTACCATAAGGCGACAGGAATTGTTGCCATGTGTTGATGATTTACGTGTTTTTTGAATTATTTTCTGGTACGCTTTTACCAAAATGCTTACAGAACGGTAAACATTTATTTGCTTTGCTACCGAATATTTTGTGGTAAAAACATTCATCGTTTTGCGAATTAGAACAGAACTTCCTGTTCCTGCTGTTGGAACGAACAAGAGTTCGAGTTCTATGATTCCTTAATTCTGCGATCTCTGTGATGATTTTTTTCTTAAATTTTTCGAACAGTTCCGCGATATCAGCATTGGAATCAACAGATGAACTGGTGGGCTTTTCAATGGAGTTGATGCGTATTCCCACCATCGTCTCCATAACGTCTCCATAACGTTTCTGCTAGTGTGAAGAGTAAAATACTTCTGAAAAGGGGTGAAAACCATCTGCACCTATTAAGGCAGACGTTTTAACCAGAGTTGCTTAACCGATTCTTCAGTAAAATTACCTCTAGCGTTCAGGGGGAACTTGGCTAATAACTGAGAAGGTTTTAAATCACCTAGTACAAGATCGTGAAGTAGATTATTTAATTTAGTCTTTTCTGACTCGCCGAGACCTTTAGTTACGGCAGTTTTGAAAATCGTGTACGGCATGGGACCCTTATCCCGAATAATCAGGTCTGCAAAAACATCATGAAGTCTACTGTCCAATGCTCCGACAGCTTGGGAGTATTTGGTTTTCTCAGCGACGATATTGGAAACCAGAAATTGCTGAAATTTTATTTATAATTGATTAACAATTTTTGATTAACATTTACAATTTTGACTGAATTGTTTTTCGTTCAACTCTTCCTTTTTATTTCAAAAATTGTATTTTTACGGATAACTTGATCCAAAAAACAAAATAAACACTAATAATTTGCTCAAAAAATATTTGCTAAAAAAAATATTTACATGTGGATTTAACATTAGTAATTCCACAAATTAACTTGTAGCCGCACGCTTGATGGAGTTGATGACTATAAATGACATGCTTATTTACAAAGCTCATACTTCAGTTAAACACTCAAATTATTTGTCAATTTGTATATGGACAACAGATCGTACCAAACCTTAATATAGAGAGGCATATTATTTACTTTCATATGTGTGTTGATTTTGCCATAACACAAAATCTTGTGTAATAAAAACCGAATTCATCCAATACCTAGGATGTACAAATTCCAGATTTGCTAAAATATTAGTGAGTATATATATATATACATTTGTAAACACATTTCGATACAATCAAATACAATGTAAAACAATAATAAACCACCCATATTGTTACAGAAGAAGAGAGAACCCCGTGTCGTTTTGAGCATAGTCAAAACACAGAACTATCTAAATTATAGATGGCTTTGCCAAAACAGCATATTATATCAAGTGACACAAAACCTTCTTTATTACAAGCCATCTTATAATTTTCGTTGACACAGATAAACAAAACCTATTTATACAATTGAGTGTATTAGTGCTATGAAAATCCATTCCAAAAAAATGTATAATTTTCTCATTCCTACTACCACTATTTAACATTTGTATCTTTAAGTTACGCACACTATTTAAATTTGTGGATAATTGAGAATTTTGTCGCCTCTTTTTTGTTATTTGTGTATAGGAAAGAGATAAAATAAATTTTGCCTTTTACATTTTTTTCACAATTTTAACTCTCTATAGTTTTATAGTATGGAAATGTTTATTTTATTTTACACTATATTCTAAAACATATATCGACATGTTTTTTACTTACAATACATTCTCATGTGTATATGATTAAATAGCATGAGTATGCAATGAATACGGCTTGTAGTAAAGAGGGTTTTGGTTAAAAACCTGTCGATATATGGTTTCAAATATAGTGTAAAATAACATAAACATTCGCATACTACAAAACAAAAGATAGTAAAATTGGTCAAAAAACAAAATTTAAAAGGTAAAATTGAGGTTATCTTTATTCCTATACAAAAAACATTCTTATTCACTTATACATTCCTCGACGTCATTTAACTTATCGTTGAGGCAACTTTGCTGGGTACGTGCATAAAACTTTTCGTCAACTGGATTTGTCAATCGACAGATTAACTTGTAATGATTTATTAAGATTTAATATTAAATTATTTCACTTAACTCATTTTAATATTAATAAATCAATTTAATTCACTACGAAATTTATTTTATGATAATTCAAAGATATTTTTGAATTACATAACCTCAACTTTTTTATTATTATGTGTGTCCTGTACTTACTTATTGCTTTATTGCTCGGCACATATCTCACAGTATATAAGTTACACCTGCACATATAAATATTATTTTCCATATAAATAATACTATTAAATAAAATTAATTAATTTAATATTGTTATTAACAAAAAATTTCTGTTTACAATTTACTATGTACAGAATACAAAATACAATTTGACATTTGATATTTTAATAACAAAAAAAAGAGGAAAAGAGAGATATATACTCGATTATTCATAAATCTTAAATAGTATGCGTTATTTTGAAATATGAAAATTTAATAGTGGTAGTGAGAAATAGTAAACATGAGAAAATTAAATTTTTTTTTTTGTATGGATTTTGATGCACCAATACACGCAATTTTTCATATCGGTTTTGTTTGTCTGTGTCAACGAAAGTTATAAGACGGCTTGAGTAAAGAGGGATTTGATTCCATGCAACAATCAGGCTTGTAATACAATCGTGTTTGTTTTGGTATAACACGCATTTAGATAATGCGATAATAGAGGTTATAAACAATTTTCCATTTTTATAACATTTTCTATATTATCTAAATTTTAATGAAATGAGAAAACGATTGTTTCCACATATGGGCACTGCAGTAATGCATATACTGAACGAAGAGGTTGTCCCATACCAACGCTAAATAATTTCGTGTAAATTGATAAAATGATGCCAAATTCATGTAGTGCTGTCAGATTCAAGAATGCTTATAAAGTAAAGATAATCCAACCGGAAACCCCTATATAACTATTCGACACTCGACTGTATAATTACATTTTTTTCGTGTGTTATATTTTTACAAGACTTTCAAAAATTTATCGATTGATCGCGAAAGCTGTTCACATTAATAAATGGCATTATCTGTAAGATATATCGAATAAATTTATCAAACGTAATAATTGATTTACGATCTTACGATTTTTTTTAAAATAAATTTCGAAAATCTATAAAATTTAATTAATGACAAAATGCCATGGTTACAATATGAAATTTTAAGAAAATCACGAATCTTTCTTTAAACTGGTACGATCGTATAAAAAATCTTAGTTGATTGATTATTTTTATTCAAAATGCATTTCGATACCTACAAAAACTAAAATAACGTTTGAATATTTGATTCATCAATCATTGGTAACCGTTCATTTAGTTGTATTTAATAAATTTTAGAAATTTAGAATTATTATTTTTGATTAGTAAAGTGGGTGAATTATATTAAGTGAATTATAATGGTTTTTGGTAGACTGCATGAGTTAATTAAAACTTTCATTTCATCTAATCATATTTACATGTACAGTACTGAGTAATAATAACATCTCAACGTACTGTCACATCTATTATATCAACCATAAACCCTTGTATTTCCATCAGTAGTTTGATTAAGAGCCTCTTGCTTATTTCTTTCTTCCAAGACTATTCTTTGTTGTCGATACAAATAAACCGGTAGCCGAACAAATACATGAGAATGGTCAAGCATTAGCGTTCCAAAAGATGCCATATTATATCAGGAGTATTAACATATCTATAAAGTATCAATGAAGCTTGTAACGTTATGTCTTCATCACAAATCATTATTTGATAATAAGCAGTTTATATATTTGTAGATATACATGACGACTTCCTTAATATAAAACTTCACATTGATATGAGCATCTCATTTAAGTAAAAAGTACCTGTTGTGTAGAACTACATGTCGGTTACCGATCGTTTTGCCTCTAATTTCAGCTAAAACCCCTACTCTTCGCCGATATAAACCATATTCATTCATATTAAGAAATGTGGCTGCTTTCATGATAAAGTCCTTGATAAAGTTCAATGGGTAATTCTCTATTATTATACCTATCCAACCCAATTTCGATTACTGTACCAGCATTGAATTACTTCCTCCTTCTTTTTTATTGTTTTTTCTACTGTCGTCTATTAACCGCCACACTATCCGTCCCCTAGTGAATACAGTGAACGATAGAAAATTATCCAAAACAAGCCAGTTTATTGATGGTGCGGCCCCCTCTGGATTTGGCTTGTTCAGTAAGTTTGGGATGAAATGTTACTTTTTTCTCAAGAGATCTGCCTGCTTCGCCGGTATGTGACGGTGGTGAATGCGTTGTTCCCAGCATCAAGTTCGGTTTAGTTGGTATTTCGCCCGATCAGGTTGCGGCGCCTCTATGAAACAAGGTTTAAGCCGGTTTATTGAAACCGTCGATTAGATACCTTTGATCTGCAGTGTGAAATATTTTTCGTTGCGTTTGATTACCGGAAATGGTCGCCCGTATGGAGGTTGCAGAGCCTGACGAACTGTTTCTGTTCGTAACAACACGAATTCGCAATTTGACATCTCTTTAAATATGAAGGTTGGTTCTTTAGAATGTCGTGATGTTGATGAAGGTTGAATGACTTTAAATTGATTCCGCAACTGAGTGACGAAATCGGATTGATGAATGTCCCTGAATGGTTGAATGAAATCTGCGGGTAGTCGTATATGTTTTTCGTAAACGAGTTCGGCTGACGTACTTTGAAAATCGTCCCGGAATGAGGTTCATAAGCCGATCGGTAAAGATTTTGTCCACTGTTTTTCAGCGAAACACATTATTGCGCTTTTAAAATTACGGTGCCATCGTTTTATTATTCCGTTGCATGCTGGATTCCGTTCAAACTATGCACCTCTATCAGTCACTACGCTCAATGGCACAAATCGGCTGATCCATGTTTTGATTAAAGCATCAGCTATGGTTTCTGCTCTAATATTCGGAATTGGTGTAGCCTCCGGCCAACGCGTGTTGCGGTCGATCATGGTCAGACAATATAAATTACCTCCATCCGAAGGTAATTTATATTGTAATTTATATTGACGACGATATATCGATGTGGACTTCGTCAAATCGTTTACTGGTCTATTCGTAAGTTCCAATTCTACTTCTGACGTGTTTCGTAAATTTATACTTTTAACAGCGTAAGCAGTGTTTAGTCCAAGAGCGTATTTCCTGGTTCATCGCTGGCCACACGAATTTTCTGCTGATTTGTTTTGCTGTGGCGCGGATCCCGGGGTGAGCGATATTGTGCAATGACTCGTAAATTTGTCGACGAAATGATTTAGGGATAAACGGCCTTTGTTTTCCCGTCCATCGCACAAAATTTCTTTATCGGTTCCAAGAACTGTTAATTTGTGGAATTTTAAAGACGTGTCTGATCCAATCATCTAATAATTTTATTAGCTCCAAGTCATTTATTTGTTCCTCAGCTATTGCTTCGTAGTCAATTGCGCTTCCTAATTGAATTTGTTCGATTTGTGAAAGCGAATCCGCAACGACGTTGTTGTTCCCCGAAATGTGACGAATGTCCGATGATCCTATGCTATAAAGTCTAAATGCCGACGTTGTCTAGGCGATGCTTTTTCGAGACTTTCACGTAGTGAGAATGTCTGTGGTTTATAGCCAGAGAATAATATAAATTCTCGACCATCGACGAAATTCTTAAAATGTTTGGTAGCTGAGTAAGCGGCTAAGAGTTCCCTGTCATAAGTACTGTAATGGGTATCGGTATCACTAAGCTTTCGTGAGTAGAAGAACAGTGATTGCCAGCCTTTTTGTGTCTGTTGCTGCAATACTGCTTCTATTGCTGTATTCGACGCGTCGGCGAAAATGGTAAATTTGGCATTTCGAATCGGATATGCTAGCTAAGTACACTGCGTCAGTTTTGCCTTGCTCGTTTCGAATGCTTTGATAGATCCGTCAGTCCAATTTATTGGTGACGAGAAAATTGTGCATGACTCGAGTTGGTGTGTGAAATCTGTCACAAAGGGAATCGGATAACGGTCCGATGTTGAAGGAATTTGAATTGGCTCTCCTTGACGTCGAGATTCGTGTTGGGGTCGATGAGCTTCTTATTTTTAATGTCGACCAATAAACCGAAATGTGATTGGAGGTCAGCTCCAAGAATTGCTATGATGAACTTCCATGTAAATGGTCTACGAAGACCTATGTTGAGTGTGAGGTCTTTACCACCGTATGTATCAATCGTGGTAGAGTTTGCCTCGAACAATTCAAATGTAGATGACTTGGACTCAGGTTTTGTTGGTGGTATTATTGAAACCTCGGCGCCGGTGTCGATCACGAATTGTAGTTTGTTTTGCGAATCGACTATGATTAGGTGACTGTTTGAGAGTAGACTACCATCACTTGCCGCGTGAAGTGCGGTGCCTTCCGGTTTTCTGGATTCGTTGATTTGTTCGGTTCGTTGAAGTAGCATGGTTTTAAACACTTTCGCACACATTTCACTGTTTCTGGATCGAAAAATCGCTTATTTCTGACGCTTGTCCACTCGTCAAGTGTTAAGCTAAACTTTTTACCATTTATTATGTCTACATTTATTTCTTCGAACATCTTTTGTGTTATTCGATCAAAAAAACTGTGTACCAATTTCATTACCTTTATTAATAATAGCTTTATTAATAATAACCCTTTATTAATAATAGCTTCTCTAATGACCGCAGAATTTGTAATGGCATTTATTGAAAAAATATTTTTGGCAGCTAATCTAGCTATAATTTCATCTAAACTCTGCCTTTTGACATAATTTAATATGTTTGGCTTTTAATATTTTTTTGACGTGTTAGGCCCAGTATCAAAGCTATCATTTTCATCAGCTTTATTTTTCATCAAATTAATCTCATTAAGATTTTTAAGATGAGAAATCAGAAACAAGATCCTCTTGTTTTAATTTTTTTAAAACATTCTTTACATTTCGTTTCTTCAGCGTTAGATTTTTCAAAGAAATTCCATCAGAATTTTTTTTTAATTTATGAAACCATGCAATTTAAATAAACGTTTCACTAAGCATAACCAATTTATGATGAGTTGAGGATACTTACACAACGAAGAAACATACGAACGATACAACGCATTAAATGGTTTTGACAGTACATCAGAAAAAAATGCCCCAATGCACAAACTTATCGTGCGAGGAAAAACAAATTTATAAACAGCACCCAAAGAACAAATTGTACAGATTTTGTTAGGAAAACTTTCGCGTGTCGTAAAGTTTTTTTTATTTGTATTTTTTTTTAAATATTTTGTATTTAGAGGCGTTCGATTTACTTGAATTATTTTATTTTAGATATTTGTAAATCCTAAAGAGTATTGTTTGGTAAGAAAGTAAAAAAATCGAGTTTTTTTACCGAATTTTGGTCGATTTACCGGTTTTTCAAACAGGTAAATACCGCCGCATAAACCCTAACCACAAATTACACAATAGTTTTTCTACACTCTTAAGGACTTCAAGTTTTAGAAATGACAAAAATAAAAATTTAAATTATGAAAAAACTTCGACCAACCGAGATGTGAATATTCTGTCGATTGTCATGGCTCTAAAACTCGACATATTTGTTGGTTGCAGTAATTCGTTTATAATTTAAGCAACCATTATGCTACATTTGGTCAATTCTGCCATAAACAAACTTAATAATCACAATAAACATATATAGAATAAAAATAAAGTCACATGCCATTAAGGAAATAGTTCGAGAGTAACTAAGTTTTTAGTTTGCGACTCCCAATCGAATTAAGTTGCAATTCAAAACATCAAATTTCTAAATAAATGGCACAAAGTGAACATCATAAATTTCAATTTAACAAAAATATTAAAGACGGTAAGTTTTACTGTTTGTAACATTTTATCAACTTTCCATTAGATTTTCACGAACGTAAGTTTTATATCAATACACATATTTTTTTATAATATGTCAAAATGCTTTCGACTCTAATGAATATATGTAAATACGTACAACATATAACAATAAAAGTATCTTTCTGTATACCATCTTTCTACATTGAATAATCTTCATAAAAGATATATGTCTTTGCTATGTATATACTTATAAGAGGATGTAGTACGTAGATGAAATGTAGTACGTAGATGAAATGTAATGTACACAAGTAAATCGATTCAAATACGAGTAGCATCTTGCTAATAAATATGTATAGTTGCAATACTAGTACCCTAAGACGGATTGTAAAGAAATAGTATACATGTTAACTGAGAACCCTAGATAGATTACCTTTTTTTAGTATCCCGTTGTTTTGTATCTAGAAATAGTATGTTGCTTTAGCATCTCAAGTCTACTTTTAAAGCGAGCAGACTGGGAACAACACAAGACGTTAGGAATAATCTCAAAGCTGTATTGCTATATATATTCATATATAAACATATTTGAAACTATATTTAACACTGAAGATAAATGTGTATCGGAAACCATTTTTTCTTGGCAATGAAATCCCTGCAAACCAAAAGAACAAATATCTCATTTCTTTATTAATCAGTTATTAATTCAAACAGCTGCCTCGTGGTAATCGAATATTAAGTGTTTCTGCAGAGTTGTTAAGAGATTGTCTAAAATGTTTGTATTGACTTTCCTCGGCCTTAAACGACATCCAACACACGCTTAATATTATTTAGGAGTGATGGAAAGAGATTTCTGTCGTATCGAAATAAAACACAACTTGCTCTTGTTGTAACTAAAGCGGACAGAATGTCAGAAGACAGAATCTTCTTTTATTTACAGACCGTAGATAGTAACAATATAAATACATGAATGTAACAATACAGTGTTACCAACATTTAGAATACAATATTTACTTATCAGCATTCCCCCTAAATGTTGTATTTTTATTTTTCTAGACCTATAGCTTTGGAACATCTGTGATGTTGCTGCGTAGGGAAAGCTTTTGTTAAAACATCAGCAATCAGTTGCTTTGTTTAAATGTATTCTATATCAAGTCGACGGCACATCTGGAAAAATTTCGCATTGTAATTTGTTGAGCCATAAGCCTTCTTGTGTCGCTGCTACTATAGACATGTATTCTGCCTCGGTAGTTGACAGAGCCACTTTGCATTGTCGTTTTGAGTTCCACGATATGGTCCTCCCTGTATCGCAAATACATATCCAGTAGTATTGCATTGCTATTTTTGCTGAATTCAAATTTAAAACTTGATGTACCCTTCAAATAACTCATCACTCGTTTTGTAGCATTCCAATGGACCATTCCTGGATTCTGATTAAATTGACTTAATTTGTTGATGGCATAACAAATATCTGGTCTTGTAACTAGCGCTGCATAAAGATTTGTTTAGCATATAGGGGAGTCACAACTGCGTTGCAATCTGTCATGTTAAACTTTCTCAAAACATCGTTTATATAACCTTCCTGACATATCGATACTTTTCCTTCCTTTCGGTTCCTTTCAATTTTCATTCCTATAGAACATATTTCGCCTCACCGATATCCTCCATCTGCAATTTTCTTATCAAATTTTTTTTTAGCTCAGCCATTAAATCTAAATCATTGGAAAATAATATGAGATCATCTACGTATACAGCGACTATTATGATCTTTTCAGCTACTGTTCTAAAGTATATGCATGTGTCTACCGATGATAGCGTCAGACCGGAATTCTTCAGTTGAATGTCTAAATGTTGATTCCAAATGCGGCTGGCTTGTTTACGCCCATACAGTGATTTTTTAAGGTGACAAACTTTTTTACTAGAAATGCTGTGACTGCATCCATTTGATGAATCTCTAAATCATATATCGCTGCCATTGCTAATAAAAAACGAATCGAGATGGAACTGACAACTGAAGAGTACGTTTCTGTGAAGTCTATGCCCGGTTTCTGCGCACATCCTCGGATTACTATAGTTTCGCTTTATGTTTTATAATTCTTCCGGCAGCATCGTTTTTAACACCCATTTATTACAGATGGGCTTTTTATAAACAGGCAGATCAACCACCTTCCAAGTATTGTTTTCCATTAGAGATTGATATTCGGATTCCATTGCTTCTACAAATCCGAATGTTATACTTCATTTACTGATGATGGATCTTCATACAAACTGTCCGCCTCGAAATTAGTATGGTACACAAAATCAGGTATTTTTAAAGTTTTCAAATTTCGAGGTTGAGGTTCTCCTTGGTTGTTCAGCTATTTGGATACTTATTGGTGGTTGATAGTCATCGTCTGAGTTCACTGTATCCCATGAAAATACACTTTTCGGATTTCTGATCCAGCTTGCACACAAATGTTTTAATTTTAATTTCATAAATGGTTTTATTTCAGACCAAACCTCTTCTGGTGATACTGAATCCTACATTCGGTTTGGTGTACGATTTACCAAATATGCTACTGTGTTTTTAGCTTCTGCCCAGAATTTTTTCGAAAGATTGGCCTCAATAAGCACACACCTGACTTTTTCAATGAGAGTTCTATTGATCCGTTCACACTTTCCATTTTGCTCAGGCGTGTAAGGTGCCGTTTTCTGATGTTTGATACCGGATTTTCAAAGAAAATCATCCATCTCATTATTGCAGATTATTTCAACCAAATTCTTAAATTCCACAAAATTGTTATGCACTTGAGATATAAACTTCAAAAAATATACGAACATTTTTCGTGCAAAATCACCTTCGAGGACAAAGATGTATTTCGCACCGCCAAGCGAATCTTAATCTATGAGACCGCATAGATCTGCATGCACCAGCTCTAATAGTTCATTCGCTTGCTATCCACTATCTGGAAAGGGTAATCGGGTTTGCTTACCTCTGATACACGTTTCACATTTTTCGTTGTCATTTGTATTCATAAGATTTAATTTTTTCATATAGCCATCACTCATGTGACCCAAACGTCTGTGCCACAACTTTACATCCTTTCGCAGATAATATTACTTATGGATGTTAGAACTCTCCATGTCTAATTTGTAAATCCCATTTTTTAAAGTAGCTGTCGCCAACAACTCTTCATTAAAATCACAAACTCGACATCCACGCTGATCAGAAACAACACGCTTGCCATTTTTAACCATTTGACTTATTGAGAGCAAATTTGCTGACAAATTCGGAATGTGCAAAACATTTGATATGTTGACTTTTGAAACTTCGTTATCAACAGTTAAAGACAACTTGCAGTCACCGATGCCCGTTATGTTTGATTATTGGCTGTTAGTACCTCTGCATTTGATGCACCATGATTGACTTTAGTCATTAACCGATCATTGTGGGTCATATGTGCCAATGCTCCACCTTCTTCCTGTCGACAGCTTTAGTAAGCACGATTCTCTGCCATGTTTGAGTGGGAATTTCTACAGACGGGCCACTCGACGATTAGCAGTTTGCTTAAGGAAGACGTGGCAAATAGTGACTACACAATACCGATTAAATGCTTTGAAAAAGGCTTCCGGACCCTTATCCGCTCAAGGGAATTCTGGGGGAACAGGTCAACAACAGAAACTGAAAGTATACAATTATACACTGATAGCTCCAAGCTAGACGGCAAAATCGGAGCTGGAGTCTATTGTAACAAATTAAATGTGAATATATCCGTTCGTCTTCCTGATCACTGCAGTGTGTACCAGGCAGAAATGGTAGCGATTGAGGAAGCGCTGACTTGGTTGATACATATAATGTTATATCCACAAGGAATATAACAATATATGTGGACAGTCAAACGGCTATCAAGTCTCTGGAATCAGTTTCTCTAACGTCCGTGGTGGCATTGAACTGCCGCTCATCACTTAACGAGATGAGTGAGCATTTCAATATCCAGATAGTCTGAGTTCCTGGTCACTCGGACGTTCTGGGGAACTGCAGGGCTTGCGAACAGGCAAGGAAAGGTACAACTCTCCAATTTGAAACCGGAAAGGGCAATTCTGAAAAGCCTTACAGCAGCGCTTTTTAGGGCGCTTAAAAATGAGGAGATAGCCTCGGCACAGAAGAGGTGGAATAACACCATAACATGCAATGTAGCGCGGCAAGTCTGGCCAAAACTGGACTGGAAGCGCTCCAAAACACTACTACCTTACGTAGACCTGACTTAAGCATAGTCGGGGGTTGCACACAAGACACTACCTTAGTGAGGAGCATGTGAGGAGGCTTGTGTCAATGGCAAATGACTTCTGTGAAGCTGTATGGATGAGGAGGAGGAAGAGAGTGTAAGCCACTTCCTCTGATCATGACTGGCGCTACCTTTCAGGAGGTTCAAACATCTGGGCAAGTATTGTTTCGACGGCCTTATGGATTTAGAGAACTGCAATGTGCGAGATATCTTACGCTACACAAGTAGCTCTGAATGGTTCCAATGAAGGTGAAAGGGGAGTAGGATCCTTTGGTATCACAATGGACCGTCACTGGTATAAGTGTGCGTTAGCAGCCACTCTAACCTAACCTAATCTTTTGCCTCTACAGTCCTTGCTAAATGATCAGAAGATGAGTTTTTATTTTTCATTCGACGTCAAATTTGTAAAGTAGTGTGTTGATAATTGTCTGCCTTCTTTGTTGCTGCAAAAACACATGGGAGTTTAATATTTATTAATAGCAGTTTATTAGAACAACTTAACTCTTACGACATATAATTATATGTACAGTATATGTAGATTATTAAATTTAATATTTTATTAGAAAACTATCAAATTAATTTATCGATATAGGTCTGGCACCTAATAGCAATTAGTCGAGTCGCGTCAGTTGGTCTGTGTCGCAACATATAAGTATGTACATTATAATTTGATGGTTGAAATAACTAAAAAAAACTAACCCCAACTCATTTTAATCTAATAGAACGCATAATATCCTAAATATAATTTATAGAATGTAACTATATATATATATATGTATATATAAAATATATAAATATACAGCACATTATATAAATCAAGTAACTGATAAAACCAATTTTAATATTTTCTATAACCATATACATTAAACTGCTCACAACCCAAACATTGAAAATTAAGGGTTAGGGTACTCAAGGGACATATGAATCAACCTTATATTATAATTCACTTTATACACCAAAATATTCATTGACTATAATATGGTTGAATAGTCTAGTAAATCGTTTAGTACAGTGAATTATATTTTAGAACATATCTACCTTACGTACCGTTTCATTTCTTAGGTACATATTTTTTTGACATAAAAGGATTATAGGTTTGGGAGTTCACTGGCACATAGAAACAGTTTAAATGTCAAATATTTTATTATTAAATTTGGTTGTGAATGGCATCATTCCTAAAACTGTGTTGGACAAAAATATGTAGAACTGTATGTATTTGAAGAAATTTACGTGGTATAAGATTGTAAATTTTGAGAAGTTGTTACCAACAGAACTTAACTCTATCAGCGGCAACTTGCATAATGTAGTGATTGGACGCTTCAATTCTCCATTGTGTGTCTTCAAAGAAACCACTCTTATGCTTCCATCCGTGCCAGGATGAACCTTGATGATTCTTTCTCTAGCCCAAACGAGAGGTGATAAGTTGTCATCCTTAATTAGTACGACTTGTCACCTTCTTTGAAGTTACGTTCTTGATGCCGTCATTCCATCCTTTTTTGCAAGGTTGTCAGATATTCTAAATGCCATCGTTTCCAAAATTCTCTGGCCATATTTTGAAGCCGCTCCCATCTTCCACTTAATTTAAGAGTGATGCCATCCTTATTTTTATCTGGCATATCTGGCACTTCGAGAATTGAAGAGCCAATTAAAAAATGCCCAGGTGTCAGAATGTTTAAATCGCCTATGTCGTTGTTAATGGTCATGAGTTCAAAATAGCTTCTATTTGAATAACAAGCGTCTGTAGTTCTTCAAACGTTGGTGCTGAATCGCCTAGGACTCGTCTAAGATGGTCTCGTCTAAGGTGGTCTCGTCTTCACTGACTTGACTCCGGCTTCCCACAAACCTGCAAAGTGTGGTGCTGAAGGAGGTATCGTATGCCTAAATATGTGGACACCTTTTCGTTGTGGGTTTTTGATGAAATTATATTAAAGAACTCATCGAATCTTCTACGAGCGCCGAAAAAATTAGTAGCATTGTCACTGTACACAGCGTTTGGAAAACCTCTTCTCTCAGTGAATCGCTTTAGTGATGCTATAAATGCATGTGTTCATAACTCACTAACAATTTCAATATGTCTGGCCTTGGTTACCATACAAACAAATAAACAGATGTACGCTTTAATTATATTGGCTCCTCTTCCTCTTTTGGAACTTATATTGACTGGCCCAGCATAATCAACTCCGACATTTGCAAATGGACTAGCGAATGTTACTCTTGGTTCAGGTAGATTCCCCATGAGCTAGCTATTCACCTAGTTTCGGACGCGTCCGAATGCAATGGATACAGATATCGGACATTTTTTTATCTCTCGACCCGATGACCCTATATTTGGTTCTCGTGATGATGAGCAGAGTCGATGGATTTGGATGTAGATGCTTGATATGTAGGTGTCTTATGAGTTTATCGACAATTTATGCTGCTTAGGCAAGATGACTGGGTGCCTTGTACTATATCCGACATTCAAATTCTGAAGGCGACTACTCACGCGCAATATACCGTTTTCGTCAATAAATAGACCAAGCGACCGTAATTGACTATTTCGTTTGATTGATTTGTTTGTTTGGAGCTGGAGTATTTCTTCTTGAAATGAATCATGCTGCACCCATTTTATCATAAGATCTTCGCTTTTCTTCAATTGTTGACTTGTTATATAGGGTACCTTAATTTGACGACATATTTCAGCAAATCGAAAACAATTGCTGAGAACTCGAAGAATTGACATGAAAGACGAAAACTTGTCAACAACATATTCGATCGACATTATTGGTTTGACGCCAATATTACCTTCAGTTGAAACTAATGCAGTCTTCCTTCTATCAATAGAGGTCAGTTCAACTGAAGTACCCTTGTAATTCGGCCAGTATGATGTTGGCCTTTATAAATATTATGGCCCATGCCACCAAATTTGATGTTTTAATAGTTTTGCTGGCGGTAGACCTCGACTCGCACAATCCACTAGGTTTAACTTGGACCGACCAAGTGTTGCCAATGATTACTCGGTAGCTTATCGATTATATAACTGGTTCTGTTGGCTACAGTTCTATTTTCTTAGAACATCTGAGGGATATGATAGTACGATATTGGAGTCTCTCCAGGCGTACAATGAGTCTACTGGTGCAATTAAGATCCCTTGATTTACCTTGTGAAGCAATTTAATCAGAAGTACGGCTTCGCAAAGCTCCATACGAGGAACGGACAACTGATTCAATGGAAAAACCTTTGTCTTAGCAAGTGGACGATATTTTCTCCGTTGTTACTAGTCGTTCTTGAATATATGACGGCTGAATAGACCTTTTCAGACGCATCACAAAATCCATGATATTGAATGGCGTACAAGGACTCCATGTGAAGAAATCGTGGGATGTGTATGGTTGCGAGAAACGTAAATGTATTTCTGATGGAGCACCAAGTTTGGTTGATTTCCTCTGGCAAAGGATCATTCCATTCTATTTTAGTCAGCCAAAGAGATTGAAGCAGCATTTTAAATGTAATGGTTGCTGGACTGAGCCAGCCCAAGGGATCAAATATTTTTCCACTTTCCGATAACAATTTTTGTTTTGTTAATTTATGAGGAGGGACCCAATTCTGATACACTGAAAGCAAATGCAAATTCGCTTGACACCCAACAGATTCCCAAAGTTTTAATGTATACTTCAGGATCTTCAAATGTAATGGAGTCACGCCCATGTTTTTTTTCTGGTATTTTGCGCAGTAGTTCGTTGCTATTTGAACACCACTGTCTTAAAGAGAACCCAGCCCGCGATAAAGTTTTTAAAATTTCTTCAAGTTGCAATAGCTGCTTCAACGGAATCACTACCTGTCAAAAAATCATCCACGTAAAAATCCTACCTAATAGTATTCGTTAATTTTGAAGAAATATCACTGTTTTCGATAGATATTTGATGTAACGATCTAATAGCAAGATAGGCCGAACATGTTAGATTATAGGTGACAGTATTTAATTTGAAATGCTACATTTCTTCATTGGGATTTTGACGCCAAACGATTCTCTGAAAATTTTGGTGTTTCGGATGAACCATTATCTGCCAATACATTTTTTCAAAATCCGCCAAAATTGCTATTTTGTGCTTACGAAATCTAGTCATGATAGTAAAAAGATTTTCTTGAAGCGGTTGACCTGTTCTGAGTAGGTCGTTTAATGATAGAGCTGTATCTGATTTGCATAAACCATCAAATACAACGCGTAGTTTTTTTTGTCATGTTGCCTTGTTTGATTACAGCGTGATGAGGTAAGTAAAATGTGTTACTGGCTTTAATGAACACTTCCTGACTGGGAATCCGAGACATATGACCAAGTTCTTCATATTCCCGCATAAATTATACTTATTCTGCTTTTAGATTTTCATCTTTCTGGAATTTCCGTTCCATTACGATCATTCTCGATCTTGCTTGTTTTAAATTACTGCCCAACTGCAGGGTTCGCCATCTCTTTGTCCAGTCACTCAATGTGTTAGTGGCTATTTGCACTTTTCTCGTTGCTTCTTCTTCTACATTGTTACTAATTGCTAAGATTGCAGTGTCATCAGAAAATGTTGCTATGTGAGTTTCATCTGTATTTGGCAAATCTCTTGTGTATAGGATGTACAGAATTGAACCTAATACACTACCTTGTGGTACTCCTGCTAATATTTTCGTTAATGAGGAGTATGTATCTTCATATTTTATCCTAAAATGTCGGTCAGCTAAGTAAGATCTTAGAATCTGATAAAACTGCTTTGGTAAATCTTGATACAGTTTATATTCTAGTCCTTTGTGCCATACTTTATCGAAGGCTTGTGCTATATCCAAGAAAATACTTGAACATATATATTTTTTGTTTTCCAGCGCATCTTTAATTATATGTCTATGATTATCTGCAGACAAGTTCTATAGTCGATTGTTTTTCTCCAAAACCGAATTGGTTGGGTGGAATAAGACCTTTCTGTTTTATGATTAATTTGAGTCTCTTATAAGCAGCAATTTTTCGAATAATTTAGAAATAGTTGGAAGCAAAGAAATCGGTCTATTCGGCCTAGTTTTGGTATTATTATCACAACTGCCTCTTTTCATTGGCGTGGAACATAGTTAAGTCTTAAAGCTGCATTAATTAGTTGGAGTAGTTTTTGTAATCCTTTTTCAGGTAGTTAACTATTCTTTCTGTAATTAGATCCTAGCCAGGAGATTTTTTTGAGCTTAAAGAAAAGATATAGGTTTTTTTTGCTTTGGTTCCATCATCACATTTAGACTTTTTGTTGCTTTCCAGAGGAAAAAATTGGTATCTTTTTGACAAGGTAAGTATGAGTCGATTTTTTTTTATTTTCTTTGATTTAAAGTTTTATTTTATTACTGAGATAGTTGAGTATCGTTTACTTTGTGGGCCTGATTTCTCTGCCATGTTTTTCGTGCTTTACATTTTCTCTAACCAATTCTCTAACTTCCAAAGAGAAGTTTATGTGTGTTCAAGCTTCTTTTTGACTATTAGGCGTACGTTCTCAAGCTGCCTGTTGTATAATATCACTAAGGTGTTCTAATTGGTCCTCCAATTGTGTAGCAGTTTTAACTGAAGTTTTGCCTAGCAACGACTCTTTCTTAATAATCATTGCACTGAGAGTCATGAGTACAGGAGAGTTATCTGACGATAGTCCTTCACTGTCTTTTACGAATAAGTACTTTTCTGATACTCCTTTTGTTACATTAAAATCTATGAGATCTGGAATTTTATTTGGAACCACAGACAAGTATGTTGGTTTATCTCCAGAGTAAAATGCGCATTTTGTGAGCCCATTTGCATTCCAGATAATAATTCTAAGTGCGTTTGATCCATTCCTATATTTTCATAAATCATGGAAGTGATTTCATTCACTGTTCCTTGAATATTTAAGTGCATTTTTAGAGCTTCTATGCTTTTTTGTTGTTTCCCAAGCCGAATGTGTAAGGTTTCTAGGCATTTTAGAATCCTTTTAAAAATTGGGGTATCGGTACCGTCATTATTTCCCACCGAATCGCTTTGTTGTACGATTTGTGAGCATGTTTTTCTATTGTTTATTGTGTTTGCTTGAGATTCACTTTGCTCTAAATTTATAGTAGGCTTCCTTTCAACAGGTATCCTATGGTTTTGTTGTAGTGCTTTGTCCCTTATTTTTTGAAGTTCTTTTTCTACTGCGCATCCTCTAGAATTTCCTGAATGCTGCCATTTACAGTTTATATATTTTGGAGGAATGTTTTTACTTAAAAGACCTGCTTTTGTGGTGTTTTCCCTGCATATCTGATACATTTAAAGGCTCTCGTTAATAATATCTTTGGGTGTGGTTATAGCTTTGGCATTTTTTACATTGAGGAATTTGGTCAGTTGATTTTCTCAACGGTTCTATTGTGACTCTCATGTTTAGGATGACTTTTATGTTGTATATATTTTCTACATTTTTTTTCTTATTGAATGTAAGCATAAAGCAGGGCCTACCGTACACCCATTTTTACATGTACTTGGAAGGATAAGGTAGGATATTAGCTAATTATTGAGATCGACCCGGTTACAGACACCTGACAGCCAATAGTTAATAAATTTTTGTGGGGTAGGGAATGGAAAAGTATGTCAGTAATGACGGAATTGGACCGGTTTCCCAGTAGCCAATATTCAAACTACTGTTAGTATAAGACCATCACAGTTTTATTGAACTGCTCTGCATTCTGTCATCTCTTATCAGCCACTCCAGTGTGCCACCGTTCATCTGTAATCTGCAGAGGTTCTCTGAAAACAAAATCTATTAAACAACTAATTGCTCTTAGCCAGAGGCTAGGAATTAATAGAAATAAAATTAATTTCAATCTGAAATTATAATTCAATTGATTGCAATATTATAAAATTATAATTCTGCAATCCATATGCTGTAATAAATTGGAATAGCTTCCCTTGGAATTTACAGATTAATTATTTGATTCGTTTCGTTGCGTTGTTGCTAAAAATTACGTGCTAATTTAGTACCGTACTACAATACGAAATTATATAAATTTATTTAAATAATTAAACGTTTGAATTTGATCGAATCCACTGTTTTATAGCAATTACAAAAAGTACTCGTATGAAAATCCTATTTATATTTACTTTAACACCGAAAATATTACAATTAGAATTTTATCAAAATGATTATACGTTAAATTTGATCGAATCCACCGTTTTAAAGCAATTACAAAAAGTACTCGTATGAAACCCTATTTATATTTACTTTAACACCGAAAATATTACAATTAGAAGTTTATCAAAATGATTAGACGTTAAATTTGTTCGAATCTACCGTTTTATAGCAATTACAAAAAGTACTCGCATGAAAATCCTATTTATATTCACTTTAACACCGAAAGTATTACAATTAGGATTTTATCAAAATGATTAAACGTTTAAATTTGATCTAATCCACCGTTTTATAACAATTACAAAAAGTACTCGCATTGGATCCTATTTATATTTACTTTACAATTAGAATTTTATCAAAATGATTAAACGTTTAAATTTGGAATTCATTGGTTCTGTTTTTTGGATATTGGCCAGTTGGAAACCTCTGTGGCTCTGGCGGCCAAAAAAAGTGGTGTAAGAAGTTCTGGTTCATCGGCATGACTGGAACAAATTTGTTTTGGAATTGAGAACGCCTTCGATTTGTAAGGGCAAGGTTGAAAATTCCTTCAGGAAAACTTACCAGGATAAGTATGTCATCTCCGATAGAACGAGTTATTTACGTTTTGGTAGATTTGACAGCACTTTCCCACAATCCATCTTGATGAGGTGCTGCTGGTGGAATGAATCGCCAGTTAATTTTGTACTTCAAAAGATTAGAAATAATTTTAATAGTTTTTAAAAATTCATATATTTCTTGAAGGTGGTTTTTTGCACCAGCAAAATTCGTTGCATTATCGCAGTATATGGTGTGACATTTTACTCTTCTACTTATGCATCTTCGTAATACGCCTATAAATGATTGAGATTCATACAAATTTCGATGTGTATTGCATGAGTATTGAAACACACAAAAATCGACCCCCACTGCTCCAAATGATACCGAATACTATACCCTATCTTTTGGAAGTTGACCCATTATTTGAGGATGCTATCTTAAACGCTTGATGCAGTTCCGGAATACTTTCTTTGCGACCTCTTTACTTCTAAGTACCCAAAATTCTTGGCGAACTAGACTCGTCAATATAAGTTTGGACCGGGGTGTTGATATTGGAAGTGGGCATCATATGTGATTGAAATTGCGATTGGTGACTTCGATGATATAATAATTGGATGTAAAGTATTGTACGGCAGTGTAAATTTTTCCAGTCTACCTCCAACCCTCATAATTCCTAAGCTGTCCACAAACGTATTGAGCTGCCTTAGTATACTTTTAAAAGGTATTGCTTTCCGTCTTGCAGACAGTGATATTCTGTTGCAAAATCAATGGTTTCCCAATATTTTACTATAGTACGATTGGTCAACTCGAGTTCTGTAGGTGCTAGTATGCCAAGTTGTCGCTCTCTTTGCTCTCTCGAAGCCAAATCATATTTTTGACAAATCTGAACATATTAGACAAGACTTTCTTTAGTTTGATGTAACTTGAATGTTTTTTGCTAAGAACCACTATAAAATCGTGCTGTTGAGCTACGATGTCGTGCTGGTTTCTACTGAAATTGCATTGTGTACTTCAACTTGTAACTCTAACTTATTGGTTGACTGGACAACCAATCCAACATAATTTTCGAGTCAGATCACATTGTGACTGAAGAAATGGTCATTGACATAATTTCCGTGATCTGCTTTACTAGTCGGCTCAGAAGTGCTGCACCGAATTCTTGATTGCTTTGCGATCGAGCATTTACCGCCGCTGCATAGGCCCACAAAACGTAACACAACGAGGAATCTTTATTTCAGGGGGTTTACATAAGTTGCTTCGAAGGTCGCTCCATAATAATCTCATTTCTGCAGGTAATTCTTCATCCCAACCAATCTTTTGTAATTGGAGATAAAAGACTCAATGGGTTGAACATGTTACTTGGACAGAATGCTTCGTTTGGTGTGAATCTGCGTATTTTCTAGATAAACTTGAAATATAAAACTATCAGTGCTTGCTTTCCACGCAATGCTCAATAATTTTACTGGCTCTGAATGTTCTGTAATAATTTTGACTGGATTAGAATCTAGTTGTTTTAATAGGTTCCAAAAATGTTGATCATTTGCAAACAGTTTTCTTAGATTAAATCCACCGCTACTTAATACCGCTACTTAGCCAATTCTTTTAAGCATCTAGTGGCCATGAATGAAGTTGATGCCAGGCCATATGTAACTGTTTTTAAAGCATAAGGGCGAATTATTTGATGTTGATCCCACCACAATATTAGTTGATGTTTGGTATCTTCCTCAGCTACCCAAACCGATACATCTTTTCCACATCACCTACTAATACATAGCGACGTTGCCGGAATCGTAATAGTATTTGAAAAAGACTTGACTGTATGTTCGATCCTACCATTAGGCGACTCGCCTGACTTTGATTTTGTGGATGCGTCGAATAGCACGCGTAATTTGGTGGCGCTGCTGTCTTTCTTCAATACGTCAAGATGAGGTAAGTCTTAATATTCCTTTAAAAATCTTGATACATCTGACGAATTGCTGATCTAGGTTAAAGCGTCTCTCCATTGCTAACAATCTGGACACCGCTTGCTGAGAAGTTGATCCCACGGTTATCGATGGTTGTTTAAAAGGCAGCTTGGTTTTGAATCTCCCAAATTACCTTTTGTAACACGCTGAATGCTTATGAATTCGTCAGGGGTTAGTAAAAACTATTAAATGGGTGGTCTTTTAAATATTTTTATGATTTTATTTGAAACATACAAATTTGTATTTTAGAATTATGAAATTATAAATTTATAAAACAAAATATTTTAATTTATACTTACTGTACTAGTCACCCTTTATTGTCGACAATATTTAGGTGTGGAACTTCAAATTTATTACAATTATCGTCAATCGGTTTCCTCTAGTCTGTTTAAAGTTTAGTTTTTTTACTATTCAATTGTTTTGTGTTAATTGTAGAACAAACAAAGGAAATTAACATTATTGCCAAAAGGTAACGGGTAAGATATACAAGTCAACTACATAATATGCGCATATTTTGTGGTAAATTTGTTTCTTTTTTAAAAATTTTAAACGTAAAAAAACAAAAAAAAAATTATAATTAATTAGTGTTTTTATGTGTATGGGTGATTAACTTCCAGTCATTTTCATTAAAATGCACAGCGCGTTAAATGTAAAATGACGCGATGAGTTTTATGATTAAAAAAAATTATCGGAAGCATGCTTGTTATTTAATATTATATATATATATATATATATATATATATATATATATATATATATATATATATATATATATATATATCATTTTAACTAAAGCTAAATATTGTCGCGAAACCAATTGTTCAATTATTCAACTTATGGTTTGCGAATTATTAATTTACTGTGGAATTTAAAAACTTCAAGTTCAATTTTAATCTTGTGTAAAATCCACGCACTCGTATTTTATGTATATGTGCTGGTTAGTAAATAATTACCATTGCTAGCCCTTATTATATTAACCATCTAGCTCCATCGACTTCGATCCTATGCTAGCTCTTCAATCGTTTAGTACAATCGAGCTTCTAATTACCTGCATTAAACACTTTTTTTCGGAAGCGGATCAATAATCTCAATTTCAGATCAAATGTTGTTTTTAAGTTGTTGAATTGTTTACGGATGATTAACATAAATCTTACCTTTCAAATAACCCCACCAATTTAATTAACCATTTTATGACAAATACGTCTAAATAAATCGACGAAAATCTAATTTATATACATTTTATTTGACACAAAACTTTAAAATTAATTCAAATTTGATTTAAAAAAAAATTGATTAAACATTACAAATCAATTGAAATAACCGTTTTATGATAAATACCATGTACTCAAAGTTAAAATGGTAAACATATTTTTTAACGGTTTTAGAGTCCGGTTATTTACGGTATTTACACTATCATTTTATGCGCAGATTCTTTTTGTATTCAACTAATAAACATGGCTTATCTATTTAGGCATAGCTCACTTTAAAAAGCCAAGTTTACGAGTTGGAATAGATAATTTGTGTAGCAAACAGTATCTTAATCGCCTAAAGTATTGTTTATACACAACAATATCTAATCTTAAGATTGTTAATTTTTTTAATTTGGTTATTAGTTTTGTAAAAAGTTATAAAAACAAACGTCATGCAAAGTTTTATTTACTACGTAAATACAACATTTATTTTTAGAATACTCATATACTCTTTAATACTTGGGCTAAAACTTTTAAGTGGCATATATTTTTCTTTACTCAAACTGAAGTGTCATTACATTCAGCTCTGTAAGGTTAAGAGAATGGTTATATTTTTACGTAAAATCGTAAATAAAAATTGGGGTGGTCTGCGGTGGGGTCTGCTTAAGAAAAATGCTTTACCCTAGTTTTATCTAATAGTTCTTCTCATTTTGATTTTAGGCATGCTGACTATGCTTTTTTAAACGAATTTCTTGGTAATTCTGATTTGAGTTTTCTCGAAAGAAGAACTAATAATTTAAACGAAACTCTATATAGTGTAAACTCTATATTACAATACAATATGGAAAATACGGGAACCGGTCGAAACTGGATATTTTAAAACTGGATTTGACGAAACAGGATAATTCAAAACTGGATATTTTAAAACGAGACAAGGTACAAAACGAGATATGGTACAAAACTGGATATTTCTAAACAGGACATTTCGACATGTGATTTAAACTTAAAATAATTTTTTGGAAAAGTTCTGGAATATGGCCAGTAAAGAAGGAACTCGGCGAGTTCTAAACCGACTATGATGAAATTCGATATGTAGGATGAAAATTAATTTTAATAAGATGAGAAAAGCAGCAATTAAAAAATCCATTAAGTGAAGGAAAATTCTACCTCTCTGCTTAAAATTACTCAAGTATGAAACCTTATTGGCCATATTCCAGAGGTTTTCCCAAAAAAGGTTTTAAAATTAAATTTAATTATACAAATAAATAAAAAAAACTGTGAAGGAAAATTCTATTTCTCTCCTTAGAAATATTCAAGTATGGAACCTTACTGGCCTTATTCCAGAACTTTCCCAACAAATCATTTTCAAATCCTATTTTCATCCTACATATCGAATTTCATCATAATCGGTTAAGAACTTGCCGAGTTTCTTCCTAACTAGCCATATTCCAGAACTTTCCTAAAAAATTATTTTAAGTTTAAATCACATGTCGAAATATCCTGTTTTGAAATATCCAGTGTTGTACCATATCTCGTTTTGTACCTTATCTCGTTTTGTCAAATCCTATTTTGAAATACCCAGTTTTAAAATGTCCAGTTCTGAGTGGCTTCCGGAAAATATATAGCAAGTGTTGTTTCCTTATGTTATCCCAAGTTGGGATAGAAAAATAAAACTCACTATTTTCAAATATAATTGTTGTATACAATACAACAATTATAGTCACTTAATTTATTTTACTTTACGCACTGTATTTCTTATAACTTACAATATATGCTGTGTGGCAATAAAATTATAATTATTAATTATAATTGTTGTTGTTGTTGGTTGGTTGATGATAATGTTGTTAGTGATGTCGGTCGGACGATGTAAATCCCTTGCTGGTTTCAAATGGAATGGCCGAGTCTCAATTATTTATTTTACTTGTTTAATACAAATTATATATCGCACCATCTAGCGGTGCACACCATGAACTGGTGTACTCAGCAATTACAATCCAACTCCGAAATTGCTTGACTGTCAACGTTATGTAAATAGACGACCAATTTTGACAGTCGTGTTTTTGTTTTATTATGATGTAAATATATATAATCAAGTTGATTATATATTTACAAATAATATGTGTTGTGATTGTGTTGTAATAATATGTACGGATGAGTATTTTATATATACTCACCCGCTAATAATACATATATAATGATACCATTAATTACAGATTCAATATATTCGGTTCCTACCTGATTCTGGTAGACCTTGTCAACGTTGAATCTAATGTTGGAATCACCTAGTTGGTTCGTATTATCTGGCTTATTCTGACCTGTTTCTTCGTTTGCATGAACTATATATATGGCGTCTTGCACTGTTAGTTCTGGCACTGGAATGTCATCAACATTCACTGCATCTCGCGCTGCCTTAACTGGTATTAATGAAAAATGTTGATTTGATTCCCTTGCCTTATCATATATTTCCGGAGTCCAATAGGTTTAAGTACCGTCGCAGACTCCCATTTTGTCTCTTTATTTAAAAGGACATATACCTTATCACCTTCAATGAAAGATTTTTGATTAATAGACATATTTGATTGATTACCTTTAATTGTGGTTCCAAGTGGTGGGTTTAGTTGTGAAATTCTGGTCCTTGAGTCATACTTTAACAACAAATTGGCTGGGGGTTCCCGTTGAACTGCTGTCGGTGTGGTGTTTCATTTTTGAATTCATTCACATTCATGTTTGGCCCGCGTTCACAAATATCACACCCCTTCTGTGTGGAAACTGTAAAGGTTTCTTACATATACCACTCAATATAAAAACCAATCCAATGCAAGTTATCAGCTATTCAACCATATTTGAACAAGCCCGATTAATCATGCCCTGTTCTCTCCTATATTTTGTATAATAGCAATTCATTATTTTGTATTATGTACTAATGTACTGTTCGGATGCAGATGTAAATCGAACGACAATCGAAAATCTGTATTTCTCGGTTCAGCCAGTCTTAGAAGACAAGTTGGAACAATTATCTTTTCAACGCACTCCTAAGGCTGAAGAAAGCTATCAGTTGCCAAGATTGTGCTCGAAATTATCGGAAATTGCTTTGATGACTATGTTTTCCGGTGACATCATGAAATGGTCAGAATTCATTGAGTGCTTTGATTCGTTGGTCTATGCGAATGCTGCTTTGAGCTCGATTGCAAAGTTTCGGTATTTAAAGCACGCCGTAAAGGATTCTGCATTTCAAACTGTAGAAGCGTTAGACTTTACAGAATCGAACTATGAAGTTGTCAGAAAAATGTTGAAGGAACGCTTTAACCAACCAAACCGCATCTGTGAACATCATATTAAATAGTTATTCACGACTACGGCGTTGGACAAACCTTGCCCACACCGGTTAATGGAATCACATGGTGGTTTCTATTCACACTTGCTGCCTCTTCGAACACTGCATCGACCAACAGAACAGTGGGATGATTTAACTTTGTCCTTAATCTCGAGCAAGTTCGATACTGACACAAAGAAGAAATGGTATTAAGCGTCTCCGGTGGACAGAATAGCAACTTACGACGATATTTCCAATTTTATCAAACGCTGATGTGCAAAATTGGAGCTGCTACCCGCTAAATCATCAAGTTCTTCTGCACATGGTAAACTTCCATCATATACGCCAAATCAGATGCAATCCAAACTACAATAGGTTAACAAATTTCCTAGTTCATATATCATGCCAATACAAAAACAATTTACCACTGCGTGCTGTTCAATAAACAATCACATTACATTATGCGCTGCTTTGCAATCCTGAAGATGTCAGTTAACGATCGTCGTGAACAGGTAAACTCTCGACAGCTATGTGTGAATTGCCTACAACCTGGCAATCTGGTAGACAATTGTTCATCGCTAGATTCATGCAAGGTTTGTTAGATTTAACACCACACGTTACTTCATATGAGCATTAAAATTCCTAATGCAGATACCACGTCAAATAAAGATAAATATTCAGCACTCTCTTCAAGCATTTCTATGCCGTCCACGATTACTACGTGTACATCCGTTAAAAACACACATGAACCTACACATGTGTTCTTGGCAACAGCTTTAGTGCAAGTCTTGGATAAGTTTAATCAACCAATTGTGGGGCGGGCATTATTGGATTCCGGGTCTCAAATGAGACATCCAAACTATGGCTTCCACTGGAACGTATGTCTGTTGAAATTGAGGGAATTGGTTCATCAATCATACAATCTTCCTCTAGCGGATGCATCAAGCTAAGATCAATGGTAACCAATTTTACTACTGATATTGAGGTATTGATTATACCTATAATCACGAACGTTGCTCCATCCAAACCGATCAATACAAATGGCAGGCCCATTCCAGAAAATCTACGATTGGCGGATCCATCTTTAGCGAGAGCTGAAAACATCGACCTTTTAATTGGAGCTGAAATTTTTTTCGAGTTGTTCAAAGTCGGTTAAATCAAATTAGGCGACAATTTGCCATGTCTTCAAAATACTGTCCTGGGTTGGATTATATCAGGGCGTTTTTCATGCACACCAGCTGCCGGATGACAAGTTTCATTATTGACATCATCCACGACAATAGAAGAGGACATTGAGAGATTCTGGAGGATTGATTCAATAACCGAAGGTTCCAAAGTGATTACTGCAAGGGATCACCCAGGCGATAAACATTTTGTCAAACGAGATGAACTGGGTAGATTTATAGTGAAATTGCCCTTTACTTCTTTAAGGGCTAACTCCTTAAAGTAAGCCAATGAAGTTAAAATGCCAATGCTTTCTACGTGCGGAATGGAGCTAGAAAATGGTGTGCCAATTCGCCAGATATTATTGCTGATATTCCTTTGAAACATCGTGAAGAATTAGTGCAGTTCGATAATGACGAGTACAAAAAGACATTGAGGATGTTTTGGCAACCGCAAAGAGACGTCTTTCAATTTTGTGTAAAACAGATCTCCAATCAAGCCAAGGTGGCAAAACGGGTTGTAATTTCCGAAATTGCACGGCTATTTGATCCTTTGGGATTAGTATCTCCCGTCGTAGTCTTGGGTAAGATATTTTTGCAGAAGTTGTGGCAGCTTATATTGAATTGGGACGAGAGTCTGTCAATGCAATACCATACATATTGGCAGACATTCCAAACAAATCTATGTGATTTGAATCCATTCCACGATTTCTGTTTGACAATAGTATTCCGAGTGGCGGTGTTAAACTTCATGGGTTCGCTGATGCGAGTGAAACAGCTTATGGTGCAGCAATCTACACAAGATGTGCACAACCCAACGAACGGTTCTTTGTGCAACTTTAATGCTCTAAGTCTAGAGTAGCACCACTACATAAATCTATAATACCACGATTGGAGTTATCAGCGGCATTATTGTTGGCTCAACTAATTTCACAAGTTAGGGACATTGTGAATTTTCCTCAACAATTGTCCGCCATTGGCTTAAAGCATCGCCATCGCACTTGAAAACCTTTTTGACAAACAGAGTTGCACAAATACAAGAAGAAACGAATCCTCAACAATGGTATCATATAGAATCAACACAAAATCCGGCTGATGTCGTTTCTCGAGGAAAAATGGCAGCTGATTTAATACGATGAGAGTTATGGTTTAATGGAACACAAATGTTACATTTTCTCTAGATTCATGCAAGGTTTGTTAGATTTAACACCACACGTTACTTCATATGAGCATTAAAATTCCTAATGCAGATACCACGTCAAATAAAGATAAATATTCAGCACTCTCTTCAAGCATTTCTATGCCGTCCACGATTACTACGTGTACATTCGTTAAAAACACACATGAACCTACACATGTGTTCTTGGCAACAGCTTTAGTGCAAGTCTTGGATAAGTTTAATCAACCAATTGTGGGGCGGGCATTATTGGATTCCGGGTCTCAAATGAGACATCCAAACTATGGCTTCCACTGGAACGTATGTCTGTTGAAATTGAGGGAATTGGTTCATCAATCATACAATCTTCCTCTAGCGGATGCATCAAGCTAAGATCAATGGTAACCAATTTTACTACTGATATTGAGGTATTGATTATACCTATAATCACGAACGTTGCTCCATCCAAACCGATCAATACAAATGGCAGGCCCATTCCAGAAAATCTACGATTGGCGGATCCATCTTTAGCGAGAGCTGAAAACATCGACCTTTTAATTGGAGCTGAAATTTTTTTCGAGTTGTTCAAAGTCGGTTAAATCAAATTAGGCGACAATTTGCCATGTCTTCAAAATACTGTCCTGGGTTGGATTATATCAGGGCGTTTTTCATGCACACCAGCTGCCGGATGACAAGTTTCATTATTGACATCATCCACGACAATAGAAGAGGACATTGAGAGATTCTGGAGGATTGATTCAATAACCGAAGGTTCCAAAGTGATTACTGCAAGGGATCACCCAGGCGATAAACATTTTGTCAAACGAGATGAACTGGGTAGATTTATAGTGAAATTGCCCTTTACTTCTTTAAGGGCTAACTCCTTAAAGTAAGCCAATGAAGTTAAAATGCCAATGCTTTCTACGTGCGGAATGGAGCTACGAAAATGGTGTGCCAATTCGCCAGATATTATTGCTGATATTCCTTTGAAACATCGTGAAGAATTAGTGCAGTTCGATAATGACGAGTACAAAAAGACATTGAGGATGTTTTGGCAACCGCAAAGAGACGTCTTTCAATTTTGTGTAAAACAGATCTCCAATCAAGCCAAGGTGGCAAAACGGGTTGTAATTTCCGAAATTGCACGGCTATTTGATCCTTTGGGATTAGTATCTCCCGTCGTAGTCTTGGGTAAGATATTTTTGCAGAAGTTGTGGCAGCTTATATTGAATTGGGACGAGAGTCTGTCAATGCAATACCATACATATTGGCAGACATTCCAAACAAATCTATGTGATTTGAATCCATTCCACGATTTCTGTTTGACAATAGTATTCCGAGTGGCGGTGTTAAACTTCATGGGTTCGCTGATGCGAGTGAAACAGCTTATGGTGCAGCAATCTACACAAGATGTGCACAACCCAACGAACGGTTCTTTGTGCAACTTTAATGCTCTAAGTCTAGAGTAGCACCACTACATAAATCTATAATACCACGATTGGAGTTATCAGCGGCATTATTGTTGGCTCAACTAATTTCACAAGTTAGGGACATTGTGAATTTTCCTCAACAATTGTCCGCCATTGGCTTAAAGCATCGCCATCGCACTTGAAAACCTTTTTGACAAACAGAGTTGCACAAATACAAGAAGAAACGAATCCTCAACAATGGTATCATATAGAATCAACACAAAATCCGGCTGATGTCGTTTCTCGAGGAAAAATGGCAGCTGATTTAATACGATGAGAGTTATGGTTTAATAGAACACAAATGTTACATTTTCTAAAGGCTCCGTGGCTGACTGCGAGGACGTCCTTTGGTGCTGACTATAAAGACTGCGAATATAAAGCGGTCGCTGCTTTGACAATTGTATCTACAATTGTAAGGTAACTTCTTCTCAAGAATGTAATACATAAACAATTACAATAAATTGTTAAGAGTGATGGCATATGCTAGCAGATTCATAAACAATAGCCGCAAGAAAAAAGATGGACAAATCACAGGGCCTTTGAACAGCCAAGACTTCAACGGAGGTTTTAAATTACCTTTCGTCTAGTTCAAGCGGAATGTTTTTCGAATGAGAAAAACAGATTACAACTTAGCAGCCTGTCACTTTTTCTAGATGCAAGTGGCCTAATACAAGTCGGTGGCAGATTGCAATTCTCCTCACTGCCATACTCGACGAAACACCCTGTATTGCTTCCTTCCTCCGATCCATTTACCAAAACACTCTTTACGCATTTTCACAGAAAATGTCTTCACATAGGTCCTCAAGCATTATTGGCAACGGTTCGAGAGCAGTTTTGGTCAATCCATGGCAGAAAAGTAGCAACTCAGGTGTTTCGAGAGTGTATCCGATATCGCCAAGTCAATCCAGCTTCAATAGTACAACAAATGGGAAGCTTACCAAAGGAGCGAGTTGAAGCACCGCCACCATTCCACTGCGTTGGAATTGATTTTTGTGGTCCATTCTACATTACGCAAAGAATTCGTGGTCGAGCACCGATCAAAACATACCTCTGCATCTTCGTCTGTTTCTCAACAAGGGCCGTCCACTTGGAACTTGCTGCATATCTGTCATCAGTAGCCTTCCAGGGTACATTCAGACGTTTTACTGCTACGATAGGTTTGTGTAAGAAAGTTGTCTCTGACAATGAGACAAACTTTGTAGGAGCAAATTCTGAGCTAAACCAGTTGTACCAACTTCTTCAAGACTCCAACTTGCAGCAAGGCATACAGAATATGTGTCAAGACGACAAAATTACCGAGCAATTGGCGCAGTGGTTAAAGCTGCGGTGTTTGGGACGGGAGGTACCGGGTTCGAATCCCAACGGGGGAGGGTTGCACAAGGGATTTTTCATCACTTGATTACGATCGGTGATGACGATGAACACAACTATGACCCCCCGTTGGAGTGCAGAATTCATGGGCCGAACCATCGTCCATGCCAGTACAGGCTGGCTGGAGCAATGCAATGTGCAGATGGATATTTGAAAACGCGAACCTGTATTCGCGCGTCCTCAATTTGGCTAGTAATGGCGTAAAGTAGGACGTTAATTAACCGCGAAAGAGTTGGGAGAGCTTCGGCCCCAAAACAGATTGCATAGAAATAAACAAACAAAACAAAACAAAGACGACAAAATTCAATGGACTTTTGCACCACCACGGTCTCCGTATTTCGGTGGTCTTTATGAAGTGGCCGTAAAGGCTGCAAAAATTCACTTACGTCGTGTTATGGGCAACGAAGTCGTTACATATGAAGAATTAAACACATTATGCAAACAAGTGGAAGCCATTTTAAATTCTCGGCCCATCACACCACTCACCTCAGTTCCTGATGGTACAGCTATCCTCATATTTCCAACTGCATATTTTATTTTACTACTGAGTTTAGTTTTACAATTCGAAATTTCTTTAAGTAAAGTGTGTAACCTCAAGTTGTGATGTGGTTGTAGAGTAGAGCTCAAGATGATAGTTTGATAGTGATTCGAAAAAAAAAATGTTAACAGTCATTCCAATTATTTGTATCCGCATAAGCTATATAGGTCAGGTTCAACGGTTCTATTGGTACAAAAAAATCGATGACCGATTTAATAACACGCAAATTTGACACCAATTTAAAAAAAAAAACTAATACATGTTTTCATTTATCTCATAATCCTAAGATTTTTGTTACTGTGTCGAATGTCGTACAACAAATATAAATTCAAAATTAATTTAACTAAAACAAAATTAGAAAATCACAAAAGTTTTAATTAGAATCAATTACGTTAAGGAGACTATCTAAAATTTAATTTATTAAATTCTTAATGACAATACAGAGGACACACAGAAGACCCGAGAAAATTCTTTGTTTTTGTTTTTTAGATTAAGTGAAAGTTTTCTTTATGTTATAAGTTGATAGTTTTTTTTTTGTGAAAGGCTACCGAATAACATGTTTATATGTATGTATATGTGGGGGAGAACTAGTAACTAAACATTTACATTATGTGCACAGAAAGTACATAAGTATACATAAATAGCTATAAGACTCGTATGTAGCCTTTTTACAAAACTGTATCTATGAGTAAATCTTTCGTTAAGAAATCAATTTGTCTACCAATATAAAATACAGAATTATTATTACCTCGAATTACGTAACCCCTATTAACATTTTTTAATATTTTATTTTTCAGTATATATTTGAAACTTGTTCAAATATTAATTTGGCTCCTATGGTCTCACGTTTATGGATACGAAGTTAAAAATTGGCTAGTGGAATGTGCAGCTATCTGAGCCATCTTTGAAATAAAATATCGTTTGGAACTCGTTGCTTTAAAAACTTTGAAAATTTGACTGCTAGTGCCGCCATGTCCCAAATTAATTTTTTTCCGGAGACGGATAATACCATCATGACTCAAAAAATGTGCCTTCATTTGACAGCACAAGCTGTCATTTTCGCGAAGGTATTAATGACAATTTACTTAAACGAAACATTTTCGTTCAGTTCTTAAAAACTTCACTGGTCAGTAATGTGTGGGCTCGATCTATCGTATTATTGTACTTAAAAATGTTGCTGAGTCGCTGGATGGCTCATTAATTATAAAATTATGGAATCCTTCTCGTAAAGTAAAACAAAATAAAAAATTAACAGTAAATTCGGATAGAATTAGAGAGAAAAAAATAAAAAGAGGAAACAAAAACAAAACAATTATCGAAATAATTTTTTTTTCTCGACAGTACGTCATTCGTCAACTTAAAAATGACGTCGTGAAGTTTGGTTCTTTCCAAGATTGGAATTCACTTAAAGCAGAATTGAAAACTCGGTTTGCGGAAACTCGTACCTTCGAACTAATTGAGCTAGAACTAAGTACAGCCAGACAACAAAAGAATGAATCCGTCAGATGCTTTGCCGATCGAATTGATAATTTAGTATCGAGTCTAAACGACGTTTGCATTGATACCCTCGGAACAAACTCGAAAGAGTTTGTTATACAACTTATTTCTAAAACGGCAATTAGAGCATTTCAAGAGGGGCTTATGGAGCCCATTCGCTTGTATGTAAAAGATTGTCAATTTACTGAATTGAAGAAAGCTACTGCTAAAGCATTAGAATAAGAATTGCTTATATCGTGTCCACGTTTCAAACCAACCACTAAAAACCAATCTCGAAAAGTGTCAAATCTGTAAAATATGGACACACATCTGAAAGGTGTTACCATAGATACTCAAATTTTATTTCCAACTGTAGTCGTACAAAAATAGTTAACAAAAATGCTAACATTTCATTATAAACTCAAGTCTGTGCATACTGCAAAAAGTCAGGACATCATATTGATGAATGTTATAAAAGAAAGCATGCCAATGCTAGAAGACAAAATTTCGACAAATCCCATAAACATGCAAATAATGAGGGGAAACTCAAATCAACCGGTGCAGACGAACACTCCTGCACAGGTACAGGATTTGATTTAGAGTGTTCAAAACAAGAAAACATTGTAACTTCCGTTGCTATCTGCTATCATCATCACTGTCAAATCCAAAAGAGGAATACGCCTGAGGTTAAGTTTTCTATTCAGGGAATAACTGATCCCGCTATATCTACCTTAGTCGCAATTGAAGCAACCTTAACTGTTGGGTTACAAAAATTAAGTCATATATTCTAAATCGTTAATAATAGTTTTCCAATTTTATGTGCTGGGATACTAGGAAAGACTTTCTTCAGTAAAAATAGGTGCAAGCTTGATTTGTCGACAAACAAACTTTTAGTCCTAACTAATCATCAATATGTCTCCTTAGACATTTTGCCATTTAATTATATAGAAATTCCACCACGTTGTGAAAATATATATTCCAAATATTAACGAACCGTCAGTATGTCTAAACAAGGAATTAGCATCCGGTATTTTCATTGCTAATGCATTGATTTCTCCTTTAAATAATTCGGCACTAGTAAATTTGGTCAACACGAATGAGAATTCTGTGCGTGTTTCAAATTTTAAACGAAGAGCGAGAGTTTCGCTGAATATGTCGAAGTTATCAAGACATTTTTTATTTACCTGGTGATTCATTATTATGTATCGAAACAATAAACCATAAAATACCTACTTTACCAGGAACAAACCCAATTTACATCAAGCCTTATCGCCTTCCACATTCAACAAAGTCCGAAATTAATCAACAGGTTTCGGATATGTTAATAATAAAGTTATTGAAAATTCAAAGAGCCCTTGGAACTTTCTTTTGCTGATTGTACCAAAAAAATCACTGGACGCTGAAAAGAGGTGGCGCGTGGTGGTAGACTTTAAGAGACTAAATGAGGTCACTGTTGGAGACGTGTTTCCTCTGCGCAACATTACAGAAATTCTAGACCAGCTAGATAGGTCAATTTATTTTACTACGATTGACCTTGCTAATGGTTATCACCAGGTTTCTTTACGTGAGGGCGACAAAGAAAAAAATCAACCTTGGCTACTACCAATTTACCAGAATGCCATTTGGCCTCAAGGGTGCTCCGGCGACATTCTAACGTCTAATGAAACACGTTTTAATTGGATTGAATGGTACAAAGTGTTTCGTTTATCTTGATGACGTAGTTATCTATGCGTATAGTCTAAAGGAACATAGCGACCGTCTTAAAAGTGTTTTCGATTGTTTCCGACAGCACAATTTAAAATTAAATGCGAAAAAGTGTCAGTTTCTTCGAAAGGAAGTTATATATTTGGGTCATATGATAACTCAACATGGAACCAAACCTGCTTTGAGTAAAGTAAATGCCATCAACAATTATTCTAGGCCTACTAATACAACCGAAATTAAATTATTTTTAGGTATTTGTGGGTATTACCGATCGTTCACCGGTCTATCCAAAATTTTCGCCCTTATTTTATACGGTCGAGAGTTTCTTGTTACCGATCATAAGCCATTAAAATTTTTAAGAAGCATAACAAATACTTCATCCAAATTAATCCTATGGAGATTAGAACTCGAGGAGTATAACTTGATTGTTAAACATAAACCAGGTAAAGCTAACAAAAATGCAGACGCATTGAGTCGAATATCTCTACAGAACTCGAATAACATACCTGACAAAAGCATTTCAGACCAAAAATCTGAAAAAATAGCAGAAGCATTAGTCCAAAATTTAATTTATGGTGCAAACTTTATGGGGGAAGGTTTTACAAAAGTTTGTAAAATATTGAAAATACATAAACTAAATACCTCGGCGTATCACCCACAAACTAATGGAATTCTAGAGAGAACCCATAGAATTCTAGTAGAATATATTAGGTCATCTGTAGGTAAGATGCAATGCTGTGAGATACACATATAATATATTATATGTTTGTGTATAATACAACTCCGTATACAGCAATAAAAGTAATGCCATTTGAGTTAATATTCGGCGGACAACCGCAATTGCCAAATAGTGTCAAAAATAACCTTAACAAACTTGTGTAAAATTATAATGATTATGAAACTGATTTAAAATTTCGCCTTCAGACTGCTTACAAAATCGCTAAAAATTGGTGACCACGTTCTGTTGAAAAATGAAAACACAAAAGGAAAGGAAGATGAAATCTGGAAGGGACCGTATGAAATTGTTGAGGTCCCGTCCGAAGTAGATACACAAATTAAAATAGGAAGAAATAAGAAAATCGTACATAACAATCGTATTAAGTTGTATCACTCAGATTTAGAAAACTAAAAAAGTGGAAACAAGTGAAATTTCAAATATATATAGAAAAAAAAACTCAAATAAATACAAATATATAAATGAGTAAACAAGTTAACAAAAAAAAAGTAAGGAACAAATAATACGTTAATGAAATTAAATTGAAATTAAACACAATAATGAATTGGCTAATGTAATAAATAATTAATTTTTTTTTATATAGAAACATGTCTAAATACATGTCTAAATTTTAAATGTTTTAACCATAACATGTAACTTCATTTGTCAGGGAAAGAATGAATTCTCAAATTCATTCTTTTTCTAACGAGGGGGGTGTTATGTAAATAAACACATAATAATTGACACATAGCTTTAATATTGTTTTAGGTACCTACTCAAGTATTTTTATATCCAAAAAAAATTGGATATTCCGGACACTTTGATGAATTCATCTCGGACTTTTTTTAAGTGTGGTTATGTTTTCATTGAAACTGTGGGTGGGGCTTATTTAAAATATTTTGGCGGTTTAATTTGTCGCTTGAATTTATATAAAAACAAAAATATTTTATTTATATTAATTTATATTTTTATTTATAAATTTATTAATTTTTCCTAATAAAATTAAATTAAGTTAAATTAAATGTCTTAAGTGATTAACTTAAAATTAACAAAGATACTTAAATTAGTTTTTTTATAAATTAAAAACAGAATAAATAAATTAAATTAATTTATAATCTATCAAACAGATTAAACAAATTAAATCAATTAGATTAATTAATTAAAATTAGCTAATAACATTTAAATTTATAGTTAATAAAAGAAAAAAACAATCACATATAAATTAATTTTTTTTGGTAATGGAGGAAAAATCCCATTGAAACTTGTCAATGCACAATCTGAAATAAAACATAATATAATTAACATTTATATACTCGCAAACTTTGCTATTATAAATAAATCAATATTTACCTACAAAATATTATTTCTGAAATTTAGGAATATTTTATCTAACAACACAATGCATTTAAATTTTAAATTAAAAACATAAAAACCCCAAAAAATTACAATACACAATGTCACAATACGAATACGCAAAATAGCGTCTCAAACATGTATCACAAATTTCACTAACGCCATAACAATATAGCGAAGAAAGTTGAAAGTTTTGATTAATTTTCCGCATATGTCCGATTTTTTGACCAAAAAGCGGAAAAAAAATTGTAGTAGAGCGATTTTTTCAGTTTTGTTATACTTGGGTACCCAAGTATAACAAAACTGAAAAAATCACTCTAGTACAATTTTTTTTCCGCGTTTCAGTCAAAAAATCGGAAATATGCGGAAAATAATAATTTCCAACTTTTTACGCTATATAGTTATGGCGTTAGTGGAATTTGTGATATAAATATTATGTTTAAGACGCCATATTGTGTATAGTGTCATTGTGTATTTTATTTTGTTTAAATTGTTGGAGTTTTAAAATTTAATTTTAATTTTTGTTGTGTTGTTAAATAAAATATTCCGACATTTCACTAATCATCTTTTGTAGGTAAATATTTGTGTTTAGGTAAATTTGGAAGTTAAAACATGTTATTTATATTATGTTTCATTTCAGATTGTGCATTGACTAGTAGGGATTCAATAGGATTTTTTTCCTATAGACAAATGTTTAAGTTATATGTGATTGTTTTATATTTTGTTAACATTAGATTTAAATGTTAATTAGCATCATAATTTTAATTAACTAATATTATTAATTTACGTTATTTAATCTGTTGAAAGATTTTAAATTTATTTAAAATATGTAATATGTAAGAAACATATAACGAGAATAATTAAAAAAATCTTTGTTAATTTTAAGTTAATCATTAAGAAATTTAATTTAACTTTAGTTATATTAAGAAACATGAATAAATTATAAATTAATAAATGAAAATATAAATTATTTAAATTGAAAATATTTTATGGATTTTATTTACATTCAAACAAACAATTTAACCGCCAAATATTTGAATTTAGCCCCGCCCTCATTTCCAACAAAAAAATAACCTCACTTTTTTTCCGCATATGTCCGAATTTTTGAGCACCTCCCCATAGTAAATCTGAGTGTAATTCTGACATGATTTCGGAAAAAAGTCGGAGATGAATTCATCAAAGTGTCCGAAATATCCAATTTTCTTCGGATATAAAAATGCTTGGGTATACTTGGGTATAGTACTAAAATGTATTAAATTTTTAAACAAAAATTGTAATAAATCATCATAAATGACAATTAGAAAAAAGAAATAAAAATAGAGGAGTGTGTGATTGATGGGAGCACATTGGTGGGAGATCAAGATAACATAAAAATAAATTTAAATAAACCCATAATATAGGATATGGTTATATTGCCTATAGACATTAGATTGATTTTAGTAATATTTATTTTTGCTCACGTCACGTACTACGTAAATTGAAGTGTTACTGTTTATTGTTTTCGTTATGGTGAAGTGTCAATTTGTTAGTTAAATATTTTTGAAAACTGATAAATGAAACGTTACATTTTGTTAGAAGTTACAGTTCAATGCTAATTAAAATCTTAATTCAACAAATCATTTTGGAATATGTACTATACTTCTAAGAGTTTCTTCAACAATAAATTTGTAAACTGTTTTCTTTGCTGTTGGAACTGTAATAATATCTGCCAAACTTTTTCAGACAAATCACCAGTTGTGGAACGATGGAAAATACTTGCTTCCAAGTTCGATTCCGATTTCTATACCACTGATTATAAATTGACAACAACTCAACCACAACTCTGTATCAGGTTGATGTTTGCTATATGTCGATGTGCGGACATAATCAAAAACTGGTTTAGTCGTATAGAATTTTCTTCCAAAAAGTTAATTTGCTGATAATTCAAAACATAAAGTTAAAAGTAAAAACAATTCTTCTTTAAGAACAAAGCATGAAAGATGAATGGTTCATTGTTCATTCATTTGTATAGGTAGTTCCGGTAACATAATTGTTACGTTTTTTTTTAATTTATAATATTATGGATTTTATGATTCTCAACAGCTTATCTCAAATGAGTCGCACACTGATAATTGCGTATTCAGAAAGTATGATATAGGTCACGACGTCACAATTTTTATGTAATGTTTGATAATTCGGTGTAGGAAGGTTGTATTCTTCTAGTTTGACCAACCATCGCCGCTACGTTAGCCATGCAGTATAGATATTTTTTTTAGGTTAACACTTCGGTTCTATTTCTTTCCTCGATGGTTCGGCTACTATTTATTTTTTCAATTAAAATCGAAGTTCAAACTTTAACTCGAATTTACCCTCTATTCAGTATAGGAATTGAATTTGTTGTATATGGAGTTTACCGGAAGTGATAGGTTATGTGGCGTGTTTCTTTGTTGCGGCGTGATACAAATTATATATATATATATATATATATATATATATATATATATATATATATATATATATATATATATATAAATCGTTCGCCGTTACACCCCATATACCACTCCCCGACTCCCGTTGTATATTTTAAAGGAATAAATATAAATATATATATATATATATATATATATATATATATATATATATATATATATATATATATATATATATATATATATATATCTTTTTTTATCAACTTGATGAACAATGGCTAAGCGTCTTCGGTTGTTCTAGAATTTCCGCCAGACGTTTTTATGTTTCAGCTTTATGTCACAGCTTTTTGTAAATAAAGATTGGCTTTGTTTACTACTAAAACTGTTACAGGTAATTTATTTAATTATCAAAGTAAAACAAAATGGCTTATACAAAATAAAAATTAAACCAAAATGGCAGCTCTAAGTTGTAAATATTTATAATATATGTTAACAATGAGAAAAACTCACTTCTGATTTTGTATTTACTGTCGAGTCAGTGTCTGGTTCCATGTCTGGTTTAATAATGGAAGAATGATTTGATGTTTCCCCTGAAGAATTGTTTTTGACATTCATTATTTGATCTGCACCGTCATTAGCAATGAAACATGGTTTCAGCCTGTTTACACAAATATTGCAGTGTCTTCCTCGAATATTAACTGTGAAGTATTTCCCTTTTCGGTCGAGAACGCTGAATGGTCCTTCATATGGAGGTTGCAGTAAAGATCTCACCGCGTCTGTTCGTACAAAAACACTCGAGCAAGAGTTAAGCTCTTTGTGAACGAAACAAGCAGTATCTCCGTGTCTGGACGCTGGGCTTGGTTTAATTTGTTCTATGGCGTCTTTAAGCTGCGCTACGAATTCAGACTGGCATATGGATTTCAAAGTGTCGCAAAAGAAATTTTCCGGTAGACGTAAGTTTTCTCCATAAAGCATCTCAGGTCTTCTCTCCAGGCTGTGCGTAATCCCACCAAAACTGTTGGGAAAAGCGTCGTCCAATTCGTGTTACCCTGGCACATTTGCCTGTGGATTGTATGGTGTGGTTTACTTTCGTTGAAACCCTAAAAGCTTTGATAATCCCCGAAAGAGTTCAGATTTGAATTGGCTTCCTTGATCTGTGACAACTATTGTTGGTACCCCAATTCGTGTTATCCAACCCATGTAAATCGCGCCTGCAACAGTCTGGGCTCGGATATCGGCAACCGGAATAGCCTCGAGCCAACAGGTATACTGGTCTATTAGAATGACGCAGTATCGCATCCCATCCGATGTTGGCATGGGGCCTACGATATCAAGGTGAACCTCATCAAATCGTTTGCTGACAAGTGGAAATTGACCAACCGGGCTTTTCGTATGTCACTATACTTTAGACCTTTGGCAATCGATGCAACCTCTAGCTCAATTCATAGAATCTAAAATTATATGTCACATAATATCTCCTTATTTGCGTTCATAACGGGATACTTTTTAAACTCAAGCGATTTATTTGTTTCAAAAAGAGTTTGTAATTCCTCATCCTGACTTTTAAGATCAGCAACTTTGGTATAGTCGATTGCTTCCTGCATAGCGATTTCATCAATTCTGGAAAAAGCATAAGCTACCACATTATCCTTACCGGATATGTTCTTAATATCGCTTGTGAACTGACTTACAAAATCTAAGTACCTGAACTGTCTTGGTGACGCTTTGTTCGGGTTCTGCTGGGATGCGTAGACCAGTGGTTTGTGGTCTGTGAAAATAGTAAAAACTCGACCCTCCAACAGGAAACGATAATACGGCCAAATACGCCGCTAAGAGCTCTCGATCGTAGGCACTATAGCGTTTTTGTGTGTCGGTGAGTTTAACAGAATAAAAGCCCATTGGCTGCCAAGTCCCACTAACTCTTTGCTGAATTACAGCACCAACGGCTAAATCTGAAGCGTCAACCATCAAGACAAGTTGTGCTTTCGCTTCCGGGTGTACGAGTGTAGTTGCATTGCTCAACTGTCGTTTACACTCTTCAAACGCTTTATCCGACTCGTATGTCCAATTAATCTTCCGCTTTTCATTTTTCCTACTACCTTTTAAAATCGTCAATAATGCTTGACTTTTCGCTGCCTTAGGAATAAACCTGCGGTAAAAATTAACCATTCCTAAAAAACGTTGTATTTCCTTCACTGTCTCAGGTCGCTTATATTCGGAAATCAATCGAACTCTCTTCGGCGTAGGCGAAATTCCTGGAGTCTTTTAAAAATACGCTCAAGATGGCTCATGTGTTCTGCCATATCTCTGGAAGCGATTAAAAAATCGTCAATATGAGTAAATTCATTCGGTATGTCTGACGGCGCGATCCGTATCTGGTGCTTTTCTCTTACCAAGTCCAACTTAGAAAAAATGGTACAACCATGAAGTTGATGACTGAAATCCTGCAAGTGAAGTATAGGATAACGGTCTGGTTGGGTAACAGCATTCAAAGCGCGATAGTCACCGCACGGACGCCAATCTCCGTTCTTTTTCCTAACCAGGGGTAGCGGGCTGGCCCACGGGCTATCGGAAGGTCTGCAGATTCTAGACTGAATTCATTATACTCGAATTCCATTTTACCCGTAGCCAATTTATCCGGCGAAAGCCTTCGAAGTTTAGCTGCCACTGGAGGTCTTGTGCGTCTGAATAAAATGCGTAACTGAATGTTTAACTGGCTTATATACTGCGCTATCGATCGTGAGTTCCTTAATTTTTTTATTAACAGCAGGACCCTTGTATCGATAGTAGTGATATTAATTTTAGTCAATGATGAAGAAACAATGTTAACGGCTTTTCCAGTAGGATGAAGTGACGTAAAAAGTCTAGATTCAACAACCGGGTGCCGTATGTGTTGACTCTCGAGCAATTAGCAGCGAAAAGAACAAAATCGTTTCTTTTGCTATGCCTCTCCTCATGAGATTGTGGAATGACAGAGACTTCGGCTCCGGTGTCTATTAAATAGTTACGATTACTGGTTTGGTCGGAAATTATAAAACGACAATTACTACTGTTTCCCCCTCACATGTCGTCACTTGCGGTGAGGAACTTAGTTTTCTCTGTTTTGTATAAAAGTGCATGGTTTAACGCACTTTTTGGCTTTATTGCCAAATCTGAGATGATACCAATATGCTCGTTGTTTATCTCTGGACCATCTTGAATTTGATGTTTTCCATTCCTTAATTTCTTGAATGAGTTGCTCTAATTTTAACTCGAGCTCTGACCGACGTGTTTCAGAACCACCTATTGCCGCTATCCGGGACTTCCGTTCCCCAGACATCATCATGACGTTCGAACTTGCATAGGTTTCGAGAATCTTTTCAGCCATAACTGCTAGATTTGATAATTTTTGGTGCTTGGAGCTAAAATAACCTGAATTTGTGATGGTAAACGTTGCATTCATAATCTTCTCAACAAATCGTCAGAAACCTGGTTACTAGCTAAATTTTTCATTTCCCGTAACAACTGGGTTGTCTTTTTATCCCCCAAATCAAGGTCTTTCAAAAGCTTCTGTAATTTAGAATCCTCGGACTCTCCCAATCGGGTAACAAGAGCTTGTTTGAGATCGTCGTATTGCTGCTCTGTCGGTTTTTGTAGAATTACGTCGCTAACTGCATTTAATGCTCTCTGATCGAGTCCAGCAATAACAATATTAAATTTTGTTTCCTGCTGTGTTACATCGGCGTTAACGAACTGAGCCTCCATCTGGCTGGACCAGAGCTCTGGTATCTCATACCAAAACGAAGGAGTCTTCATCTTTTTTTATCAACTTGATGAACAATGGCTAAGCGTCTTCGACTGTTCTAGAATTTCCGCTAGACGTTTTTATGTTTCAGCTTTATGTCACTGCTTTTTTTGTAATCAAACCAATCTTTTGTTTACTACTAAAACCGTTAATACCTTTATTACAGGTAATTTATTTAATTATAAAAGTAAAACAAAATGGCTTATATAAAATAAAAATTAAACCAAAATGGCCGCTCTATGACAATGAGAAGTACGAGTATAGAATGAACAATTTTTTTTCTTCGCTTCTTCGTGTCCAACGAGTCGAACGATATCGACAAAAAACAAAAAAACGCGAATTTCCCAATAAGCACAACATAAAAAAAACGAACCGAAAATCGTGCCGCCACAAATTCAACGAAAATCTGATTGTTGGAAACAAATTTATTAAGGTTTTTTCTAACACTTCTTAATTAATTTAGGTGGAAAATAACACTATGCTCTAGTGAGTACTACGTCCGTGTATGTTACTACTAAACCTTGAAATATCACGTTAAACTAATTATTAATTTAATATTTTCATTGATAACATAAAAATAACATAGAAACAAACAAAATACTCTATCAAATAGTTAAAGACGTGACAATGAAACGTTAACATTACAAAAACATAATTTTGACTGAATTATGATGGTAAATACATAACGGCATATTTATACTATGAACATACCTACATAAGCATACATTGGATGATATATATTATTACTAAATTAATAAATTAAATTTTAAAATATTTTTGGAATATTATTAATTCCCTTTAAAAAGACGTACCCCGTAATTGCAATAAATTTCCTTTTAAGTAATTACCGATATTGCTATACAGATTTGCAACCCGGTTCCACTGCACCTATTGTTCGCACTGATATTCGTAGATCTCGATACCAACCAGCTACAATTAATTTCGTCAAGTCGGTAAAGGCTATATTTATTCCTTAATGATGTTTATTAATGTTTACCATAAAACTTAACTATTTAGGGTAATTTGATTTTACTTTATGTATTTACTTGAATAGTTAGTCAATGGCATGCTACAAAATCCGGTAATAATTTATATATATATATATATATATATATATATATATATATATATATATATATATATATATATATATATATAAACTTTTAGATGAAGAGATAACTCTATATTATATATAATAATAATTATTCTTTATACAATGTTTAAATAGAAATACATGTTTCAAAGAAATTTTGTTAGATAAAGTGAAAGTAAATTTATGGTAATTGTATTTTTGTTTTTCCTTTTCTGGTTTTTGTTTTAATTAAATTAAAGCATAAATGGAAAAACTGGAAATTTTGTGGTCTTTAGGTAGATTCTAAATAAAAATTGTATTATTATTGTTTATTGTTACTTTTGATTTTTGAAGTCGATTTAATGCAATTCGTATCCAAGGTATATGCAATAATTTTTATTAAGTAGTCTTAGACACTGGTGAAAACCAGCTGAAGGCCTGGAGAATCATATTACACGAACTATTGGCTTGAGAATACCATCACAATTTACTATTATACGTGTTCAATATGCACTAACACATAATTGGGCACTTTTACGATCACCTCTGTGAGATTCGCTTCTGCGCCTAAATGACATCAGTAATTGTTATCAAAAACTTCTGATTTAGAGATTGAAGAGAACTCGATAATTGGTATCATTGTCTTGTTTTAAGCTATTTAACATGCTCATGAAATTTTATTCGAATGTCATCATAAGTTCTCATATGTATCAATAAATGTCCGAATGTCTATAAGTGTCTATAACTTCAGTTAGCTTCAATTTTTAAGTTAACGATGAATGGTTTTACTCAAATAGTTTGAACGCAAATAGTTTTAAAGTATTCTCATATATCTCAAAGTGCTAATGACCTGGTTTTTAGAGCATTGCACATTGTTATGTCTGAGTTTTCAAAAAATATCAAAAACTTCACAATTCTGACTTTGTCAGATAGTTCGTTTCAAGTAACACAATTTATTCGCTTTATTTTAAATATGTAAAAAATTTAATAAATTTAACAACATGTAATTTTATTTATTCGCTTGGTTGATTTGTTGTAGTTGGCTCGAAAGTCGAAGGAAACGAGAGAGATTTTTAACATTTTGCAAAGTCATTTTGTTCGAATTGGGGTTGCCCGTAGCTCATGAAGTACAATCATTAGACTTAGCGCACGCGTAAATAAAATTTAAACATTTAAACTTTACTTATTCGTGCGCCATCTCTCATCTGCCACATGAACCTCAAATAAATCTCATACACATTTATTAATAGTCGCACGCATTCTATTGTTTCTTTTTGACATCATGAACATAGTCCCCGCCGTTGACGAATTAACTTATATTTCGATAACAATAGTTAATCGAGCGGAAGTTTGCACACCTTAGTTATAGGACGTTTAAAGACGTTTGAAGCTGTTTTGATCGTAACGACTCAAACTATTCCCATATCATCTGGATGCATTTTGATAATTCTACCCATCGCCTACTTGCACGATGGTAGGTTGTCATCTTTAATTAAAACTAAATCGCCGACATTGATATTATCTTCACGCTTTGTCCTCTTATTTCTTTATTGAAGGTTATTCAAGTTGTCTTTACGGAATCGTTTCCAAAAACGGGATCGTCGTTCGAGTTGCTGCCATCTCGATTCACTGAATCGTCTAAATCGTATTTGAGCATGGATGCCAAAGACAAACCCATCAAAAAATGTGCTGATATAAGAGCTTCGAAAGAAGCGTCGTCCTCCGACATGGGACACAATGGACGGGAATTAAATATGCCTTCTATTTGTCATAGTAAAGTTAACATTTATTCGAAGGTAAAATCTGTATTTCCCGTGACTCTGAGCAAATGGGTATTAATAGATTTCACCGCGGATTCCCACAATCCGCCATAATGTGGTGCGCACGGAGGTATATTATGCCAATTGATATGATTATGAGCGCAATATTCTGAAATTATAGAATCATTAATTTGCAAATTGTTGAAGTTATATAGCTCCGACAAAATTTGTACCATTATCTGAGTAAATATCGCTTGGCAAATTTCTTCGAGCTGTAAATCGTTTTAGAGCTGCTATGAAGGCATTAGTGGTTAGCTCTGATACAGCTTCTAAGTGGAGCGCCTTTGTGGCCATGCATACGAAGACGGCAATATAGCCTTTAATAGTTTTGGCTCCACGTCCCTTTTTGCTGGCTAAGCTGATAGGTCCAGCGTAATCGATAACGCAGTTCGCAAAGGACCCCGCTGGGGTGGATCGAACCGAAGGTAAATTGCCCATCAGTTACTTTGATGTAGTAGCTCGGCTTTTGAAACATTGGATCCATTTTCTTAATTCATCCCTCACAGTCGCTCGTCCGTTCACGTTCCAATAATTTTGGCGGATTAGATGGGATGTGTGTGATGGGCCTGGATGGAGATATTTAATGTGATAAAAGGAAATAATCATTCTACTAAGGTTATGGGATTTTGGTAGAATTATTGGATGTTTGAAATTATAAGGGTAGCCATTTTTTTATTATAAACAAATAAATACATTTATTCATAACATTTTTATACAGTATTTGTGTCTTATAAACTAATTACAATTTTTTTTTTGATGTTGGGTTTACACGCAATAAGCCATTCGCATCTACGAATGGACTTAGTTTCGATTAGCAAATCGAACTCCTGTTTTTCGGTTAGCATACGAATCTCGTTAAAATACGCCTTATACTGTACCCATTTGATTAATTGCTTGGTAGCTTTGGTAATCTTGTCTACAGTTTATACAAATGTTCGCCGTGCTCCGTTCTCTCTTCTAGCTATGTGGATGAACTTATTTATGTAACATAGTATTCGGATCACTTTACTGAACGAAAATGTTTTATTTAATAGAATCTCGTATAATTTGCACTCATTGGGGTTGACTTCTTGTCTATGAAATAGTTTGGATGGTAAAACCCCTCTTGTTACATAGTCTGCTGGATTATGATCGGATTTAACATGTTGCCAATGATTGCTTGGCAGTAGTTGCTGTATTTCAGAAACTCTGTTGCCAACAAACGTGGGATGATCCGATATCCATGCTAAAACAATAGTTGAGTCGGTCCAAGCATACATAGTCACCAAGCATACATAGGAGTTCTGTCTGAATAGTCTCGTTATCATCTTTAAATCTGACGTTCACCGCCGCTGAATAGGCTCTTTCGCTCACATCACTAAATCCATGTAACTGCATGTCGCCGTAAATGTTTATATACCTATTTATCCTAAGCTTCTCTAGCTCTAACAGATGAAATTCTGTTTTCAACTTATTCTATACAATTGCGATGTCATCAGGTAAGTTGTCATGCCAGTCTAATTTTCGTATCCATAATTTTTGGTATAAGATTTTCGCTATTATTGTTGAAGGGAACAGTAGACCAAGTGGACTGAAGATTTTGGAAGCTTGGGATATTAACGTTCGCTTTGTAGACCTAATATTTTTGACTTCGAATTAGCTTCTTCAATAGGCATCTATGCATCTTCTTTATTAATAGGGTTATCTAATACTTCAAAGGCATTTGACCGCCATTTTCGCAAGCTAAACCCCATTCGTCCTAGTAACATATTTACTTTATCCTTTAGATCTCTTGCTTCTTCTACCGTATTCGCCCTGGATAGATAGTAGTCAATGTAGAATTTTGCCAAAATTTCTTTCGCAATTACAGGGATTCTTCTTTGAAATCAAATGCAATTTGCTGTAAGGAACGAACAGCTAAAAATGCTGATCTAGCCATGCCGAATGTTACCGTAGTAAGCTGATTTAATATAAACTGGTCTAATTATATCATTTCGAACTTTGGGTAAAGCGATACGGCAAGAATAGATAATTTATCTCTAGTCATTTTAGTGGCAGGTGTCAGTCCATTTACAAGTATCTTCTCGTGTTTGCGTCGGAAAGAAATGAACGTCGCTTGGGACCCGAAATCCAATAATACTCGACAATTTTGGTGATGATTCGATAAATCGAGAACCCGAATTACCGCTGTTGGTAGAAAAGCAGCAAATTGCTTAAGCGATTGAGCATGTGCAACGCTCACTGAATCGACATTTTATTCGCTGGATCTCGAATTACTTGGTACAACTTTATTTCTCAAATTTGGGCTTTCCGATTTTGTCGGTGTTGTATTCTGGTGTAGCGTTGAATGATGCTTCGCCCGACATATATCGCATCTATAACGTAAATGAAAATTTTGCGACTTGTGGTTCTTAAAAAGACATCAAACATAATTTATTATCGGCTACAAAACCTCTTCTTTCATGCACTGATAATTGTAGAAACTCATTACAATTTCGACTTAAAGTTCCGTTTTAAAAATAAAACCAAAAAATATTAGCGCCTTCAATATTTGTGTTAGTTGTGGACAACCCAATCCTTTAAATGCTTTGTTAAAGGAACGTACTAATGTCAAATTTAACCTAAAAGTAATTGGAACTATAGCCAAGTTTATATTCAGGGTAAATATGCCATGGCACACCCAGCTGTCATTAAAGCCTTCAAATTAAAAAAGCAAATTTCGTCATTAAAGAATCAAATTCCATTTGTTGCAACAGAAGGTGAAAAAAACCTAACAAAGAATCATACCAAAGAAAATCATCCAACGAAAAATCAAAAGCTCATAACAAACAGCCCGAGTAGTCTTCCACTTAACCTTCTAATGACCATTATAGTAATAGAACAACTTCTTAAGTAATATAACATTGACTAGGCCTATAACAATTTCGGTCATGTACTTCCCACCAAAACATGCAATAAAAATGGAACAATTTGTCACCGCTTTATAGCGGTTATAACGACGGCGGTGACGTGTCGTTATTTTAATTATTCTGATTTGGATGTTGTGCAAAGCAAAGCTCAGTTTCGATCTGATGAGGAATTTAGTAAAAAATTAGTTGTCATCTCATCAGGCCATGGCGACCGAGTGCTATGTGTAATAGCTATTTTAGCTATTTTAATATATATATATATATATATATATATATATATATATATATATATATATATATATATATATATATATATATATATATATATATATATATATTATGTACAGTGTACATGTAGCGTTAGCGAATTATATGAATGTGCAAGAAATATCTGAATAATTGTTTTTTTTTTTGTGTTTGTGTAGCGAAGTCGCTACACGGGTTTAAAAAATAATGTGCCAACCTGTGAACCTACCTACCTAATATTATAGTGATAGAAAAAGATCCCAGACGTCATTTCCTGCGTCACCAAAGGAATCGCAAGTAATTACAATAAAGCGACTCCATGTTTAAACTTGTCATCGGACTACTCGCCTGGTAATAACTCTGGGTACAAAGATAGTGCAATATACAGAAACAACTGATGTTTAGCAACAATATAACTGACTGGAACCACTTCATATTTAAGGGAACAGAAAATCTAAACACAAAAAATAAATTAAAGTTGGAGAGTGATTTAGATCAAGCAGTGGAATATCTCAATTAATGTATTCAGGCGGTAGCTTGGAAGTCCACTCCAGTAAAAAATGCAAAAGTAAAGAATACAGAATGTGCAAATATTGTCAAGAAAATGAATAAAGACTAAAGAAAGTTGAGACAGCAATGGCAACGATGCAAGTTAAACAAGGCGGTCAAACTATGAAAAGCGACTAAGAAGTTAAAAGTAATGGTCATTGGGCGAGAAATAATGAAGAACATACAATCACGAAGTTTTCTATATTTGTAGTAAGAAAAATTAAAGGTTTCACATGTAATATTGATACCAAATTCAGGCAAGCTCATCATTTGCTTATTATTCTCGCTTTAATTTTTGTTTGACAGACATTTTTTTACATTGTTTTTCCAATTGGTTTAATATAAATCAAACATTTTAAATTCTGAAAAGTTTTTTACTGGTTTGCTCTCTTCGTATAATTAGTTAAGTATAAACCATTTTGCTTATTTATTCCAGAGGATTTTTCGACACTTTTTTTGAATATTTAAGATTTATTACTTTGAAATTTGTATCTAGCATTTGTATTTAAATTTTTGTTTCTTTGTAATTAAATAGCAAGACTTAAGCTGGTTAGTTGTTCCTTATCATTCAATTGCTCAGTTAGGAATGATTACAGTTCTTTTGCAATAGTTACTTTTACAATTTTTAGCATTCCTTGAAAGTAGTTTTTCCTTTGATATTTAAATCTCGGTATGGTTTCGACAGTTTTGTATTGCCTTTAATATATAAGCTAGAAACGTTCATAGGAGAATGGGCAATAGTACGTTTATAAATTTTCATCTGTGAAAGACTGGTAATTATCCTAAATACAAAGTACATGTTTCAAAGATTTTGTCTGCAATATCGTCCAGACGCAGGATACTTACAATTCGAGCCCAAGTTTTTAACATATATGTTTCCATGAAATAAACATTTTAAGGATTTCTTTAATATACAAAAGGTTGAAGTTTACATGTTAGACTTTTGGGTCAGTTTTCAGTCGGTCATGTTCCGGTTCAACATATAACTTGAGTATATAACATCCATCCTAATTGAGTGATGGATATTTATATGCATATGTGTGATTAATTAGTGTTACAGTTGTTCTTTTATACTGCTCTATTACTTCAGGTTTTTTAAAAGAAAAATATTGTAAACAAGCAAGTCCTTAATTAAGTTATTCAAATACTATAAATTTGTAATATTTTATTTCTGTTAAAACTCTTCTCACTTTTAACCATTTTGTTGCGGTTGATTTATTCTCTTTAAAAAAAACTAATAATTTTTTTGAAAAGCTATAAATTAATTACGCTTTAAATTGAAATCGTTGGCTTCATAAACTATTTAAGGTTTTTCAAAGTTATTTGTTATATTATGGAAACACATTTGTCATATTGAAATCAAAGCTCACCTACCTGCGGCAGTTATATTATAATATAATACATTAAACAATGCACACATCCGAACATCCTATTCTGGCGTGAATCTTCGATTTAACAAAACTGTCATCATTATTTTATAGTAAATTATAACATATAATTAGACAATTTCTTAGTAATAAAGTAATATTAATTTATTGGCACAAATACGATAAACGGAAATTGTATTATGAAATAACTGCACACATATTAATTATTTATTAATTTATTTTATACTAGCCAGTTGTTGAATTTGATTTAGAAAACTACATTTAATCTCATTTCATACGAGGTCAGTCTTCAGCAACAAGAAAAATCTATCAATTTATAAACCGATAATTTATTGTTTGATACTTGATCTTACTTATATTTCTAATGAAAAAATACTTTACACTAAACCCACTATTGAAACGTGAACCGCACGTCATATTTGTTAAACAGTTAAACGATGTTTACCTATTAAGACCATGTTAATACTGTTTCTGTTTAGTTGCACTATAGTAAGCACCTTCAAGCTTCTATTGAACAATAAAATAAGATGTATTAAAATTTATTGAAGTATTTAATGTGTGTTGTGGGTTTGAAAACGATTTTATGTTTCTAATAAATTACTTAGTCACATGTTAACTGAAAATTATGTTTTTGAACTTTAACTGAAATAAGTTTTTAAAATTTATTGGAATTAAAGTTCAAATTTCATGGTTTATATGAGCGGGGGTCTTCATTAACAAACGATTATCTGAAATCTGAAGATACAATTTCTGTTTATCATTATTAATTAGTATACACACTAATCTCAATTTTTTATTCAAATTAAGCAGGTGGCATACATATATGTGTCATATTATTATTTAGATATGGTGCATGGTGCTTATTTGTTGATATATCTGTCAGTGTATACGAAAAAACGAATGCATTGACTCTTTTAGCTAACTATGCAGTGTATATACCAGGGATGTGCGTCGACACGTCAAAAATTATTGTCGACGTTGACGCGTCAAAAATGAGTCAACATTGCGTTGACGTCAATTTCATGTCGACAGTGACTTAATGTCAAAAAAAAAGTATTTCGATAATTTCTTTTGCTTTTGTTTCCTTTTTTTGCTTTTTCTTTTCTAATTCTATCCGAAGTTTGCGTTAATTTTTTATTTTGTTTTACTTTACAAGAGTAAGATGCCATATAATTTTACAAATAATGTGGTTCTAGAATACGTGAGTAACGTAAATAAGTCTGGTGTTTACTGGAAACGTATGCCAGACAGAACTTTTATTTCCAGAGCAGAAAACTGGATATCGAGTTTTGATGAGCTTTTTCCTGAAAGTAATGTTTTGGGTGTTTTAAAATTGAAGCTACTCTTTTATCCTATCTTAAAATCCAAGAGCTTTAAAAGGTTAAGATACATATTTTTTACAAATCATTAGGAAGTCCAACAAGAAAGCGTAGGTGACATCGAGGTCTAGTTTAAAAAGCATTTATGTCCTTTTGTTAAATCATATCTTTAATTGAAATTCCTAGATAACAAGGTCATCTTGTCTACTTTTGCGATTTATCTGGTAACGTAAGGGTGGAATGTTTACCTAAGAATACTACAGAATTGATACAGCTAATGGAAGCTTAAATAAGAATGACCCTGTAAAGGAACGAAGTATAAAAGTATAAAGTCAACAATGGTTGTAACAAAATGTACAAAGAAAAGCAAGGAACAGCAACGCAGCCAATGCTACTTATGTTTCTCATCGAATACTTCCACATCAATTACTATACTAAAAATAAAAATCAAAAACATTCGGAATCTGTTGTAGATTCCTATGTAGATCTGAATTCTAGCTCTTTATCATAAAAACCAACAGAGATATGCATATACATGTTGTGACACAAATACTCAAAAATATACTAAAAATTCGGATAACGAAATTTCGATTTACATACAAGTTTTCGGGAACCAATTAATTCGTTAAGCGAGGAATTGTTGTATTTTTTTGATTATTTGCAGTAAAACTCTTATTTTATTAAGCTGAGCAAGTGAATGATGTTCTCTTATCACAACCCCAGGACTTATTGAGTTGGGTGACTTTAGTGAAAATAAAAACATTTTTAAATATTTAAAAGAAAAAATATTAAAAACCTAAATATTTTTTTGGAATTCAGCCCACTTGAAAGGTCTTGGGATTTCATATTTGGCCAGAAAACGTTTAAAAACTCCAGTCAGTTTCGGACAACTTGGAAAAAAATTTGAGGTTATATCCAAAATTAAAATAAAGAAATTAAAAAAAACAAACAAAACTATTATTTTCTTATTTTTTATTGTTGACGCGTCAACAATTCACGTCGACAAAACTTGTTATTGTTGACTCCATAAAAACGTGTCGACAATAATTGTCGACTTCGACGTTTGTTGAAGTCGCACTTCCCTGGTATTTTCGCGTGTATTCGTCGTATGTCATGTCAAAATGAAAAATTGATCAAAATTGACCAAAAAAAACAAATGAATTACGAACACGAAGGAAACTATACAACAACACAAAAAAAAATATCAACGAAAAATTTTATCGCCAAGAATTTGAGTATGAATCCGGAAATCGATTGTAATTATTTAAATGGTATAATGCGTTTGGCAACGAAAAAAACTGTATGATCTAGTCACGATATCGTGATGTCGGATGATGGAAATAAATAACGGGTGGGCCATTTAAAAGTTTAAATTTAAAAATGCAATAAAACAAAAACGGTTTGAAATTTTGCAAAATTTATTTTTTTGTTGTGAAGTACAATTGTTTGAGAATATTATTTCATTCATATGGCTGCCGCAGCTGGCCTCACAGTATGTCATTCGATCGGACCAATTTTCGAGCACTTTTCGAGTGTATGGGGTCGTATCTCGGCGATGGCATCACTAATGTTGGCCTTCAAATGCTCAATTGTCTCTGGTTTGTCGGCATAACACTTGCATTTAAAGGCGCTCCACAGAAAATAGTCCAATGGTGTTAAATCGCAGCTTCTTGCCGGCCAATTGACATCACACATTTCGGGTAATTAAACGGCCATCAAACGTTTGACGCAATTAATCGATTGTGGCATGAGATGTGTGGCAAGTTGCACTATCCTGTTGAAACCAAACATCGTTCACATCAATACCATGAAGAGCGAGCGCAAAAAAATCGGTTATCATGGTACGATACGTGTCTCCATTGACCGTAATTGTTGCGCTGTCCTCATTTTCAAAGAAATATAGGCCAGTGATGCCTCCGCTCCACAAACCGCACCAAACGTACCCACCAAGATGCAAATGAACTTCATCCGAAAAGATAATTTTTTTGGTAAAATTGGTATCATCGTGCAGTTTCTCGTTAGCCCATCTAGCGAAGTGAAAACGATGCGGATGGTCATGCGGCTTCAACTCTTGAACCAATTGAACTTTGTAAGGCGTCATACCGAGATCTTTTCGCAAAATTCGAAGTAAAGTGGTGCGTGAAATGTTCAATTCTTGAGAACAATGACGATTTGATGTTGATGGATTCTCACGCACACTCTCAGCCACAGATTCGATATGTTCGGGTGTATGCACTGTACGAGTACGCTCTCGTCTTGGCGCATCAACAATGAAACCAGTTTCATGAACTTTGACAATAAACTTGCGTATACCAGGCACTGTTGGACATTTTCGTGCAATTTCCGACCAATTGTCTTTGTTTTTGAAATAAATTTCCAATAAATCCCAACGTTGTTCAAGCGTAAATCGATTCATTTCGTTCCGTGGAGATAATATACTAAATTTTGTGACAGAATAGAATGACATAAGTATTGCCAGATTCGAAATAACCGGTGGTTCAAATTTAAATCGATAGATGGCCCACCCTTTCATTAAAAATTTTGAATAAAATTTGGAAAATTATAATTTTCGAGTTTTATTAATTAAATTAAGTTAAAATGTATAGTTTCCGTTTAATTTTAGTTTATAAATTTTATTCATTTAATCATAAATGAAGAAATCGTTGCCAGATAATTTTTCGTGTCGTTGCTATGTGACAATGCCTTAAGTAATTAACATCCAACTCAGATAGTTGTAGTTTTTTCTATAAAAATAAACTAAAAAAATATTAATCAAACCTGTTTAAAATGTTTAAAATTATATTAATTTTCAAAATGAAATAGGATTGCTAAAATTTGAAGTTGACAACCTGCGGCGAATCTTAAAATATTCACTAGGGGAAAGTGGGGAAATTGCGTGCCCTTAAGCGAAAAGCTATAGAATATCAGTTTAATAAGCCATTTTGACACAGCTTTTAGGTTTTTTTAATAACCAGTTACACGTGCTTCAAGTTTGCATACTCCAATTTGTTTAGAATTACATTCTTTGCGAGGTAATTGAATCGCCGAACAAACAACGATATTACCCCGAACTCATGGGTAATGTCGTGCAATAAGTCGGGGAATTCCGAGCTAGTTCAAAAGTAAAAATATTTCAAAAAACTTATTTACTTCGCTTAATAAAAAAATCACATTTTAGGTATGACATAAAAATTCAATGGAACTTTACATTGAATAATATCTCAATTGCCTTTGCCAAGTGATTCAAAATCTTTGCAAAAATCGCATACGTAGTTCGCGGCATTTTCTACGCCAGAGCAACCAGCATGGGTCCAAGAACCACACCGCACACACCTATACCATAGTTCGCCATCTATTCCGAACTCAAAACAGATAAGACAAATTTCGTCGTTAGCCTCAGAAAACAAATCCACATCATCAAGCTGATCATCATCATCACATAAAATAGCGTCAACATCGCTCTCGAAATCAGATGATGTGAAAGTGACTTGTCGTCGAACTGGTCTTTTTTTGGTTTTAGGGATTGTTGTTCGTTTTTGTACTTATTTTTTTTTTGTTTCTTCATATACCCGCTTTGGTTTTAGATTCCAGTTTTTTTTTTTTCTCTCTTCATTGATTACCAGGCCTGTCTTTACTGAGTAAAAATAACTGATGTTTGCTTAGGTGGCCCACATCTGTTGTGGTCACGACACTACCACAATAGCGTTATTGTTACATAAATCATACGCCTCAAGTGTTTTATGGGAACCATGATTATTCAAAATCAATAAAACAGGATCAGTCCCAGTTGGCCTAGTAAATTAAATAAAATGATTGAGCCACTCGATGAAAAGCTCATCCATCCGATCTTAGAACAGCTATAGATTGCTCCAGGAGGACCATCTTTACTAAGAAGTGGTGAAAGACGAGAACGTGGATAAACGAACATTGGTGGTATAAACCCACCACCTGCATTCATCGCACAACACACCGTGACATTTTTCCTGCGTTCCCAACTGACAGCTTTGCCAACTTGCTTTTGGACCAATAATGCTTTTGGACCCTTAGGACCAATAATTCTACCTGGCTTTTGGACAGTGCTAATGCCAGTTTCATCCATGTTGAAAATCCGCTAGATTCAAATTTGAATTTTGTATAGACAGTATCCAGGTTTGTGTAGAACCGATTTATTTCTGTTTCATTGAATGCTGTTATCATATTAATGCTGGTAGGTTCAGGCTTACGTAGGCTTAATCCAGGATTCCGCTTTAAAAATTGCTCGTAGAAGTCTCTGCCTGCTAAACGCTTTGTTTTATTGAATCGATTCAAAATACCGTTTCGTTCAGCATATTCGAACACTATGAGGCGGAACTCGGTGAGCGTGATGCCATAAAAAGTATTCGACATATGAAGAAGATGGTCTGTAATTTCCTTTTCTTGTTCTGTGTTGAATGTTGGTTTTCTACCAATATTTGTTACATTAAGCACAGCCACCCCACTTCTGTAATCCCTCAACGTTGAAGCAGGTATTTGATAATTTCTGGAGACAACTCGAACCAATTATCCTTCCTTAAGGTCAGCCAAAGCTTGAAATTAGCTTGTTTTTTCAGACCAACTCCGTCTAGTGGTTTTTCTTGCGTATTTTCGAGACATCTAAAATGTACAAAGTATTTTTAAACTTAGAATAAGAAATTAAATTTTGATAAGGAGCAATACCGTGCAGTGCGATGTTTCCCCACAACGGCGAAATAATAAAAATCTAAACACACACAAAGATATTTGCACTAATTTAATATGTATAATTCACTTAAACTACCACTTAAATAATATGCATTTATATTATTAATATAAAATTAAAATGAATACCGCTTACCGTTAATTTAGTGACACGCTAATATTACAATAAAATATACAAAAACACTTTTTTGCACTTGTTGTCTCACCAACTCTACTGTTTTGACTGGTGTTAAAATTAACTAAACGAACACATTAAAAACAACCGTTTGACATATTCAGGGTTGGGTAACATAATTAGAAATGTTGATATACACGGATACACGGAATTCCCCTCTTTCCCCTATATGGATTTATTGATTAGCATAATGGTTTATGTCTACGGTATTACAGTTAATCTGTACAAATTATAATAAAAACATTTTAAAACATTCAAGGGTAATAAAACTTGAGTCATTGGAAGAGATTACGATACTATACTGACTGCTAAAGCATTTCTACAAATAAAAAGTTAAAAGGCGATTTAAAATGTATATCTTAATTTTGGGCTGCAGCCATATTCATTCATAACTAATTTCGTGGAATTGAACATCAATGTCAAATTTAGTTTTTTTTCTATTACCATATTCTATTCATATGGTTTTGTAATTAAAGCGTGAAAATCCTCCAATGATGTTTCACTAACAATTGGTTTCACACATCAACTGATTAAATATATGATTAAGCGACAAAAATAAACAAAGTGAAAAAAACAAATCCACTTATCAATATATCCACTAAGGTGCGAGTAAATGCGTTTATGTTATTTCGCATGAATAAAATATGAAACGGTAATTAATAAATTAAGAAGGGCAGTAAACATTTTCAGTGATTTTCCTTTTTTTATGATTTTTTTTTTTTCATTTAATACAAAATGCTTGTTATCATTATCATTATTCTTTTTTCTATTTCTTTTTTTCTATCTTCATCTAAAATGTATAGGTTACTTCGAGCTGAACTACAAAATCTCAGACGCAATAAAGGTATTCTTAAACCAAATACTCAAAAAGCACATAGTAACAGTTCAACAGAAAATGGTGGTGGGTCTTTGGATCGTCCATATATCGAATTTAATCGAAAATGTGGTCGATGCGAAACAGAACTTGGAAGGATTATTAATCGTGGTGCCCCATGTCGTTCATGTAGGCTAAGGGTGTGTAAAGCTTGTAGAGAATTTTTGTCTCGTACCACAGATTGGGTTTGCATCGTTTGTCATAAGCAAATGTGAGTTCAGATTAAATGTGTTGTGTTTTTTTATATTCCCTACATAAAATAATACCATTTTGTAAAAAAAAATTTTATTAAGTTCTAAATGTTTTTCTTTTAAATCAAATTAATCCCCAAATCCATGCACGTTAAATGTAAGTCACACCCTATTTAATAATACAATTAAAAGCACAACTTAAAATATATGTTATATAAAGTATTATATTCTTTTTCAGAATACACCAAATTGTATTATACTTTTTACTCTGGAAATTTTAAACGGTAATAATGCATTTAAATCCAATAGTACTGAACTCACTTACTAAATAATTTTAGACACAGCTAGTAAGGCCATAAAATATTCTATAATAAGTCACTTAGAAATTTAGAAGACACTTGACTTCGTAGAAAGTAAGCACTGATTCATTCGATTCACAATTCTCATTTAAACCTTTATACGTTTGATAATTTATATTTGTATTTTGTGTATTTGGAGTCATCTGTGCAATATTGGAACAGATCAGAATTAAAGGAATAAGAATTAAAGCCGATTTACATTCAACAAATTTTTCATCTTAAAAAAACCGAGACACTAGATTGAAAAATTATGCAAGCCAAACCGAAAAAAAATTTCTTTTTGTAAAAATAAAAAGATGAAACCCGAGATACAAACCTAAAAACTGTTATAAAAAAGATATCTTGATTTTTACAAAATGCCGATTTACATTCAACAAATTTATAAGAAGAAGTTGATCTTGAAATCAATTTAGTAAAATTGAAATAAAAACCAAAATTGCAATAACATTTCGTTTTTATTTGTGTGAGTAACCAAAACATAGTATATTAAACTAATTTTATACCTGCATTGTCATCTTTTTATATGTTTTGCTACAAAAAGATAAAACTTTTCGTCTTGTAAAATCCAAGATCATCTTTTTTATAACAGTTTTTAGGTTTGGATCTCGGGTTTCATCTTTTTATTTTGACAAGAAGAAATTTTTTCTCGGTTTGGCTTGCATAATTTTTTAATTTAGTGTCTCGGTTTTCTTCAAGATGAAAAATTTGTTGAATGTAAATTGGCTATAAATCAGCTATTATAGTTATTATTTGTTAACAAATAATCAAATATTCAATAGTTGGAAATTAGCTAATTAGCTAATTCTACGTATTTGTTATGGGCGCACTATTTAATAATTATAAAATTTAAAAATATATATTATATCAATATTTTCAATTATATTTATGGTAATTGCAAATTATGCGCCAATATGTCATTTACATGTAAGTATCTGAGGTCTTTGGCATCACCCCGATTAAAATTCAATTGCCATCTTTTAACAAATTAGAAAAGCAGTATAAAAATAGTTTGTTGGGTTTACCGTAATACCAGCTTTAGGTATTGCGCCCGAAGCTAAAATATACAAATTTTTTGAAATTTCTAATCTTACAATTGCAGATGATAGAAACAAGGAATTTCAAGGCCGAATGTTTCGTCGGTTGGTATCGATGCCGTGTTTTATTGTATTAAAGTTTTGGCAGATTCCGCAGATGGAAATTATTAATGAACGCATATTTTATTTCAAGATATAAGGTATTTGTACTGGCTTCAGTCCTCTACAGATTCAGATAACTTGTATGTGGTAGCTGTGTTTATAGTAGTTGGTTTATTAAATTGATTAACAATTTTATATTGGTTGCCAATATGGCTCTCTCGCAAGCCTTCATGGTTTAGGAAGTTTTTGTTAATGTTTGTGTAATGCTTTTGATAATGATTCTATGTGTAATTTGTGGAATGCTCTTTTATTACTAACTTTACAAGAGTGGTTAGTATATAATATAATAGGTTGTTACATTATAACTACTTAATAGCGTGGTTCGTATTATTACATCTCCCCTTTTTTCCTAAATAAAACAAAATATGAAAATATGTTTATTATAATTGATAACGTTTTGGTGTTTTAATCACACGACCACTTCTAGTTGGTTTTGCTCAGATTTCTGCTCACATTTGCACCTAAAGATCTCTTCGGTTGTGGAATGGCTTCGGAACCAATCTCTAATTCATTTGATACCTGATTCGATATCAACTTCCGGCACATCTTGTATATTAGCTGATGAACGCTGTAGATGAATTGTATTTTGTCGGTATCTCTTACCCGTTGTTGTTTCCATAATCACCGACCGTGGATTATCTGACTTTTCCACGACTTTTGCTGAAACCCAATCACGGTGGCCTTTTTGTAATCGAACTTTTTCGTTCAATTTTAACTGATTGAGTTGTGATGAAACACGATCGGTGTATGTTTTTTGTTGAAAGCGTAATTTTGCTAATTCTTTGATGACTCCACTGATGATTTGTGGTTTCAAATAGTCCTGTTTGATAGAAATAAATGTTCTTGTACGACGGCTAAATAATCGTTGACATTGAGAACCCAAAATATCATTGCGTGGTGTATTTCGCAACAGTAACAATGTTTCATAGATGTCTGAATCGTCATGCCAGCATTTGCGGAGTAAATTTTTTGCTGTCTGAACATTGCGTTCACCAAATCCATTTGAACGAGCGTAGTGTGGTGATGATATGCGATGGTTGAATTGCCAACGCAACGCGAAAATTTTGAATTCTTTCAGATGGTGAGCTGTGGACCATCATCTGATTCAAACATATCTGTAGAAACTAGTTGAAATGGATAGTCCGGCAAAACCTTATCGGTGATTTTACGTCATATCCTTCATAGCGAATACTGCGTTGGTTTTGTATTCTTCGCTTTCCGTCCATTTTTTGTCAATTGGTTCAGCTTTGCAATCGCGGCTGAGTGTGTCAGCTACTTTCATGTCCACATCTTTCTTGTATTGTACTGTAGGCGAATATGGCAAAACATCAAAAATAATTTGTTGTAAACGTATCGGTGCCTGTAAAATCGGTTTTTTAAAAATTATTTCCAAAGGTTTATGATCGGTTTCGATGTCCAATTTTTTACCATACACATAATGGTGAATTTTTTTGCACGCAAAGCTTATGACAGTTGCTTCTCTGCCGATTGGTGGATTATTTTTCTAGGCTTTTTCATCAATGCCCTGCTATCATATGCGATTGGCTTTTCATTTTGGAACAGACAAGCTCCAAGAGCTACGGAACTTGCATCGTAGGAAATTTTAACGCTTTGATTTACGTCATCATAATAACCCAGACCTGGCATTGTTGTAATGATCTGTCAAATCTGAAAATTTCGGAATAAACTTTGCAATGTATGTTACTGTACCAAGCAATTTCTGCAATTCTTTGACATTAGCTGGTGTGTTCAAACAATGAACTGCCGATACCTTATCCGGATCAATCTCACAACCATTGAATGTAAAAACATGTCCAAGAAATTTAACTCTATTCTTGTTGTATTCTCATTTACCGTGATTTAATGTGAAACCAGCATCTTTTAATTGATGCGTTACCTTTTTTGTAATTCCTTTTAACGTTTCCTTTAAAAAAAAATATCATCCATGGCAACCTCACAATTGTCAATGCATTACAATGTGTCATTCATAATCTTTGAAAATACTTCAGTTGCAGAATTTATACTAAACGGCATGCGTAAATATCGGTAACGTTTCCATGGCGTACCGATGACCAAGTATTTTGACGTTCGTCCAGTCACTTTAATCTGCCAGAAACCATGTTTACAATTCAATTTTGTAAACAACCTGGCCTTTCCAACTTTCGCAGCTATTTCTTCTACTGTATTCAACGGGTAATGGTGTCGTTTTATATTTTTATTTAATTCGGCTGGATCCACACTCGAACTTTTCCGTGTTTTTCTACCACAAGCATAGGGCTTACGGCTGGGCTTGGTTCCGTAACTGGCGCTAAAACTTTCATTGTAACCATTCTGTCCAATTGCTCTTTTGTTTTATCTCTAAGTGCAGCTGGAACTCGACGCGGTGTAATTTTAAACTTCAATAATTATATGGGATTATATTCGAATATGCTAATTACCGTTTATTGAAAATCACCAGTTAGAACCACTAATATTTCTCCGATCAGTTTACTATATTCTCTTTAATGTCTATAATAGTGTATTATAGAGGTGGCTTTACTTCAGGATGAACTAATTTCTTTAGTGACAGGCATAAAATAACGCATTTGTCAATATCAGGTACCCGCTAAAATTTGAGAATGTAGTTAATTTGGTATTCTCGAAGGTATCATTATTCGGTTGGCGTAGAATAACATTGCAAATACTTTTTTGTTGGTTGGTTAACTTGTATCTTGACTTTGCAATGATAACCTTCCTTAGCTTGCTTTAACATAAACTAGTACTATGGGGCGTCATATGACCGGTGTGTCGCTAAGGTCCGTTTCAGCGCTTTATCACACCGCTTAATAATGAAATCCCACCTTTCGAGTTTGTCGCCTACCAAAACTTTAATAATTTAAGAAGTATTGCAGCTACTTTTATGCTCTCAAATCATTCTATTGTCAGCTGGTTGGTTCTTCAAAATGTTCAATTTAACGACTTGTGATTATTCATATCAGGCGGTGCACCCAATAGTGGGAACCTCCCTTGCAGTTAATATTTAATGCAGCACATTCCAGGAGGTGATTCGTTTCAATCAGTTCACCTGAATTTAAGGCCAATTTATGTAGCTTCATACCTGCACTTTCTAATGAATACATCAAATCATTCTTAATTTTCAATAGTTCACTTAGATTATTTGCCCCCGTAAGAACATCAACCATATAAAAATCTTGTGCCAAAACGCGCGACAATACCGAGAAATTTTGTTTCATGTCTTCTGATAAAATCTTTAAACACTTTGTGGCTAAATACGGTGCCGAACTTGTCCCGTATATCACTGTATTCAAAGTATATGTTGAAATTAAATGATTTGAATCTTCACGCCAAAGGATTTTTTGATAACCACGATGATGTTCTGCCAGTGAACACATATTGATGCGTTCGAAAGCGTAAGATTTTATTAAAGAGCTCATCCTGTAATGACGGTCCCAATAATTGACAGATAAACCACTCTGACATTAATCATTTAAAGATAAACCACTCTGACTCCTCGCAGAAGCATCAAAAACAACGCGCACTTTTGTACTGTTTAAACTTGATTTAAAAACAGCGTGATATGGTAAATAGTAAAGCCACTCATATCATCAACTTCACACAATGACATATGTCCAAGACTCAGATACTCCTGCATAAATTTTACATATTCACATTTCAAATTCGAATTATTATTCAATTTAGTTTCCACCAGTTCAAGTCTTTTCAATGCAACCCCTCTTGAATTCCCAATATCGCTAATCGTTTCTTTTTATGGTAAATTAACTATGAATCTACCCGCTTTACTTTTCAGATAAGTGTTTTCAAACAAGGTCTCACAAAGTTCTTCCTCTTCTATGCAAATTTTAGCATTCGACACACAATTCTCTGTATCAAAGAATTTTGACAACTGATTATCCAAATATGCATTTGTTACCTCACCCTGTACTGCATTATCAAAATGTTCATCAACATAAACAACAAAACTATTACTTGATGTAATTTTCCCACTAACTACATAACCTAATCTTGTATTCTGCAAAACAGGCAATTTGGGTGAAAGAACAATTTTGCTACCTTCTAGAATTTTAAAAAATATACCTGCCCCTAAGAGCAAATCAATACTTTCTGGACGATTAAAATTAGGGTCAGCTAAATCCAATCCGACTGGTAAATTCCATTTCGAAATATTATTGAATGAACCTGGTAAACAACTAGTAATACTTGGTAAGATCAACAACTCCAAACACTCAGTATATTCATTCAAACGTGACCTTAACACTACATGACATTTAAATCGAATTGTTCTTCGAGACTGGAATCCAGACACGATGTGTGTAATATTTTTCTTTTGAAGACCCAGTCTATCAATAACTCCTTGTGTTACAAAATTGCATTGTGAACCAGAATCCATCAACGCTTTACATTGAATAAATTCGCCATTTTCACTACCAAGCAAGATAACCCAAAATCACCTTAGAATTAGTTTCATCTTTACAACAGCTCGCATTTGAATTACTTCCCGAATTCTGTTCACTAGGACTATTATCATTTTTCGATCTAAACCTATCACAAGACGAGAACTCACCAGACGGTGTTAATGCTTTAATGTGTAACAACTCATGATGTCTTTTATTACATAATTTACCACAACCTGAACGAAACTGAAATGCTTTATGATTGCCTCGTAGACGTAGTCGTTGTTTCGAACTTGTCGTCCCTAGTCATAACCAAAAAATTTTGACAAGAAGTTATAAAATGTGATTGCTTACAAAAACTACATTGGAAATTGTTACCAAACTTTTCGTATACGATTTTGTAACATCGTGAGATTTATTGCTACGAAGAACCTCTAAGATATGACATCTCTAAGATTAAACATGTCATCCCAACTAGGAACTTCATGTGTGTCACATTCGGATTCCCAAAGCCCACGTGTATGTTCATCTAAACGCTACGCCACGATGTGCACTATAATCACAAGCTCTTAAATGCGCTGAAACATTATCAATTAACCTTTGAATTTCGAATGAGTTTTCCTTATTAACTTTTTTTCTAATATTAAATAATGCCGACACATGCCTTTCTATAATAGTTCGTTTATTATCATAGCGATCATGTAATGCCTTCCAAGCAATTTCAAACCCAATAGCTGATGGTTCTATTTCCGCAACTAATTTTCTCGGCTGCCCACTTAGACAACTAATTAAATAGTGATATTTTTGAATTCCACTAACCCGAATCCTATAAACTAGGTAATTTAATAATATCGGTTTCAACAATATCAGGTTTCATTTTACTGTTAGGTTTTAAATCTGTTTTTCCGCTACACTAGAACTATTACCAACTTCAATATATTCTTTATTTTTATTACCATCCAATAATCCTAAATTTTCAATATATCTAAATTCAATATTAATTAATTTTGTGTGAAATTCATTTGCTTCAACCTCCAATAAATTCTATCAAATCTCCATCTTCTTTATCAACAGCCAATTCTATTAACATACCATGAATTTCATCATAATTTCTACCGACCTCTTTTAATCCTACTACTCATCTTTTATTAAACCTACTACTCAAATTAAACTCTGCGCCATTATCTTCTTAATTGAAATCTGCAGCATATTTTTCAAGATGCGTCAATCCGCTTTCACTGAACCACGTTTAAGTTTCTATTTTTTAATTTGAACTGCTATCCTTTCTTCCTGTGTTTGCACCATTTTTTATATTTTATTCTATTGAATACACAATACCCATTCTAAAACTGTGTTCTAAATTACACAAGACAATTCCAGCCTTTCAAAATCAACGGTAAAATAATACCAAACTATTAAATTACACTCAAATCTAACGTTAAAACCACACGACTCAATATGCAATAAATATTTACACTTTTGTAATGCAACTCCACTTATATGCACAAAGCAATTCTTGATTTTCCGCAAAAACTTAAAATTTATATTTAATCCGCAAACTTGTTCTAATCTGACTCGAAGGGCCAAAAATGATTTGTTCCAATTATGTTTCTCTTAAAATCACAATCGAAATTCTTTGTTTTTTAAATTTTTATTCAGCAACAATTTTATTTTTATTTTTTGTTTAATCGATTATACTGAGTCACGATTCTAAAACGACTGACTTTGTTACAAAAAAAAAAAAAATCTCTTTTCATCATGTACTCTATGAAGTTCAATATGGTGTTACCACATAAACAATAATCTCTACAAAAATGATTACTCTACACAAACTTAAATTTTATCATATGATTGACAATTCAATAGGAGGCTTAATATCTTTTTACTGTCCATTGTGCCAATAAGATCACAAGGATAAATTTGTTAGTCTAAATGATTATCAAAGTTAAATGCCGTATTTGCATTTTTGGAAGGCTAAACTTACCGTCACTCTCTCTCCCTGGCTGGACATTTGCCTCAGTCGGATCTGCACGCTCGTCATTCTGAATTATCATTTAGACTCTGAATATTCAGATCAAATAGACCAAATAGAATGAATGTTTTTTTCAGTCTGTTTCCTTGCACCTTTGCTCTTCGCATCCTCCTGACTCTCTCTCGCATAACCTCATCTGTGCGATGTTTCATAAAAAAAGGTTTAAAGTGGAAACTGTGAATATGTAATTTTGAACTATCTGATTTTATAATTCAGTTATAAGTGGTTTGTCGAAAGCATCAATATTTTTAAACTGTATTCTTCTTAAGTAAAACTTTTTAAATTATTTAACCTTCATTTTAATTTTACAAAAACAAAAAAATGTTAAAAGAAGTTGTTATATTCATGCAACGCATGAACAACAGCAACCCTTTTGCATCTTTTGGTATTAAATATAAATATTTTGCAAAACTATTATTTTACATATTGAATGTTGTTTTTTGCTATTACCAATTTTAATATTTTTTATCAATAAAGTTAAAATGTAATTAATTTCGTTATTATTTTAGCTTACAGTAAAAAATGTTTGATAATATCAAAAATCTAACATAATTTTAAACAAAAAGTAATCATTATTTCAATAAATTAAGCTAATATTTATTTGTTGAAAATGATATTTTAAAAAACTTCACGAACTATCAATTTATACGTAAACTTCTTGCTCTATAATGGTGGGCTGCCTTTGAAAAATATCTTGATGATGTATTGCATAAAGACGTTGATTTTTTTGTCTTTCATTGATATTATATAAAAAAAATTACAGAAAGGATCCAAGTATGGTAATAGTAGGCGAAAATTACTTTTACAAGTACATAAACATCTCTGTTAAGAAATAAAAATGACTAATAAATTAAATCATCTTAATTCTTCTTAAATTTGGTTTAAAAATTGCAACATAAAACTAATAAATTATTTTTTATGTATTTACAGTGAACTACAAACTGAAAGTGGCGATTGGATGAACGAATTTCCACATGAAATTCCAAGGCCAGAACCACCAACTGAACTAATTAAAAAAAGTATTAGACGATCATGGACAATTTCAAGTGAGTTATCAAAGCCGCTATATATATATATACCTATTTATCGTTTTATTTTATATTTCAGATCCTCAACAAGATCGATTTCCACCAAATAGAATGAGTACAGATTATAGACCATATACAAGTTTGCCACAAGGACAGGATATGGAAAAATATCCGTCATTAAATCGATATCAAAATTATAATCAAGAAGACACGTATACTGATGGCAATAACGTACAATCAAGACGCGTTGTTAGACAATCAACTTTGCCTAATCCAGATGCTGCTCAACATCCATATAGCGGTAAAACTTTGCCCCCTCAGTTGTCACCAAAACAACAACTAAGCCCCCAATACAGCCCTTATAACACCGAAACTGAAGGGGTTTCATCAAACGAGCTAGAAGTACCAATTGTGCAGCCTAGGTTTCAATTTCGTCGACAATCAACTTTACCATGTTTACCCATTGAAAATCAACAAAATAAATATTTATCGACGTCACCAAATCGTAGTTATAGTCGATCACCTGAAAAAGAGACCGATCGATGTCCTCCGTTTGTAAGACAATCAACATTTCCCTCGAATTCATCCGATGGTCCATATATTCATCAAAAATTTCTGCCAACATCGCCTAATCGCTTAACATTTACTAAATCACCAGAACGCGATACGAGCTCAAATGATCAAGAACCGCAAAAACGTTTTTTACGACAAACCACTTTACCAAATCCGGACCAACATACTAAACTTTTGCCAACATCACCACCCAAAAAGCAGCTATCGCCACAAATTATGAAACGTTCACCAGAATTTGCACGACAAAATACACTGCCAACACCCGAAGTGATGAATTCGCTATCGATGCATCATCATGGCGCAAAATTTTTACCAATTTCACCACGGCAAAAACAAAACTTTTTATTTCCACAACCTCAACCACATCCGAGGCCATTTTTATCACAACAAAATGTTCCAACGATGACTGAAGATCAATATGCAACATCGCCAGCAGCACAACGTGAACATTCCAAAATGATAAAAGTTCGAAGTCATAGTAATGAAGAATATAGTGCTAGTCGAATTCCAACAACTGAAGGTAGACGATTGTTACCGGAAATACCAACAAATCGATCGCCAAGGTATGTTGTATCAAAAAACCAATTACTATTTTGATTTATTAAACGTTATTCTAATCAATTACAGGTTGGTGCGTCAGGATCACGTAAAAGAAGATTTACTGCGTACGAACTCTGAAGCATCACGCTCACCAATTAAAAAAACGTTTGCTGAGGCCAAACAAAATTTGATCGAATATAATATCAACATGAGTTACGACGATAACGATTTACAGCAGCAGCAAACTTATGACGAAGAAGAGGAAAACATTTACGAAGAAAGTGAAGAAAACAAACAGTCGAGTAATAATTCGATAGATCCTAATCATAATGAACCTCGGGTCACAAATCAAGTAGTTCGTAGTGCCGAAAGTTTTCTAAACGATTCATCGCCGGAATATTTCCACCCGGAAGAATACATACGTAACGTTAAAAAAGATCGAACTAGGAGGCGTCGATCAAAAGAATGTATTGATAATGAAATTATAGTGTCATCAAACGATGATGAACCAATTAAACGAAAACCCGAAACAATGCGATCAATATCGGAAGATACGACTGGTTCTAGACTTGTAAAACCTGTGACCAGGCGTTCATTATCCCACCCTGAAAATAACTCAGGCAATAAACGAAATGATGCTCAAAAATCGATAAATCAAAAGTCCCTCTTAGAAATTTTAGACCGTCAGAAAAAAGAAAAATCATCTAAATTGCCGTCACCACGGCGACGTAATTACAAATCAACCGATCAAGTGGATTTAATTCCGCATTCATTGGGGATGCAAGGTAATGTGCCTTTACTATATAACTGGATGTAACCTATATTTATGTTAAAATTGATTATACCATATTTTAGCAACCAAAACATCTTTACTACAAAAACGTGGGGAATCGAAGAGCTACGATACAGTTGCAACTAATGCATCATCTAACTTACTGACAGTAGCTAAAATCGATGAAAAATCTCATTCATTAGATGAAAGTATATTTAGTGGAAAAAATGATAACGAAAATATGGCACCAAAACCATACGGACCAAATGAGGTAGGAATAATCAAATTTATTTGCTATTATATTCGACTTCACAAAGGTAGAATCTAAGTTAAGTGATTACAACAACAACAGATCTCTTAATTTTGATTTTGTATAATAATTCGGTTCTTACAATAAATGTAAAATATTTAATCAGATCTCGTAAATGTTTCTAAAAGGGCTTACAAGTAACAAAAATGTATCTACTTTAAGAGGCTTTCTGAATAATTGATGTATGTACACTGGTCAGTCACAACTTACAATATTTGTCATTAATTCTGTCCTTTCTTACTTGCATCGTTTTTAAACTATTTAAATGTCCCATAGTAACCAATACTAATTTTCACCAAAAACAAGGTATGATCGCATCAGTTTACCGCCAAATAAGTAACATTAATTAAGGAGTATTCGTTAGAAAGGGTACGATAAAGTACAAACCGTTTCAATTGGTCTAAATAATAATAATATAGTGTTTGCATTATATTTTAAAAAATCTACCTAAATTTAAAACGAATCGAATTTTGTTCGAATCCCTTGATTATATTTATAGTGAATAATCAACGCAAAAAGACTAAAACCATAAACTAAATAATTATATAGACGTAGCATACTGGAAACAAAAATGAATTAAAAAAATCATTTGTTTATACAGTGAAACTTCTGAAAAATGATGAAACAAAAAAATCGAAAAAAGTTTTAATTCTATGCATTGGTTTGCTATGTTCAACTTTTCGGATAATTAATACCCAAAATCTAAATTACCCCTCGTTTATTTTATTTCCTTTATATGATATGAGACGTCTTAGTATTAGATAGTTTTTGCTAAAACGGAGCAACAAAATCGTGGCATTTGATCTCATTAGAGGTAGAACCAAAATTAAAAAAAAAAAGTTATAAAAAGTATAAAAAAAGAGAGTAATTTGTATTCTTTATGAACCTGGAAGCTATGGAACTAGAGTTTCTGCTCAAAAAATCTCGTCTCGAGAATCTCGAGAAATCGTCATAATTTTACGCTCTCGAAATCCCGAGAAAATTTATTTTGTAATTTTCGAGATTCTCATTTCTCGAGAAAATTTGGTCGAGATTTTCGAGAAATTAATTTTTTTTTTTTTTCAAACTAATGTTTGAAAGTAGATGTCACCGTCACCGCTAAAATGATTTACATATAAGTTTACATATTACATACAACAACAACATATAAATAAAAATAGTTTTAGTTTGTTTACAACAATAAAGGAGATTGGGAACAAGTTTAAACGAATATTATATTTTTTTAATTTATGTGTTGTAAATAAATTATTTTTTTAGCCGTTACGAAAAATGACTGAATATGAAAGCGATAAGGTGTAGGATTATTTCAAAAGAACAGAGAAAAATAGAGATCAAGCCATGTGTAGTCTCTGTGCAAAGATTCTTGCTTGTAAAGCGTCTTCCACCATGGAAGAAAAGTTCGTTTATTAGACATAGTTTCGAAATGCAAGGTTTTATGTAACCGAAAAATCCCTCAGATATAATGAACTTAATTTATAAATTCTACAACAGTGTCAAAAGCGAGGTAATTGCAAAGATTATTAATATGAAGGCAGAAAATCAAAAATTTTATCTGTCAAAAGACGAGTGGACTAAGTAGCTATCGAAATCGCAGGAACTTAAATATTCATTTATATTTCTCGAATGGAGAAACCGAAAACCTAGGTTTGATGCGCATCGAAGGCTCTTGTCCTGTTGCAAGAGCGATTGAAATGGTATCAAATAAAATTCAAAAATTTGCGTTAAATTACGAATCTGATAGTGTTTCCTAAAATGCTAAAATAAGCAAAAATATCTCCAGCTCATCAGCAATTATGCTACAATCACGCGATACACTTAGCTATCTGTACCATTTTCATTGAGAAAAAGGGAAGTTCTATAACTATACCTAGCAGCGAGTTATGCGTAAGTGACTCAAACAGTGGCTTTCTAACACTGAATCAAATTTAGATGATAGTAGCTAGTTTTTTGCTGCCACCACCATTGAAATAAATTCAAACAAGAGAAGTGACGATCTGCAATTACTATTAGCTTGTAAGACAAGGTGGAAAACCATTAAAACCATGATAGACGGTTTTGTTAGAGTAAAACCAGCAATTTTAAAATTGTTACGTGATTTAAACCTCAGCAACTTATGGAATCCGGAACTTGACATAGTTACTTCTAATATAATGCGCACTTTACAACCAGTTAAAAAACAATAGAAGCTCTAAGCCGCCAAGATGCCTCATTGTTAACTGCAGAAAGCATTATAAAAGTGTTATTTAAAAGTCTTCGGACCAACAATTCGAAAATAAGCACCGATGAGTCAAATAAAATAAAAACTGAAATCGCCAAACGTAAGGACAAACAAAGCCGAAGAAGATGATTTTTTTTCTAGCTGATCTAAAATAGAAATAATTAAAACCGCAACAACAATATCGATGCGATTATTTAAAGCCTTTGATAGTGATAAGGATGCTATGGAGGAATATCTTACAGCAACAATAGTATCGATATCAGAACCAGAAGTAAAAGAGAATATGTGTAGAATGTGTGTTGATGAGGAACTTGTGGTTGATGGAAAACTCTATACACGAGAGCTTAAAAGTGCAGCCAGTGACCGACGACGACTTCCGAACGTTGACGAAGGAATTCAATGTATACGAAGCGACTGGCAGAATTGCCAGTAATCTTACGATGCTTAAAATGGCATTATTAATGATAAAAGGGACATCTAATCAAAATGAGATGAACTTCTATTTCGGGAAGTTTATGAATGTTGTAAATTTTCTACTATCGTATATGCGCTTGGCGCAGCGGTTAAAACTGCGGTGTTTGGGGTGAAATTGCGGTGAATTGAATCACGATTCTCTTTACCAAAAATGTTTTATTTTCAGAATTGACTTTCCCCTCTATACCTCTTCTCTTTCCAAAAACTTATTTTCAACCAATCTGCTGCTTTTTAATCGAGAATCGCCATCATTTGTTCCATATGTTCTTATTTGATCGATATACCGCCTGGTCAGCCTATTATTACTTATACATTTATACATTCTAGGCCCCAAAACCTTAGTTATTTTTGCTCTTATCATTATTCTTTAATCTGATTCTTTTTATCTCTACTTGTGTCCGCATCACAATTTTCCCTCTTATCATTGCTTGGTTTTAATAAATCCAGGGCACCTTTGGGAAAATAGCTTAGCAAAACCGAAGCTGGAAATTTTCCAGTAGTACATGGATTTGTCATTCTATAATCCGTTAAAAATCGACATAAAATCGTGTCGATATCTCCATTCTTAGCTAAGCTAGCATTAATAGCATTTTTAACTGTGCGAACTGCATTTTCTGCAGCTCCATTCGTCGCCGGATGACCTAGGCCCGTATAATTATGATTAATACCCCATTCGATCATAAAGTTCTTAACATATGACCTGAGCAACGCCTTCGTTTTGACTATCCCTAAATGTGATCGATGTACCTGCATCAGCAACTGCTTCCGCAAGGATTCAGGTACCACTATCCTATGTCCATACATTAAAATCCCCTTTTCGATTACTAACTCTGCTACCACTGATCTGAATAAATCGCTTTTTAAGTTGCTAACATTCCCGCATTACCGCCATATACATTTTGTCACTTTTCATTGCTTCCCTAATTCTTTCTGAGCTAATCGGAATATCCTTGTTTGTTTCTACAAAAAATAAATAACCAGCCTCAGCTTCCCCTTTGTTACCAACATCGTTACATTTATCAGTAGGGCATCTGGACAAAGCATTCACGCAATTTTTTTCGGATTTGACATACTTAATCGTATAATTGAGCGCACTTATCTTTGCAGCCTGCTCGTACTCATTTGAGGAAACCCTTTGTGTTACCCAAATATCTTTAACAAGGGTTTATGATCGGTTGCCAAAATAAAATGTTTTCTAATTAAATACTGGAAAAATTGTTTAGTTCCAAAAACAATAGCTAATGCCTCTTTCTGTAACGTATCGTATCCTCTTTCCGCATTTGACAAGACTCGGGACGCATACTCAATTTCTCGTTCTGAACCATCTGGAAAAATATGCGCTAAAATTGCGCCAATTCCTACATCACAAGTTAATATTACAGGCAAATCGGGATTAAAATGCACTAGCATTTTATTCGAAATCATTTCCTTCCTGATAATATCAAATGCCCTCTGGCTATCCCGATTCCAATTTAAACTACATTATTTATGTTTTAATAATTCATAAATTGGGCTCATTTTTGTTGCCAAATTCGGAATAAACTTCCCGGAGTAATTCACCAATATTATATTTCCTAAAAATTCTAATGAAGCCTTTGCGAATTCACATTTAACCTTGTTCAATCTCAACCCTGCGTTTTTTAGTCAATTAAAAACTTCTTTAAGTCGTTGATTGTGAATTTCATCATTTGGTGCAGAAATTATTATATCGTCTAACAAATTCACCACACCAACAATTCCTGATAATATTTCTGAAATTTCTCGCTGGGAAATACCAGTGGCAGGCTTAACGCTAAATGGAAGCATATGCATTTTAAAATTTCCTAAATGCGTGCTCCATGTACATAATTCTTTTGACTCATCATCTAGCTCGATCTGATTATACGCTCGACTTAAGTCTATTTTGGAGAAGATCTTTCCATTGCTGATACGAGCAAACAGATCGTTAATTCGCGGAAGCGGAAAATTCACATCGGACAAATATTTTTTCACGGTTACCTTATAATCAGCACAAATGCGCAACTGACGTACCCCATCGTATGGAATCAACTTTCTCTATAATACCCAGATTCTCCAACTCATTAATTTGTTTTTCAATATTCTTTACGAAAGCATATCAGGAACCTTTCTGGCTTTCGCGAGAACATTTGCCTAACTTTTCGTCAAATAAAATGCTATATTGTGCAATTAAATCATTCAACGTGTTACTGCGATCCAAACTCGATACAACTTGATTAATTCTGATATTCTTTACCGCGAACTGTCTAAAAAAAATTCCTGTCCAAAATTGGACTGCCTCCTCATTCTATAACTAATATTTTAAAGTATTTCCCTATATTATTAAATATAATAAAAGGGTTAATGGCTCTTTTAACCTTTAACACGTTGCCATCATATCTTCTGACTACACTGTCATCTCTCCCAATGTTTATTTTATTGAACAATTTTAACACAACCTCGAATAGTAATGCCGAAATAGCCGCGCCAGTATTCACTTGAAACTCAATAACTTTGTCAATTTATATTTATTAGTATTTTCACCAGAAATTTTTTTTTTTTTTTTTTTTTTTATTTTTTTATATGGCAACCGCGTTCGATTTTTTCTTAACCTCACTTATGTTATTTGCTTATCGCGAATAAAATAATATGTTCACGTTTCAATATATTTTTTTTATTGAAATTATTTTATCCCACTTCTGAACACCATGTTGTGGATGTTTTATCCACAAAATAAAATAATTATTACTATCAAAAAATTAACTTAAAGTTTTTATATATGTGAGGTTTTTATTACATATGTCTTGTTTAGTTTCCCTAGAAACACTTCCCTACTTTTCGATCATAGATATAATACATAAACATGGAAGTGCTAAGCCCGTAGACATATAACATTAATACTATAAAATAACCCATATAAACCAGATAATACAGCCTATCAAGACTATTAATAAATCAATCGGGCCACAAGGTTTTCGACAAGTAGATTGAAGTTCATCTGTTGGAAACAGAAATATCGCTTCACCGGCAGATTAATTTTTTGTAGTCTATATTTCAACGATATTAGGTCGAACTAAGTCTTTTTGCTTGATTAGTTTGCTGAAAAGGATCCTTTTGGTATTAATAGATTCCCAACTGCATGTGCATTTTCTTGTTCTATATGTTCATTATTATAATTTAGTGTGACATGACATATTATGTGTCATTAACGCACCCGTCAACTCAGATCAAATGTTATGTTATACTACACAATTGTAATTGTTACTACTACTGAATAAAGCATTATAAAATAAAACCTCTATCTTGTACCATTACGTTACACATAGGGCCAATCCAATAGTTGAGGTTAGCTCTTTCTGGAAAGATAATAATTTCATTCAATAATACTTCCTTTCAGTGAGTGCTTTGCCAATAATATTTTTAAATTTATCTTTCAGCATAAAACAACACTTGGAGAAGCAGAGATACAAAGCGCAGTAGAAGCTGCTGCTGTAATATTCAAAAAAGTCGTATTGCAAAGAAGAAGAGCTAAAGAAGAAGCTGGTAATTATTCTTTTTTTTTAAATTTGATTTATTTATAATATGGTGAATAGGGTATAATTTATAATATAACAGTGGTGGTTTCAAAACATAATTTACTCTTTTAGATAACTCTGCTTTTACATAATTTAAATGCTATATAATATTAGAGATTCGAAATTTTTTATATTAACTAATAAATCAAAATGGTGGTGTTAACAAAAGATTCAAGTTTAACTAAAAAATTTATATGATGATAATTTATGTATGTAACAAAATCAATTTAGGTATAAAACATTTTTTGGTAAAATTACTTCCTTATTAATCAACATAATCTCTTCTACTGCGGTACGATCATATTAATCACTACACACTATTCGTGTATAGTTCGGTGAATCGGGGTCTTGCACTATCATTTTTTTCTTCATTTGTTTAACAAACTTCCAATTGATAACTTTAAGTTTATGGACCCAGCTATCTCACGCACTTTCATTTTCGATCTTTCATCACGATTTTTATTACTTGCTGATGTTTTCGAGTTACTGATTCATTTTCAGAGTCCGAATTTTCCCGTAAAAAAATGTTTTATCAACACACAATACTCTTTATTCCATTGTTTTTTTTTCAGTACATATTGAATGGTTCAATTGTTGTTAAATTTTGACAAATATCTTTTCAAAGTTGATATTAGTGGTGTTTTTTTTTGTCAAATTACACAAACTGTATATCCAATTCCAATTTGGAATTCACCCAATACCAAATAATTTGCTGGCATTGAAATTCAATTACAATCTTTCAGTTTCAGTGTTCGTTCCTAGATGTCAGATGATTAATAACTTTTGTTCTAAATGTTGTTAAACTCCAAATTTAAATAACTTTTAATAACATTAATAACTTTTAATATCTTTAATAACTTTTATTTTTTAATTTAAAATTTAGTTTAAATTAAAATAAATTAGTATCAATTTAAAATACACTATCAACTTTTAAAAACAAAACTCGGGAGTTGGTTGGTTATTTTATTTGCCATGGAATTGAATACCAAATTGGAATTCAATTCATGGTCAAAAGAAACAACCAACCAATTCTCGAATTTTGTTTTTAAAGTTTGGTAGTGTATTTTAAGTTGATACTAATTTATTTTAATACAAACTAAATTTTAAATTAAAAAATAAAAGTTAGTAAAGTTATTAAAAATTATTAAAGTTATTAAAAGTTGTTAAAATTAGGAATGTGACAACATTTAGAACAAAAATTATTAATTATCTGACATCTAGGAACGAACACTGAAACTAAAAATTGTAATTGGATTTCAATACTAACAAATTATTTGGTATTGGGTGGATTCCAAATTGGAATTTAATATACAGCATTGTTAGTGTAATTTTGCAAATAACATACCACTGTTATTTGACGAGGAATTTAATTCCAATTTGGTATTCAATTCCATGGCAAAAAAAATATCAGTAATACGTTCTAAACATCATAAAGATTTTTCATTAAAGGCGCCATCTCTGAATTAGTATCGAGACTTATTAAACGATCGGGTTGTTTAAAATCATACACACCGTTTAACATTTTTCCAAGTTATAAGTTCTCTCCAAACAAGTATTCTCAAATAAAAAGGTACCAATAGTTTAAACTGGAGCTAGCTATAGATGTAACTGAATGTAATACTAGTGAAATTAAGTTTAGAGACGCGTTATGAGACGTACCGAGCTGACATTAACTGATACTTTTAGTCTGATAAGTGTAAATCAGGGTTTTCCTCACGAGCCAATGGAAGAAAAATATTAGCATCATAATCGGATGTTGTAGTTTTCTACAGTAAGTTTTACCTAAAATAAATTGATAAGTATTAAGGAACAATTTGGGAGAACTGATGTATACTTAAAACTTAACCTTTTTAAAAAGTGAGTGAAAATTGTGGAAGTTTTGTAGTTTGCAAGTTTATTCATATAATGTATCACTCACGTCACTCCGTACTATAGCTAACAATTATGATATACTTACCGAACCTTTTTAATTATAAATATTATTCTCCTGATATTCCTTTGTTATACTGGAGTCTTCCTTCGCATCTTCTTGCATTTTACTGGATTTCAATTGAAATGAGATTGTTCTAAATGGTCTATTTAGGTCACTATTTCAGACGTACAATTGTCCATCGACGATGTCCCTCGGTACCCTTTTCTGAAACCTTTGTATGATGTAAACGTTGCTCGGTTCGGTACAACCCCAAAGTTGAAAACCATAAGTCTATATTGGTTTCAGTATTTGCTTATAAAGTAGGACCTCGTTGTATGTTGCTAGAGAAGAGCTTCTGTTTATCAGCCAAACATTTAACCATATATAAGTCTTAATTCTTCAGTTTTGTTCCTTACGTGTAATTTCTATCTAAGTTTAGCATTCATGGTCATGCCAAGATACTTAGCTGTGTTCGCAAACGATATTATATCTCGATTTACTTCTTATATCTTTTTATGGATGAATATTAAACTCTTGTTGGTCGATTATGTAAAAACTAATTAGTATATTTAGATTTCTTTATTATTGACACAGACGGATTTCGTGTGCGTCCATCTTACTTAATACCGTACATTCGACTCCCTTTCATAGAGGTCGTATATGTATTACATCGTTGATGGGTAATCCTCAACTGATCGAAAACATAACAAATCGAAAATTGAATTCGATACATAATAATTCTCCCCTACGTATTTAACAAAATTCAAATTACTTGCTAATGAAATTAATTGTTTATCTAAATTTAAGTTGGCTCATTCTCCTGAGTTTATGTTTGATCAGGTACTCGAATTTCCACCCGCAACGGATTAAATTCTGCTTCCTGTTGCCTGCTTGTTGTTACTTCTGGATTAATGGTTGATTCATCAAACGTAACGATTTTTTTTCTTACGTCCAATGCAATAAGTTGGTTTATATGACGTTTTAGAGATCTGTCTTCATCTAATTTCACTATGTAATGAAGATGCCCCAGTTTCCGGGTGATCTTACCGAATTTCCACATAGGCTTATTATTTAGAAAGAGATTCACTTGGACTTTCTGCCTCTCTTTAAGAGATCATATATGAATTCCCTTTTCTTGAGGAAGAGAAACATTTTCTTGCACTGGAAACATGGTTTTATGCGAATTTGTCAATTTAAATACATTTTTGGTGGCGATTTCCCATTTGCTAATGGTGTGGCTCTGTATCACAACATAATTTTTAGTAATTTTTGATGATTCATTGGAATATTTTCGTTCGCCATGGTCTTCAGTCGATGCCTTAAACTTTGAACGTTCCTTTCCGCCAATCCATTTGTTGCTGGATGCCCTAGTGCAATACATTTATGTCGATTACCATTCCTACGGCAATGTTTTTGAAATGTAGTCGATATGCGTAGTCGATATGGATACATTCCCAATTGTTCGATGAAGTATCCCAATGGTGCGTCGGAACTTTTGTGGGGTTCTTCTTGATCATTTATGCACACTTTTGCAATATGTCCCGTCTTATGGCATATTGAACACTCCATTGTTGCTGGTTCGATTCGACAGTTTAACCTCAAACAATGTAAACATACATTGTCGATCCCAAGTTTTTTGTAGTCGATCCATCCTTTTGATTTTGTTCGCGTTCGATTATGATTTCCCCTTGGTGACTGACATTTACTTCGATTTATTGATGAATAACTGTCCTTTCGTGATTGATGATTGATTTGTTAATATCACTTGCACCCGTTGAAATGTCTGTTCTTTTTGACAGCTCTTGGCAATCCACTCTTGATGCTTCTATTGCTATTGCTTTCGTGACAATTTCGCTAAACTCAGTTTGATATTAATTGATCATACTCTAAATCTCCCGGCATTTTTGGTGCTACTAAGAACTTTGGTGTTACTAATGAACTTAATAGCATCTGTGCACTTTTTGTTTTATCTTTATCCAGTTCTTTCATTTTGATGTAATTTTCGAACCGTTACAGTAATATTTGAAGCTTTCTTTTTTAGCATCAAAATTTTCGAACGCCGGAATTTTTGAAATGGTTACATTCGATTATTGACTACCATTACGTCTTTCTCCAGATAGCATTGATTCGATCAATACTTTCTGATTTTTATTCATTGCTTCGATTTATTTTTGCAATTGTTTCGTATCCATTTTTGCACTCTAATTATTTTATCACTATTGAATTTGTTTTAGCACGTGCACATAACTTTTTTTCCTGTTTTATTTTGAAAAATCAATAATTAATGATTTATTTCACCTCGTCGCCAAATACGTTTCTTTGTGGAAGCCCTTCCACAAGGAAGCAGGCCCTCATGCCACACTTTGTCAAAAGCTTGTGCATTATCCAGAAAAACGGCGGAACAGAATTTCTTTTCCCGTTTACAACTCTATGCACCTGCTCTACAGTACTATGCTGGTTACGAAACCCAAACTGGTGGTCTGGTATAATGTGCTCTGCAGATAATATTGGTTTTAATTTTTGTAGTAACATTTTTTCAAAAAGTTTTGAAACTGTCGGAAGAAGACTTATAGGCCTGTATGGCGTGACTTGCGTTTCGTACTTACCAGGCTTCGGGATCATTATAATTAGTTACGTTTTCCTTTTTTTAGGGAGATATCCACATCTCATTATTGCATTAAATATATAGGTTAAAAGTTTTTTGCATTTTTCTGGTAATTTTTTAATCATTTTTTCGGTAATTAAATCATGTCCTGGAGCTTTCTTTGGGCTTAGACTTTTAATAGTTGTTTTAACACTTTTCCACTTAAACTTTATAGGATTTACGATATAATCAACCTTTGAATAATCCTGCAGTATACTAACACTGCTTTGCTCATTTGGTGTAGATACTTTTTTTAAGTGGTTGGTTTAAAACTTTAGCCTTTTCAATGTCACTTCTGGACCAGTGGCCATCCGGTTGTCAGATTGGTGGATTCGATAGGGCTGGCCTTCTTAATTTGTTTGTTGCCTTCCATAGTGAGTAATCCGTTTTTTCCGTTGCTGAGGGTTCACTCAGGTTATTCTGTATTCCTTGGTCTGCTTCCTCTACCAAAGCTCGTTTTAGAGCTTTAATAGCTTTATTTAATTTCTTTTTGAGTAGTGGAGACTTTTGGTGCTGCCATTGTCGGTGAATCTTCCGCTTTTCTTGAAGAAACTGCCGAATGGTAGGTATTGGCCTATTGACTCTTTCAGAGCTAATAACGCCAGGTGTAGCCTTTTCTGCAGCGAATCTCATTATTTGAGTTAAATTTTTTGTTGCTACTTCAATATCTTCTGATGTGGACAGAGGGATGTCCAGTTGGCAGTTCTTTTCAATGACATTTCTATATTTATTCCATTTAGTAAATTTTGTTTGTTAGACGTATAGGTGGGTCAATTTTTAAAGCATCGGTACTCAATTTGACTATTGGAGAGTGATCAGATGATAGGTCATAGCAATCGTCTACTTGAGCATTGTTGCGGGCGATTCCTTTTGTTACACAGAAGTCTATAAGATCAGGTATTTTTTTTCTCTCTGCAGGCCAGTAAGTAGGTTGTTGAGAAGATAAGAAACCTAGATTTTCCTAGATAATTGCTTCATAAAATTGTTTACCTTTAGATGAAGTCAGCCTTGAACCCCATTGTAAATGTTTAGCATTGTAATCGCCTCCTGCGAGAAATTTTATGCCCAGCTGATTAAAATAATCAATAAATTGCTGATTTTAATTGTGTGTTTAGGTGAGCAGTAAACGGCAGAAATTACAGAATGAACGAACAGAATGAAACGGCAGAATGCGATCTTTATCATATTTGTTTAGTTCATAGTGCTTTAATCTTTTTTTTTTATTAAAACTGCAGTGCCGCCATGTGCTTTACCATCCGGATTTTTGGTGTCATAAACTGAAAAGCCATTAATTTTAAAAAATGTTTTAGTCGTAAAGTGTGTTTCTGATATAAGCATAATATCAATATTTTGATCGTTGAGGAACGTTTGTATTTCAGCTTTGGGTTGGGAAAGGCCATTTGCATTCCATACAGACATAGCTGGCAACAGTGAAATTGGTCTATAAGACAAAGATTCGTGTGGTAGTCTTCCAGGTTGTATAGTATTATGATCATTTTTGAAATTTTCCTGAAACTGTACAAATTTGAGTCTAAATTCAGGATTTATAAAAATGGCGGCTTTTATTATAGCTTTCTTGCAGTGATTACAGCAGAATCTTTTGATCTTTTTCAGATTATACCGTTATTATTTTTTGATCACGTAGTTCGAATATTTTTTCGAGATGTTCTGCAAAATTTTCATCGTTATTTCCTAAATATGATAAGTAGGGTGGCCAGAGTATCTCTTTTAAAGAGAACATGTTCTTTTTTTTTTGTCTTGATCTTTTTTACACTTTTTTTATAAAGAAACGTTCTCTTATTTGCGAAAAAACATCAAAATATTCAATAGTATGTACACTTATTGGGTGTAATTCTTAGCTTTTAGTATACATTTTACATAATATATTATTGTCACTGTCTATTATAGTTACATAATACAATTTTGGGTTTATTTTTCATAAAAGGCAAATAACTTATTTTACTATAAGGGAAATCGTGAACATTTCCATAGTAAATGCGAACGACAGCATGATTTCGTTAAATTTTGATTCGTAGAAAAATCCTAGATGGCATAAACGTTTTTAACGAGAACAATAGATTGCGCGTCAAACAATTTTTCTTATTTTTTTTTTTTTCACAAAATTTCATAACATTATAGCAAATAACTTATATTTTGTTTTATTTTTTATTATTATATATGAATATAAGCTCATTTACTTCAATGATTTCCAATTCCGATTATAAAATTTAAATTTTTTTTTAGATTTTAAATTTTTGTTTCGTTAATAATTCGTTGAATATAAAAAACTGTAGATAAAAAAATGTAAAGATTTCGTTTAACTACTACTAGTGCCATCTATGATTTTTCTACGAACTATATCATGTTGGCACATGAATACGACGCAATTTTCCTTATAGTAATATAAGTTATTTGATAAAAGGTTATAAATAAAACGGGCAATTCAAATTGTATATGTGTACTAAATAACACTGGCAATATTGTAATTATACTTCGCTTTAAACCGAAACAGTCAAACGAAATTTTAAATAAAAAGAAATACAATATAACCGTCAATGTACTCAGTGTAGTTTTGTGGTAAATATTTTAAAATTAGTGTTAAAGTTAAAAGTGAACATTTAATTATTTTACAAAACAAAATTTGTTAATTATTAGTACACTTCTAATACTGTGCAAAAAATGAGCCAAAGAAAGTGTATTTTTAGCGAGAATTTGAAAAAAAAGTATACCGTTTTTTCTGCGGTTAAAATTTCGAAATATGAAGCGCACTGCACAGTTTGTCAGTGAAAAATACCAATTTCAAAGGGCGATATGTCTTAGAGCAGCATTTAGAATCCCAAACTCATAAAGCTGCAATTAAAGATGGCCAGTGCTCAAAATCTATTACTTCTTACACTATTTCAAAATTTTAAACATTAAGCGATAAAGTTCGGACTGCAAAGGAATTTTGGCTTTTCACACTGCAAAATATCATTTCAGTTTTCGATCGACAGACTGTACAACAAAGTTGCTCCAAAAAATATTTTCAGACTCTAAAATAGCGCAAAAATATCATCAGCTAAAACCAAAACCCGTGCCATTATTAAAAAAGTTATTGGCCATATTGCATTCAAAATATACTTGACTCGGTTGGGAACAATCCTTTTATATCTATCTCAACTGATGCAAGTAATCACGATTCACTAAAGATGTTCCCATTTTTGATACAATACTTCGATATTGAAAATGGAATAATTCCAAATTACCGTATTTAGATTCGTTACCGAATGAAACAGCTGAAACAATCTATAATTATATTCTAAAATGTTTAACTAAATTTCAACTTGAGCAAAAGTTAATCGCTGTTTCGGGCGATAATTGTACCACGAATTTCTGTGGGATAAATCGAGCTGGTAATATGAATGTTTATAATTTGTTAAAGTGGTAATATGAATGTTTATAATTTGTTAAAGTAGAACGGATTTAAAACTTTAAAATTTTAAATTTAAATTTGTGTATTTGTTGAAGTAAAATACAAACAACTTCTAAACTATTCGAGTACGCGATGGTTATCACTATACCCGGTGGTAAATAGACAAATGTTCTCTGCCCTAAGATCATATTTCTCTTCTGTGAATAATTGTCCAGCAATTTTAAAACGATTTTTTGATTCAGAATTTACAGAAGCATATTAATTTTTTGTGCATTCGTTAATGTTTTTATTTTATGAGCATACAAAACAATTAGAAAATGAAGAAAATTCGATTTTAAAAATAACCAGTTCGTTAAATACATTAACAAATGTTTTAAAACAACGACACGAACAATGTTTTTTACCACTTAACGTAAAATTTATTTTAAGTTGGTTGATCAGTGATGGAATGGAAGACAAAGTTAATAATTTTAAACTACAAGTAAATGAAACATATAAAGTAGCACACGACTTTATAATATCCTCGACCGAACAGTTTACCGAATTTAAATGTTTTGAATGGATGGCAATAAATAAGGTGTCAGAATGGAACGAGGCAGAGAAATCACTTACCTACCTAATTTCAAGAGGAGAAGCAATTGATGATTCCAAATGTTTCGTTGTTGTAATTTAAAGATATGCATTCAGCATCTATTGTAAAAAATGGAAGCACAATACGATAAAGTCATATCTTCTAAAAAATTGGTTAGGTACTTTGCACAATGTGCCAGTATCGAATTGTATGAGAGCTTTTAAATATGTGTCAATCCTTTTTCGCGATACCAGGCCAGAACGCAAATGTCGAGCGTTTTTTCTCGCTCATAGGCGCTCAGTGGACAGATGAGCGAAACCGTCTAAATGTATCTACGGTACCAGCAATTTTAACGTTATGCTTAAAACAATTGTAAATAAGTAAATTGTTTAGAATTTTATCAACACATAAAATCACAGAAAAAATTATTAATGGATATTTAGAGTTCTGCAAAATATGACTATGATTCTGACGATGAACATTAAAATTCTATAAAACTGTGTTAAAGATTTACGCTTTAGAGTATAGCCTTTTCATTTAATTTAATTTTTTTTTATTTTGACCTATTGTACCTGAAATTTATTATAGTTTATAATAAATTTCATTTTGTGTACTCGTATATTGAATTTACTTGAGTAGAAATTTATATTTTTGTTGAAATGTTTTTATAATGTAAATTATAATTTAATGAAAATAAACAAAAATTCGCATTTATTAAATATTCATGTATTTAAACAACTAAATTCGAATTTTCTTTGCTAGGGAAAAAATGTTCTTTTTTTGTGTGTCATGTTCTCTTTTACGCGGATTGGTAAATGGCCACCCTAATGATAAGTAATTAAACAATTTGGAAACCCTTTCTTAAAAATCACCCATGATTGCTTCATCATTTATCGTCGTCATAACTTTGCATTTCCATACTTATCGAACAAGTCAAAAATACGGTTCTACGATCCTTTTCCAAATAAATATCCTGTATATTTCTTAAAGAACCGTGGTAGACCAAAGAAGTTGTCTTACGAGTAATACATAAAACAATTGCTTCTTATTAAAATTTTAACGTTTGTGTCAAAATTATACAGTACATAGTTTTATAAATTAAAATATAGTGTAACTATAAACGTGAAAAATTAATAATTTGGGTACTAAATTAAATTCTTTAACTAAAAAGCGCTGATTATTTTCGAAGATAATTTTTCTGTTAACTTCCGTTAAAAAGTGAAACATTTCTATATGGTTGGTAAAAATAGTTTTAGTCAATTCATTGCAAGAACAAACTAAAAAGTAAACAGTTTTTTTTTTTTTTTTTTTTTTTTTTTGTTTTGGTTAGAGTAGTAGTAATGGTAAAGTGATCTTACTCAAAATAATAGGTGGTCGTATTATTCGTAACTATACTTGGTAAATAATAAATACCATACCACTCATACTCGAAACGAATATTGTAGTTAGCAGTCAAGTTTTATTTTCAAGTTAGATTTTTATTTTCACAACTAAAAAGTTATTGAACAATATAATATAAAAATAGTATGTTACCTTTAATTTTAAATTATGTATATATGTGTATACGAGTGAAATTAGTTTTCATTCAACAACTAAAACTGAAACATAATTTTATTTTATATAATTATTAGTGTAAAACCAAAATATTCTTCTTAGTTTCTTGGAGTTACACTCCAACAACATTTAAACAAATGTAGCTCAAATCTTATAAAATGCTTTGTATTGTAAGTAAGTAAAGTAATAACAATTTATCATAGAATGAATGAACACTAACATTATTGGAATTTGTTAACTTGTTGTAGTGGTAATACAATGCAGAATTTATCATCATTTATTCATATGATATATGCAAATGAGTAGGGGAAAATCCCAACATATACGAGAATGTATTTTTTTTTTTGTTTTAACAAAAAGATTTTAATAAATAACCTCAAACCATAATAGTCTTTTTTGTTTTTGACATTAATTTTGAATTCTTTGACTACAAAAAGGTAGTCGAACTATTCTTTATACACAGCACAGGCAATAATACCAATACAAATTTTTGTACACACTTTTGTTATGTACATACATATACGCAAAGTATATTTTTCTTTTGTTCGTGCTATTTAACTTATTTAAGTACATAATAGCATATGACCAAGTTCTTCTAAATATGAATTATATATATAAAAAGGGTTTTCTAATAGGGGTGTTGTGTCAGTTTTTACTAAATTTTTGTGATTTTCAAATCTATAATTGATAGTAAAGTAATGTCAAAAATACGCAGGAAGCTATACGTCAACGAGGGCGGATGTGGTGTCGTTATTTTAATTATTGAGATGTATATGGAAGTGTCAATGTGCGAAACAAAACACATTGGTATAAACCTCGCTGACCCCAAAGAAAGATGTGACCAGTTCTACGTTGAATACGATTGTGTTCCATCAACTAATATCGTTGAAAAACGGTTTGCCTTCATAAAATTTGTTTCCTCACTCCCAGGCCCTTCATGCTAGAACAAATTCTATGAATTTCACTGAATGTCAATAGTCTAGTTTCACTTGATCGGCGACAACAACTTGAAGAAATGTCACTGGGTTACGACTTTCAAGCTAGATGCAATAAGTACCAAATCTGGAGGTACTGCTATCTTAATCGAGATTGATATTCCTCACTTCTTAGCCAAAACTTTTGTAACAGCCGAAACTGAGGCAATACTTTTAAATGTTGGTACTTTTAAATGTTGGTTTACGTGAGACAAATCGAGAGTCATGATTTAGAACATCTTTTTAACTCCAGAAACAAAACTATCTTGGCAGGTGACTTTAATTCACATCACACCACATGGAGTTGCCCTAATAATAATCAGAATGGCTGTTCACTTCTTAATTCTCCCAAGAGGAAATTCAATTCTTGATTTGGTTCTATCTCCACCACGAGTCTTGCATGAATTTAGCTCAGATTATTTACTAATTGTATTCACAATCCCTTTCAAGACCCAACTAGGACAAACAAAAGTATTTCGCAACTACTCCCAAGCCGACTGGATGAAATTTAAAATTCATGTTCATCGAAACCTCCCAAAAGACTCAGAATTCACTACCGCTAGTCAAATTGAGGAAAAAACGGTCAAATTAACTAACGTAATCAAATTACCCATCAAGGAAACTATACCTCGCATTCAGAGCAAAGGCCCCTTAAAGATTCCTTCTGAGCTCCAAAACCCCATTAAACTACGTATTATAAATACCCAGAGAATATCTTGAAATCTGACGTTAATTTTTATTCCAATATGATTTCGTGAAGGAATTCTGAATTCACAAGTAAAATGCCTAAAATTCCCGATAATTCTCCGGAAATTTTCGAAAACATAATGGTAAAAAACAAAATGTGGTTACTTCAATTGCTAAAGATCCTAGTCCAATCATAGATCTTAAAACAATTGCAGAGGAAATCGCGTCTCACTATGAGAAAGTTCATATACAAAACGATTCTCTAAAAGATCCCTGTTTCGATCAGTTAGTCAATAACTATGTCAACAATTTTCTTAATTCTCCTCCTCTTAATCCTACCTTAATTGAGATGGTCGATAAAGTAGAAGTTGCTTACATTCTTCAGCATCTTAATAAAAGAAACGCCCCGAATTATGTTAAAAATTAAATGTCATCTCATCAGTACATGACTCCATGGCGACCGATTCCTTAGTGTAAATTCTAAATTACGCTCTATATAAATCAATGTACGTGTAGCGTTAGCAAATTATGTTAATTTGCTCGAAATATCTGAATGACGAAATAATTGATTGTGTAATTGATCGATGATCGCTTCAGTACTCCTCTGTGGCTGATTGTCGTTCTTACTCTGACTTAAAATGATACCGTGAAAATATGACGTGCTTATGTAAAGCTTAGACTTGGCGAAAGCCATCTCGATCTCGTAGAAAGTCCTTTTCATATTTTTTTTAAACTTAAATCTCGATTAATCACAGGTCTAGTCTTATCAGATTAACATTGGATTAAAACGCAATTTCGCACATGCTTTAATCTTAGCAAATGTAAATCGTCCAATCATTGGCGCTGATTTTCTAAGTAGATTTGGTCTCCTAGTCGATTTAAAACAAGCTGATTGGTCCAGCTATACTCAGCTATAATCATTGTTTTAATGGTTCGAGTTGACACACCAACTCCGATCCATTTTACTATCGACAACGGATATGGCATGCTTGTGAAGCAATTTTCTTCATTAACAGCAGCACCAAATTACAATCTGCACGTTAAAGTGGTCCATCATACTATCACTACCAAAGTATTTCATCATATTACACTAATGGGTATTTACCGGTATTTCCAGTACTAGATTCAGTGCGTCACAAAGCTGCAGTCACAGAATTTCAGTACATGGGGGAATTAGGGATTTTCCGACCATCGGCGTCCCGGTATCATGTCCACTATTTACAGGGTGAAAAAAAAAGATCTAGATTGTAGACCATGTCAGATTTATCATTTAGCCTATCATTAAATTCTCGTCGCATCTGAAGACGTTCACAAAACAGCAATGAAAAGGAAAGGCTGAAAAGAATTATTCTGAATTTGACAAGAAATAACCCGCAATTTATCAATAAATAAAATATTTCAAATATTTTGTCGAAATTTCACCATTTACACTGACCATAAACCTCTGACTAAAGCCATTCATTTAAAAACTGAGCGAAACCCAAGACAATCACGTCACTTGGATTGTTTTGGATCTACGACCAAAATAAGGACGATTCCTAGTAAAAAAGACGTAAGAGCAGGTATCACTATTTTCAACAATGAATTGTTTGTAAAGAGATTTTTGTTGGATACTCAACATTCTTTTTGTACTTTAATTTTGTTTTGCGTTACGGTTTTTTCTCTTTCCAAGCCCGGCTAACGTCTTCTCTCATGAAAAATTTGTCGACGGCTTCTTTTAATTTAATAAATATTGTGTTTTGTTTACGAGGTTGAGGTGCTATGCGAAGTGACCCTTTGCGTTGTATCAAATGAAGCTGATCTCAATAATTTATATTTCTTTAGTAACTTGACTTTAAATATTTTTATTCCAGTGGTTTTGATTGACGACATTTTTCTATTATCGATTCAATTAAAGTGTAATATTTTAATAATGTTGGCTTAAGTCTTACAGCACTTGAAGATTTTGGCGAGGAAAAGCTCATTTTTATTAGCGTATTCAAATTTTGTAATGACGCTGAAGATAATTGCTGCTTTTGATTAAATCGTTGTTCTTGCTTTTTATATTTTTCAACACTTGCTTTTAATTTCTTGTTTTCGTCTCTTAGAACCGCGTTTTCCCTGAAGAGTTTAGTTCTGTTACACTTGGGTTTGGCCCAAATTTGCGATCGGGCGAAGATCGTGACGTTTCATTTAGCCCGACACTTAAACGTTTTGTTTTTTGTCTTTAATCGGCTATATATTTTCTGCATTTCCGTCTGGTTAACCTTTGTTCTCTTTTCGACTTTTCTGCGATAAGTATCTTCGTTTTGTGATAACGATCCCTTGCCTTTTATTTTTGTATATTTTTTTTCGCGATTATTCTTTAACCGCCCTCGATATCGTTTTTGCTTTTTTGCCGGTGTAAGTGACATTTTCTTAAAAGACCTTAAACTAAAATGAAATTGTGTAGTTTCAAAATATTATATAGTGAATAGGTAAAAAAATATTTCTTATTAAATAATTACAAAAATTCATTTTATAAACAAAGCGAAGTCTATTTCTATAAAGGATATTAACTTCGTTACTTTATTGAAATTTATTCTTGTTCTATTACGTAATATAGTATATAGATTTTATTAAATCTTTTAATTAACTTTTTGATAACACAGTTGAATAATTTTAAAAATACATACCTCATTTTCGAGAAAACATTGACACTACAATACGATGATAACATGTTCAGATTCTAGACTAACCTGATAAAATTATGGAACATGTTACGACACGTCGTACGTATTTTGTTTTTTGAAATAACAGTTCTTTGTTTTTATTTTCTTGGTAACTTAGTTGAAGTAACACAGATGAAAATTAATAGGGACACTACTTCATAATTATAAAAAACTTCATAATTGGAGTTTTTGGAATACCATTGGCTTACGACGAACGATTTTACACACAATTGGTCACGGCGTTGTGGTCAGCAGCAGGGACCGAATTCACGACCGCGGTGTGTTGAAGTCGACATCTTAACCATCACTATACAACCAGTGACGATATATATATATATATATATATATATATATATATATATATATATATATATATATATATATTCTTAAATATATTATTCTTCTATTAGGATCGTAAATTAACATATTATTATATAATTTGGTACCTGTAGTAATGTCAAATCCTTATTTTTAATCTAAAACAAGCTAATTCGCGGTGTAAGAATAGGATTGTTGTAAAGGTATATATTTGTAAATGTTCTTATGACAGGACCTCTTCAACTAAATTTGAAATAGACACATAAATACAAACGGTAATGCTTTTAACGTGATAACGTTTTTAAACTCAGAACTAAGGCTAGCATGTTCAGAAAATCGAATGAAATTTGTCCTTGTTTGTATGGAGACTACTCATTAAGTATAAGGTATTACTATATTCTAAATATATCATTGCCTAGAATCATTTTTAATCTCAATGTATCATTCTTTGTATTTTCACATTGTGGTCAATAGGAGGCCGGGGAGGGCACACCGCGAACCTCTGATTAGAGCGATTTACCGTGATAGCATGAGAATGCATTAGAAATATGTGTAAAATAGAAATATGTGTGAAATGTAAATAAAGCAGTACATATTAATAGTAATAGATGTCACTTTACATCTTCAGTGTAGTTTAACTGAAATACAAGAATCGTTCTCTATGCCGCTCTTTATGACTATGACAGAACAGTAGCCAATTTCAAAATTTCAAAAAAAAAACTGCGTTCGATTCGATGCCATTTGTATTTTTTTTTAAATTAAAAATAATAATAAAATAAATAAAAATTAAGTAAAAATAATAAATAATAAAGGTAAAGATAGTAAAATTAACACTAAAACTAATAAATAAATCGATTTTAATAAATCTATACAGTCTATCATTTCTCACACTACATATTTACGTTATCACGTATCACTACGGCCGTGCAGACGACACAGCCACTTCGTTTTTTTTTTGCCACAAAGTTGTTGTTTTTCAAATTGCACGCCCTTAATGGTAAACCCTTTATTTACTCGTATTATAAATGTTATATATTATTTTAAGCTAGTTACCAGTAAAATATAAATAGTTTAATAACATTTAACATTGTGTTGGTAGCATTTTAGGTAAATAAGTTTTTAATATTATTTACGTTAAATATGCATGTGAGCCAAAAAGGTCATGATTATTGATAAAAACATGTTGCATTTCCTGATTTGCAAAACAAATTTTGGTTTTTCATGTAAACAGATTACGTTTATAATTTTTAATAAAAGAACCTCGGCTATTATTAACCTTTTGGAAACAACATCAGACTTAAAATATGATTCATGGTTTATTCCTGTAGGCTATATAATAAAAATCATTTCTGGTCATGTTTGGCCATACCATTTTGAGATAGAAACTTCTATGAACGAAGTTGGCAAAATTAAATTGATTTTGTTGAGTTTGACTCCAGTTCTGCAGTTTATTGCTTATCTCTTAAACTAATGCAATGCAGCACTGTCAATACGATTTTGATTTTGATGCCTAACAAAACATTAAATGCCTTGTACACCTGTGATAAACAACACAAATCAACAAATCAAACCAGTAAACATCGGTGGATGACTCACATGAACTACAGAAACCATATATATTTGACTTATTTAGGGTGGGTCAAGACATTCAAATAATGTTGTTGTTTTTTTTTTTGTTTTTTTTTTTTTTGTTATTTAAATATGTAAATAAATACTCTAACCGTATCCATGCGTTTATACATTGTACTACAGTCTGCAATTATTGCACAAACAATCAATCATAGCTCTTTATTATATTAAAGATATATTTCGTTGGCACCGACATATTTTAATCTCTTTACACCTACTTACATTAATTTGTGTATACATATTTGTATATAACTTAAGGACAGATGGTTTTAAGTGTGCTGTTTACAACATTATGTACATGATAGGAGCTTAGAACATCATGAGAAATTATAAAATTGCAAAAATCCTATCAGACATGAAACAAATCTTTTTTCCCAAGCTAAGTGCCTAACACGCAAACACAGGTTTATTGATAATGACCTCTAGATTTATTACAGAATAAAGCACAAGTCATGAATCTATAACGACGGCGGTGACATGTCGTTATTTTAATTATTCAGATATTGGATGTTGTGCAAAGCAAACCTCAGTTTCGATCTGATGAGGAATTTAGTTAAAAATTAATTGTCATCTCAACAGGCCATGGCGACCGAGTGCTATGTATAAATGCTAATTTACGCTCTATTTATTTATTTATATACAGTGTACATGTACCGTTAGCGAATTATATAAATGTGCACGAAATATCTGAATAATTGTTTTTTGTGTTTGTGTAGCGATGGTTGCTACAGTACTCCTCTGCGAATGATTGTCTTTCTTATTCTGATTGAAGTGATACCGTAAGAATATGACCTGCTTATATTAAGCTTACTCTTGGTGAAAGCTATCGCGATCTCGTAGATACCCAATGTTAGGGGAGAACTCTAAATTGACTTACTGCGGTATGTGGCGAACCCATGTCGAGTTAATGAGAAGAAGAATAAATCAGAAGAAGTGTTGCGTGTTTAATATCACGTCGAGGTCACCTCTATACCGCTTGGGTATCTGACTCCAACTTGATCAGTTGCTATTACCGATTTTCTGGCTGCGACATTATGTTCTTTTCTTTTTTTTTTTTGTTGGTAATTAAATTAAAAACGCGCGAACAATATCACGTTGGTACAACTGATTGTTGTGTGTTGCTCAAAAAAAAGAGATTACCGATTTTATTTGTTGCGCTTTATTTTCGATGTATTGTAGTGATAAACAATTCGGCGAAGTGTACGGCCTTATGTTTGAGTATGCCTGATATTTGAACAGGTGAGTTAAGTATGCCGTATGCCGGTTTGAGTCGATCAATTGAAATTGTATGATTTTTACCATTAATTAATACGATAAATTGCTTTCGAAGGCGGCGTATCACTTTAAATGGGCCTTAGTAAGGAGGTGATAAGCCCGTGCGAACCTTATCTGTCCGAATGGAAACAAAATCGCAATTGTCAAGTGATTTGGGGACAAATATATTATCTTGTTTTGTTGAACGAGGTGAAGTTGGGACAAGGTTTTGCATGGTTTGTCGCAATTGGTCGACGACTGTGTCTTGTGTTGGTAAAGATATAGGAGGATTTTCGATTAAAAACTCACCGGGCAGTTTGATTGTTTGCCCATAGATCATTTCGGCTGGTGAGCACTTCAGAGCTTCCTTTACTGTTGTTCGGATTCTAAGTAAAATTATGGGAATTTCCGAGCTCCAATTAATTGTGTTGCTCCTGGCCATTAGAGCAGTTTTTAGTTGTCAATGGAAGCGTTGTACGTATCCGATGTAAGCCAAGGAGTTTTGTTAACTCAGTAAAAAGCTTTGACTCAAATTGCATTCCTTGATCTGTAGTTAAGTTGAGCGGAACGCCGAATCGTGATACGTAATTATTTATGAACGTAGTGGCAATGGTTGAGGCTGTCATATTGATCATGCAGTATGCATCGGGCAAACAGGTGAAGCGATCGACACAGGTGAAATGGTATGTCGTTGAATTTTAGATTTTTGGTAGGATACACAAGAGCTTGTCCACTGATGGGTTACGCCCTGGGTATACTGGGCCAAAAATAACGAACTGTAATCAATTTTCAAATCACACGGACACCAGGATGTGAAATATTGTGCAACGTGTCGACGATGGTTTGACGTAGTGGTTCTGCAATGTACGAGCGGTTATTGTCCGTAGAAATTTCGCAGTAAACCTTGAGGCCAGGTAGTTTAAAAAGCTCAAGCTTGTATGATGAACAATTGCGACGTTCAGAGACAGAAAGTAAATTCTGAAGTTCCGAGTTGGCTTTTTGAAATTGAATAATTTTTGTGTTTGTGTAGCGATGGTCGCTACAGTTCTAACTATATTACAGTTTGTCTTCAAACTATGTTATTATATGTTATTTAAGACAGATTAGCTCGTTTATTGGATAAAGTCCTTATATTATGTAAGATGAAGTCTCAACATTTATCAAAATTACAATATTGTCGAAATTCTATGTGTAAAGAATGATGGATATATCCATTCATGTCCACCATTGAGTGTCATCGATGTCAATTGCATAGTTTGAGTCTGGATATCCGATAAGTTGCTCAGCGTCGATTGAATGTTTGTATGCAATCCCTCGATCATTTGTGCCAATTAAGTATTTAACTATACTTTTAACTGCATTCCAATGGGCATCCGTATGGGTTTGAAAGAAATCTACTTACAACTCCCACTGCAAAAGAGATGTTTGCGCGACTGACTACTGCAGCAAATATCAGAGAACCAACTGCTTCTCGATACGGTACCGATCTCTTACTTGATTCTTGACTATTATCGGTTAATTTATTTGTTGATGTATTTGTGGATCAGCCGGAATGCTTATTGGATTTGACGTTATGAGGGTAAAACGTTTTATAATATTATTTATGTAGTCCATTTGATGAATAAAAATGGAACGTTTATCACGATTGCGTTCTATTTGGAGTCCAACAAAAATAACAGGTTCATTTATTTTTACCTCAAAAGTCGTCTGAAGGTGATTAAGTACAATTTTCCGTGCTTCTTTGGTTTCAGCCATGACCATCATCAACATAAAGTATTGACAATACTTTTTCATTATTGAATTGTCCTCGATAAATACAATTATCAGCATTACTTTGGATAAAACCGTACTTGCTCAAAAAATTATGAAATGTTGTATTCCAAACAGTGCGGAGCTTGTTTTAAACCATATAAGGACTTTTTCAACTTACATATCATTTTTGAGTTGATGCTCGTCCCATTTGGTGGTGTTAAATAAATATCTTCTTGTAGCTTTCAGTATAGGAACGCTGGTTTACATGAAACTGCATAATTTCGAAGTTATTTTTTGCTGCAACAGAGAGTAGAATCCTAATTGAGTCAAAACGTGTTGCCGGGGCAACACAGCATCAACTTCATTGAAGTCGATGCCTTTTTGCACAAAGTCTTGACTTATATCGAACAACATCTCCATTTGGGTCTTTTTTAATTTTGAAAACCCATTTTGATCCAATCTTGCTTTTAGCTGGTAGTAACTTAACACCCTCCCATGTGTTATTTTTTTCGAGCGCATCTAATTCCTCTTGTATTTTCTTCCAATTTTTCGCATCCGTACTTGAAATCGCTTCCTCATATGTCTCAGGAATGTCAGCTTCAACAAAATTTGCCTCGAAGTCGTATCGTGCAGGCATTCTGAGATTGTCGCGATTGCGTAACTTACAGTCGGTATTAACTTGACTATTTATTGATTGCTGTCCTCATATTCTATGCTTCGAATTCCCTCTGTTCGTTTATTTTCAGATTTTTTGAACTTTTGGTTGGTTTTCGTGTTCATTTAGTTTTAAACAATCATCATCAGTGTTATCTTCTGGTATCTGAATCTCAACCGTATTTCTTCTTGGAAAACAAACAACAGTATTTTCATTAAAAAGAACGTTTCGAGAAACTTTGATTTTTTCGGATTCTTCATCATAAAGACGATAATTCGTAGAATTTCCTTTGTAGCCAACAAACATTAGTTTCATGCGTTTTGGATCCAATTTTGTGCGAAGCTCCTTGAGTATACGCATGTACGCTTCGCATCCAACAATTTTCGTTTGTTCCAATATAGGCTTTTGAAAGACTTGTCCATAGTTGGTATGGGGTTGAATCGGGCGCTTGAGTGGTTGGTATGTGATTTAAAATATACACTGCTGTGTTGACAGCTTCACTCCACAAATTAGTTGGAACATCCTTTGCATATAACATTGATCGTGCACTCTCCACTATAGTACTCATGTCTCATGACATTGATATTGTTCTTTCGTGCCACGTTTCACCGATAAGTTTTTGAATTTTTACGGTGCCTTTTCTTTTCACAACTAGATCTTGATCATTTCCAAGTTTTACTGAAGTGTAATCATCCCTGGTTTTAAAAGTTAAGAAGTACTCTTAAGAAGTATATGTCATATGCGCGGATGCGCCACTATCTAATATCCAATAATCGTCATTATGGATGTTAGAATTGCTGCTACCTGCTTTAGTTACTACCAACGCCGATTCTGATTCTTTATATGACGCTAAACTGGCTTCTTCGTCCAAAAGTCGTGCTCTAAGATTATCTACCGTTTGCTTTGCCTCATCCAATGATAACCATGCTTGTCCCAAATTTCTATATTTTTGGGGCAAGCTTCCGAGAATTTTTGTGATAATTGCTTCATCACTGACATTTTCTCCTGTATCTTTAATTTGTTGTGCCAAATTTTCCACTTTTGCAATGTGCAGGGAAATGGAATCACTTGATCTCATATTATATTATTTTATACTGATGGAATCCAACTTGATGATTATCTCATTTGATGATTTGTAGTTTTCCACCAACGTAATTTGGTTTAAAGCTATTGTGGAGGTTAAGGTGAACATGGCATTCGCGTCATCCTTAATCCATTTTTTGCATTCCGTTGTCATTGGTACATCTTCTTTATTTGGCTTTACTTCTTCACTATTCACTATGTCTTGTAGACTTTTTGCTCGCAATGCACATATGATCTGGAACTTCCATTGTCGATAATTCTTTCCGTCGAATTTGTTAATATTTATCACATCTATGTTATCTGCCATATCTGCTAAGTACGTACAACGCTAAACAAAATGCGTTTGTAAAATATAAAATGACTACTTTTTTTTTCGTCGTAGAAAATCATCTTTGATTTTTTTATAAATTTTGCAATTACTGTCACTCGCATAACCTAATAACTTTTGATTTGAGATTTCACAAGATGTAATGAATATATATTCTAACAAATAATAACACGTCCGTCCAACTTGATTGAAGAACAAAACGGAAGTTCATTTTTTTTTTAAATTCACATGATACATTTACAATAAACGAATGCACTCTAAATATATTTTGACACTTTGACATTTTTAATAATTCAACGCCAGCTTTGTTCACAAAAATATGTAAATGAAAATCACATGTTTACAAATTGTTGTTAACTTATTATTTGCGAAGCTGAATTAAGCACAAAACCAACTTCAGAATTACCTAATTGAGCGGGAACCGCTCAAAACTGGACATTTTAAAACTGGATATTTCAAAATAGGATTTGACAAAACGAGATAAGGTACAAAACGAGATATGGTACAACACTGGATATTTCAAAACAGGATGATTCGACATGTGATTTAAACTTAAAATGATTTTTTAGGAAAGTTCTGGAATATGGCCAATTAGGGAGGAACTCGGCGAGTTCTTAACCGATTTTGATGAAATTCGATACGTAGGAAGAAAATGGGATTTTAAAATAATTTTTTGGAAAAGTTCTGGAATATGGCCAATTAGGGAGGAACTCGGCGAGTTCTAAACCGATTTTGATGAAATTCGATATGTAAGATGAAAATAGGATTTTAAAATGATTTTTTGGGAAAGTTCTGGAATATGGCCAGTTAGGAAGGAATTCGGTGATTTCTTAACCGATTTTGATGAAATTCGATATGTAGGACGAAAATGGAGTTTAAAAATGATTTTTTGGAAAAGTTCTGGAATATGGCTAGTAAGGAAGGAACTCGGCGAGTTCTTAACCGATTATGATGAAATTCGATATGTAAGATGGAAATGGGACTTTAAAATGATTTTTTGGAAAAGTTCTGGAATATGGTCAATTAGGGAGGAACTCGGCGAGTTCTTAACCAATTTTGATAAAATTCGATATGTAAAATGAAAATGGGATTTTAAAATGATTTTTTGAAAAAGTTCTGGAATATGGCCAGTTAGGGAGGAACTCGGCGAGTTCTTAACCGATTATGAAGAAATTCGATATGTAGGATGAAAATGGGATTTAAAAACGATTTTTTTTAAAAGTTCTGGAATATGACCAGTTAGGAAGGAACTCGGCGAGTTCTTAACCGATTATAATGAAATTCGATACGTAGGATGAAAATGTTGATGATAATTAATTAATTTTTCTCACATAGATTCTTTAAAGTGAAGAAAAGTTATAGTAAGCAGAAGAATAAAAAACAGATGAAGATAAATATTACTGACAGTAAACTCGATCAAGTCAATGATTATTTTAATAAGATGAGAAAAGCAGCAATTAAAAAAAACCATTAAGCGAAGAAAAATTATATCTCTCTGCTTAAAATTATTCAAGTATGAAACCTTATTGGCCATATTCCAGAGGTTTTAACAAAAAAAATTCATTTTAAGGTTACATCACATGTCGAAATATCCTGTCTTGAAATATCCAGTTTTGTACCATATCTCGTTTTGTACCTTATCTCGTTTTGAATTATCCAATTTTGAAATATCCAGTTTTGTACCATATCTCGTTTTGTACCTTATTTTGATTTAAAATATCCAGTTTTGAATTATCCTGTTTCGTTAAATCAAGTTGTAAAATATCCAGTTTTGACCGGTACCCCTAAAAAACATATCTCCAGCCGCTGGATATGGCCAATGTAACAATATTTATGCGTAAAACAATTTTCTAACACTTTAGAAGATTACAAACTATGGAATTAAGAAACATAACATATTTAAAATTTCATCCACTGACATTCTTTGTTATATGTTCATGTGACATTAGTTTAGTTTGATAATTTTCGACTGTCTTATCGTTGTAAATGAAACATATGTACATACTCGTGTTGCAATCGAACAACAAAAATATCATATATCAAAAATAATGTCGTTATGGGTGTCGAACTTGTATCGCTTGTATTTTGCTATAAAGTTTTTCATTGCTTCTTTAAAATAATTACGACTGCATAATTCTTATATATGTGTATAGTACTTTTATGTAGCTGGTTATGGTTTAATTACTGCTTTCAATTACTAACAAATTTAATAGTTTTTTTTTTGTAATTCTGTGTACATATCTTCATGTGTAGTTTTATAATAAACACATAATAATAATAGTGGTAGTGGTGGTGTTGGATTAAATTTCTTTATTATTAAGACAATGTTGAATGAAAACTAATCAGTGCATTAAATTTAGGTGAGACGGTTGGTAGTAATTTAAATAGAAAATTATCGCTGATTCAAGATGACGTATCGGATTTAGAAAATTTCAATGGACTAAAAGTTTTGTATCCCGACAGTAATGAATATAAACTTGTGTTTTTGAGCTCCGATTCAAGCAGCAAAGAAGAAGAATTTGAAGATAGCAGTTCAACAACTAGTTCGATAAACACAAGAAATAGTATTTCATTAGACGATTGCGATTGGGATTATTTTGAGCCGGGCGTTTGCCCAAAAACAACATTTAAAGATATATCGCTATCACCATTCGATTCACCGATTGTGTCACGAAAAAATTTCAATTTATCACCATTAAGTTCACCATCGATTTATCGACGAAAATTTGTAGATTCACCGTATTCGGTGCGACAAAAATTTCGCGAAAGTGATACCGGAACAGACGAAGAAATATTACAGACAACCGCAGAAAGTTCATCACCCACAAGTTCAGATAGTTTTATGAATCAAGAATTGCTATATATAAAAGCGCGTCATCATCGTAATAATCATTTGAGAAAAAAAATTTGTTCGAATGAATCAGCATCGTCGTCGATAAAAAAAGATTGTGATTGTGGCATAACACCACACTATGTTCCTATACCGGTACCAGTACCAATACCAGTACCAATTCCTACCAATCTTATGATATACGATGGTAGTACGGCAAAATTAAAAATTGATGCGATCCAAAGGAAACAAGTTGATTTATTTCAATTATGGAATAATAATTCAACACCATTGTTAGAACAAAAACAACTTGAAAAAATATCGCGAAATAATAATATTAGTAATAGTAGTAATGATATAAAAACACAATTACATCTTAATACAACACAACTACTTATGGAACAAGCAACAAATATGTTTCGCAACAATACACCCGATCATGAATATTCTGGTCTAAGCCCCAGTACATGCTGGTCGGTTGAACAACCAATACAACATAATAATAATAATAATAATAGTAAAAAGTATGGTGATAGATGTAAAAAAAATGATATGCATAATAAATATTGTATTGATAGTGATAATATAATGTCGAAGGCAACGTGTAAAATTTTATCAAATAATATTGATAATAATAATTTAAGTGATAAGAGTGGAATGATTGATAAAAATTTAATTATCGAAACAAACTTATACACTAAGAACATTCAAAGTGAATTCATCGTTAGCAGTGAAACCGACAATAATAGTGAAAATAATTTTAATCTAATTAATAGTTATACTAAATCAATAATCGATCGTCCACCACCTAAAACAACAACAACAACAACAGCTAACGATACCACAAACAATAATACAAAAAATTGCAGTATTGACTTAAATTTAAAAACAAAAACATCGAATATGATAACAGTTGGTAAAAGTAATACTAGTAATAATAATGGTGGCTATATTATGGCTGAAAATATTTTTTCATCATCCGATGCCGATTCGAATGACGACGACGATAATCGAAGTGATAAAATTGAAAAGGCACCAGTGCAACGTAGCTATGACATAGCTGGAGCATCGCAAAATTATGATTTATTAACGAATTTATATCTAAGTGATATTGATGGAGGTGATAAATTATCATCGACTAGTTCATCGTCGAACGAGCATAGTGAATCGGAAACTGAATCAACCGATACAGATGATACGGGAACAATAGCCGATCGTCGTCCAAAATCGAAACGATTCTGTAAAACATTCACCGTGAATAAAATAAATAATGATTCATCGGGATCAGATGTACATAGTTCGAATGGCGATTCACCTGATTCATCGGACAACGATACGGATACGGAAAAGGATTGTGGAATTAAATTAAATTATATGAAAATTATAAATGATAATGAAAATAAAACTATAAGTGATAATAATAATGAAAATGATCATAATATTAGTAGTAATAGTAGTGACATTATTTTAAATTATATACGTCATATTCCCGATTGTGATCGTTTAAATAATTGTGATAATACTAATAGTTCTAGCATTGATGAGAAAGAAATGAATTTAAATTCAACTAAAGCGAAAGTGATCAACGATTTTGAAATTGTGCTGACGACAGAAAATGAACAAAATGTACCGCTGTCAGAAACAAGTTTATTATATTACGATAGTTGTAGTGATGGCGAGCCAACTGGTTTCAATACAAACGAAAATACAAAAATTAATAATGAACAACACTATGACGAGAATTATATTATTATACAAAATAATAATAATAGTATGGAGGTGAAACGCTCCAATGATCACACTTTAATTTCCCCTATCTACGATCATACCGACATAAGAAACGAAACAATTGAAAATACTACTACAGCTACTAATGAGAATAATACAATACCGAATTTAAACGAACATACCTGTGAAAGTAAAAACAGTAAAAATAACAATAACATAACATGTTACGATGATCCCACCACAGTTAATACGGCCAATTTTGCAAACGAATCCGAATCTACAGAGAATTCAATAAAAACAAAAATAGTTGAGAACGAAAAATTGAATTGTTTAGATGTTAGTAATGTCGTCGCGAGTACCTTAACAAAATATACAAGTTTAGTTATGATTACACAAAATACCACACCGATTCCGCCGTCATCACAAGTAAATGTTGTGCAAACAGAAACGATCGAAATTATATCAGACACTGATGAACCATCTTCAGTGATTGTACAGCACACAAACAGCAAATCGAATTTTAGTGAAAAAGTTCAACCAATCGTAGACAATAGTAATAGTTTAGCCGGATACTTTACACTGTCCTTGGAAGAAGAGAATAAAAGTTTTACAAATTCACCACGTCGTACAATAAAAATTACATCAACAAATGACAATGAAACTATAAACAGCTACAGTAATAATAAATGTGTTGATGATATTATAAAAACGGTGTCTTGTGATGAAAATGCAACTAATAATAATTTAGTGAATGTTAATAGTAGTGAACTAGTGAATAATAATAAAAACGATGATGTAAAAGTGGTAACGGGTGGTAACACATTATCTGCCGTTGTTTGTCTCGAAGATGGTTTGGCTGATGATGATTCTTGGGTGGAAGAAATTAGTCAAGATGAAGAAGAATTTGCAACGACAACCGCGACCGAGTCTGATATCGATTCAAGCGAGGAAATTACGCTCGCTTCGACGGTCGACCGTGAAGAGGAATTACGTGGATATAATCGTGCCGCTATAGACTTTACTCTCCACACAATTGTCGAAGAGAGTTGTGAAGAGAGTGAAATTGAACAAAATACAAAATCGAAAAAACGAATGTCCGCATCAGAATTAGAAAAATATTTCTTTTATGGATTGGGTGACGGCAAACCGATAAATAGTTTAGACAATCGAGACGATTCAATGTCAGAAACTAGTAGTGTTGACAGTGAAGGATTAAATTCATTGAATAATGAGGAATCACTTAATCATGATTCGAATTCGGCCGCCGATTTGGCGTCGTCACGTTTAGAAAAATATTTTTTAAGTGGATTTATGGGATTTTCGTCGGATCGTAATCAAGAAGACTCGGATGGAAGTGGAAGTGTAGGAAGCGATAGTGAAGGTCGACCTAGTCCTGAACAACGACGTAAAAAACTTGTGCGGGCACGTGGGACCGGCCGTTCACATAGCTCGTCATTAGACAATCTTTTGTCGAAAGAAGAGGAACACATTGATGATGATGATGACGATGATTTAAATGAATCAGACATATGTGATACTACTGTGATACACATTGATAAATCCGATAGTCAAAATGATACAATTAAACGAAAAAAACAAAATAAAAAACGAACAGACCTCGACCCAGATTTTAATAAGAACGACAGTGGCGAGAATACCGATGACGAAGAGAGAATAACACCGCAACCAGAATTTTTAATGCCACCTTTAGCTCAATCCAAAAAGCAACATAGTCGTGATAGTGGATTCATCGGTAGTAATGACGATCTACTAAAATCGGACGATTCAAAAGCGCAAAATGAGCTCAGGCTGGAATTGGAAGAAATCGAAGAAGAAGTAAAGTCTGATTTAAAAGAAGCCGAAGATGTACGAGCTGATTTTGCTAGTACTTCAACGGGTGGCTTGACTCGAAAAGATAGTTTCAACAATTGGAGTTCCGATGAAGAAACCAATCTAATGATGTCAAAAATGCGGCAATTCTTTAAAACTCTTGTGGCTGCATCGGCTAACGTTCAAAATATGGTCAACAATTCTAAAAATTCGACACCAGTAGCAAGTGAATCCAATACACCAAAGAATGGTACCCCAGTTCCTAAAGTGCGAAACAAAAATAAACCAATTCAATTGGTTTATTTCGAAAACGAACTAACCCGTTTAATGAAAACAGTTCCTGGAATTAATGATGAGCAAGTACGCGAAATTGTTGAGTATCTGAGTAGTGAAGATACTTGGTCGGATTCGTATGACTCATCCGATTATACCAGCTCTGATCTGGAAGGTGCAGTCGGTACTAAAAAAAGTGAACTTCAAAAACAAATTTCAGCCAGTTGCCAACAAATTATAAATAATTTTGATTCAACATTAAACGACGAAGAAGGTGACCGTGGAGACGGTGGACTATTTGAAGAATCTCAAGTATTAAATCAGGACACGGCTGTTGTTTACCAAAAATTAGTTGCATCTTTTAGTAAAATGGCTTCTGGTGAAGAAAACCAAATCGAAGTGGTGCCAACTAGCTCTCCGCCTTTATTTTCAAAGGTGATGAATCATATTGGATCACGATTAGTTGCATTGATGCACGAAGTTAGTAGTGGCGAATCGCATACAAGTAGTTCACCAAGGATACCATCTCGGAATCATCGTAAATTACACGCTAAACTATCAAACACCACTACAACAACGGAGGATGATGATAGCACATCGGACAGTAACCTAGAGAAAAATGAAGGATTAGGATTTATAAATTTACCTCGTAGTAAATCACATGATTTATTATTAAGTGAATCAAAAACCAATTACCATCAATCAAGTAGTGGTGTTAGTGATACGGGTGCAGAAGAAAAAGAGGCAAGCGATTATGAAAGGTTTTCGTGGCGTGGTAGCTTCGAGTCCGCCCTTCTAGCTAATGGCGATTCCCGCCAAAAACTAACGATATTAGAAAATTCATCATCAACATCCGCTTTGGCAGCAAAGCGAAGATCGGCTGGTGATTTATTATTCAATCATAAAAATTTAAGTCGCGAACAATTAGATCGTGTTCGAAGCTGTGGTAGTATCGGCGGTGATCACGATATCGAAGCAGTTAAATTATGGAGTACAAGCACTCAACGAACGAGTACAAGACGTTCTAGCGTACCAGATGCAAAATGTGATTCCGAAAACGATACGTCGGACGACGAATTACCGATTAATACACGTTCAACATTACCACGAAGTTTACAAAATACAAGTGCAACGAGTACAAACTCATTGCCACGTTTGTCAACAACAAATTTACAAGCTGCATCTACTATGCAAAAATCGCAAAGTGCTTATCAATTCTTTCATAATAATGTGAAAAGTGCTCGGTACAGACCCCCAGGTTTTAATCGTCAAAATCCAGGACCAAAACGAACTGTATCGGCACCAGGATTACATCAACCTCACATATTTCCACGACGGGATAAACGTAAACAATTTACTACATTTACTGGTAAGTCTCATTTATTTGAATGTAAGCTAATGCCTCACAGTAACTATCAGTACTATCATTTTAACTAAATTTAGGGTTCTGCTAATTTAAGTGCATCACAGTCCAACTAAAGGTTGATTAAACTCAACAACAATTAAAATTTTGTGACAATGGTTTGCACAGTATATTTTTAGCCAAGAACAATTCGGTAACACAAACGTCATGGACGTTTCTACTAAGGCTTTAGTTTGCAATGGAGAATCATTTTAAATTCTTTTAGATCACCTTGTACTACGCTCGTAATTGTTTTTGTTATGTATTATTATGGAAAATTCAAGTTTTTTTTTTTTTTATTTATTTAAAAGAAAATTTCAACTAGAGCATGGTTTAACAAAACAAAATTATATACACACATAAGCTTTTGTAGTTATACAAAAAAATTGGTTGTAGGTAAGAAAACGTAAGAAAACGAAAAACACTGTACGAAACGTGTTTGTTGGTTTGGAACACATACTAGTATAGAGTGTCGAAATATATGTATTATTTGTAGAAGCTCGAACAATTAAAACTCACTCATACTTTATTATTTTTGATTTATTAAGATATTATCGTCGAGATGTACATAAGCACCAACCAAACGTTTTCACTTTTTGATTACATATTTTAAAAAGCAATAATTTCCATGTTGAAAACTTCGGTATAAATCTTCACCATATCAACAGTGGATTAACCATCAACACTCAAATCGAATGATTTATAAATTACAATGCATAAAACATGATAGTGAAATGTTTAGGCTAGGTTAGATTTGGTTAGAGTGGCTGCTAACGCACACTTAGACCGGTGACGGTCTATTGTGATACAAAAGGGTCCTACTCCCCTTTCACCTTCATTAGAACCATTCAGGGCTACTTATGTAGCGTAAGATATCTCGCACATTGCAGTTCCCGAGATCCATAAGGCCGTCGAAACAATACCTCTTGTAAGCTAGTGCCGGGCATGAGCAGAGGAAATGGCTCACAGTCTCTTCCTCCTCCTCATCCATACAGCTTCTACAGAAGTCATTTGCCATTGACACAAGCCTCTTCGCATGCTCCTCAATGAGGCAGTGTCCTGTGAGCACCCGCACGACTATACTTAAGTCAGGCTATCGCCTCATTTTTAAGCGCCATAAAAAGCGCTGCTATAGGCCTCCCCAGGTTTGCCCTTTTCGGTTTCAATTGGAGAGTTGTACCTTTCCTTGCCAGTTCGTCAGTCCTGCAGTTCCCCAGAACGCCCAAATGATCGGGGACCCAGACTATCTTGATATTGAAATGTTCACTCATCTGGTTAAGAGATGAGCGGCATTTCAATGCCACCACAGACGTCAGAGAAACTGATCCCAGCGACTTGATTGCCTCCTGACTGTCCACATATATTATTATATCCCTTGTGGAAAATGCATCAAACAAGTCAGCGCTTCCTGAATCGCTTCCAACTCTTCCTGGTACACACTGCAGTGATCAAGAAGATGAACGGATATATTCACATTTAATTTGTCACAATAGACTCCAGCTCCGACTTTGCCGTCTAGCTTGGAGCCGTCAGTGTAGAATTGTATACTTCCAGTTTCTGTTGTTGACCTATTCCTCCAGGATTTCCGTGAGCGGATAAGGGTCCGGAAGCCTTTTTTAAAGCATGCAATCGGTATTGTGTAGTCACATTCGCCAAGTCTTCCTTAAGCGAACTGCCAATCATCGAGTGGCCCGTCTGAAAACATGTCCACTAAAACACGGCAGCCGTAGTTGTCACTTTCTGCTTACCAAAGCTGTTGACAGGAAGAATGTAGAGCATAGCCTTCAGAGCACTTGTAGCGATTGTCCTCAGTACCCCGCTTATAAGCAAGCAGGTGGTTCTTTGTATCTTCTCTATCATATTTGTATAAGTTTTCTTGTCTAGGGCTGGCCACCACACACTCACTCCATACATCAGAATCGGTCTGAGTACAGCGGTGAAGAGCCAGTGTACCAGCTCCGCTTTTAGACCCCATCTCCTACCGGCGTTTCTACATGAGTTCAGAGTCATGGTAGACTTCTTTACTCTCTCTAAAATATTGGGCTTCCAATTTAGCCTACTGTCCAAATTTATGCCCAGAAATATTGCCTTATCAGTAAAAGCCAGTGCCGTGCCTTTTAAGGTAGGAGGGGCGACTACCGAAATTTTATATTTCTTGATGACGAGTGCAAGCTACGTCATCTGCATACACCATCACTCCTATTCCCTCCCTCTCCAGTTCCAAAAGTAATCCATTGCTTATTATGTTCCAGAGAAGAGGTGATAGGACACTACCTTGTGGAGTTCCTCTAACCTCCTAATGGTGAATTCCCCTGTTACCTCGTTAACAGTCCTGCATTATAGCATCTAATTTATCAACCTACTTAAGGGATCCACATCTAAGAAAGACAGTCCTTCCTGAACTGCCTCCGTCCTGACATTGTTAAAGACGCCCTCTATATCGAGTAAGCCTACCGTACAGTACTTTTTCGAGTGGATTGATTTCTCAATTGTTCGCACCAGAGAATGCAGAACCGTGTCCGCAGATCTCCCTTTCCAGTAAGCATGTTTTCAATAGAAAGGATGATAGAGTTATAAGTCTTAGGTCCTTTGGGTGGATCTATAAAAATCACCCTAACCTCCGTCCGGGCACCCTCCATTTTTGACCATATGTATAATGGAGTCTGATGCAAATGTAACATCCAGTACCTCCTGCCTGTTACTGATAATAAAAATGGGCTCCTGCCCCACATTACACACTACAAAGTTAGTCTCCAATAAGTAATCAAATAAGTACTCAGCCCTATCATACACACCCCTATTGTTCCGCTTCGAGATTTGTTCCCCCAGGTTATCCGACGGAACCTCTCTGGGTCCATGTAGGCTGAAACCAGCCAAAATACGCAGCCTCCCGTCTTCAGGCCGGCTGCCGATACTTCACCACTACTATATTGTGGAAGAAGAAAAATATTCAAGTTATTTTTAGCAAGAATGCAAGATCTTATCGGACCTAGAAGAGTATAAAGTTGTATACCCTTTTAAACCGAGGTCACAGATCTTGTTTTTTCTAATCCAGGGTTCTTGGACTAGAATTATTTGTTTCCACCACATCAATTTGGACATAGAGAAAATTATTCTACAAGTTCATAAAATTATTCTACAAGTTCATAAAATTACAGACATAATCAAAGGCGCTCTTAAAAAAATAAGCTATATGATCCGATATCTCTTTATGTGGCTTTCGACAAAATTTGGCATCAAGAGATTTTCCTATAAGCGCAGTTCTACCTAATTTTGGCATATATATCGCAGATCGACATTTCCGTGAAAAATACAATCGAGAGTCCCCTGAATTAAAGGAAAAAATGAGTAGGCATACCACAAGGTAGAGTGTTTATATGCAAGTGTCCAAAGGCTATACATTCCTTTACAGTGGATATGCAATCGGCAATCTTGGTGTTGATTTTATTCTTGAGCCAAAGGTGAAAAAGGCTGTTTTGGATTTCAAAGCAGTTGATAATCGTATGTGTTAACTACGTACGCGGCTAACCAACCTGCCAATCATTTGTGTTCACGCGGCACTCATATAAGCCAACCCAAAGATAAAGTCTCATTTTACAACGATTTGGATGATCTGATGGGATCCATATTCCATATTGGAGCATGACGTCAGAATAGTAATTGGTGACTTTAAAGTTAGTGCTGGCAAAATTCAGACTGACTTATGTAGAAACATAAGGTACACACCCCTGAATGATGTACTTTGCGGTTGCGCATGACCTCATTGTGTCTAGCACATTCTTTCCCCATAAAAATATCCACTTGGAAACATGGACACACCCTCATAAGACGTCCCGAAGTCAAAATAACCATGTGTTGTATCTAAGGGATTGTCTCGGGTGATCTAAGATGTGAGATTTTATCAGTTGACTGACAAATTTGTAGGCAATGATCATCAATTGGTCACTGCTAAGCCAAGATGGCAGTTTTCGTACAAGTCAAGGATCGCAGGTTAACGTAACTTACGTTTCAACTGCGAAGTTCTGATAAACGAAGATAAGCAAACACAATATCAGAATCTTGTTAGAAGTAACATTATGGAAACCATTCCCGTTCTGATGATGTGAACGCTCTTTGGGAGATATTGAAAATGTTGGTTGTCAGTGCTGCCCAGGCGACTCTAGGTGTGGTAAAAATAAAACCCAAAAATGATTGATTTGATGAGAAGTATCATCTTACCATCGAGCAACAGAGTATAGCCTATAAAGAACCGCGAATGCGTTTTACAATCGCACGGAAGAAAAAGGCGGTCCTTGCTAGGAGAACCCCCAAGCGAATTTCTAGACGGAAAAATCGTGAATTGTGGAAGGCTGAAGTCTCAACACTTAGAAGGAGCACATTCGACGGATAGAGGACCCACACTGCAAGAAATTTACACTGGCCAGGGGAGAGACGCTATTTAGCAAGCGCAAAGGTAGCTATGGTGACGATAGCTCCTCGGGGTAGAGAACGACTTGTCTTCTTCGGGTTGTCTAGAACAACACAAAGAACAAGCTCGGGATCGACTCTGATTGAGCCAGAATGTTGATGCTGTACGGCCAGCAATGGCCTGTAAAAATAGAATATTATTATTATTATGTACAGATTATGTTCAGATTATTGTTTGACAGCAGTGTATTGTATATTATATATTTGTAGTGTCGTACGTGGTAAACTAGCCTTATTGCTTGTGAACATGTTTCTCTTATAAAAGACACGGGGAGACTGTCATTTTGTTTCCTTCCTTTCTTCGTCTTTTTATTGCTTCATCCGACCTCACCTTCGACGTACGTTTTTAACTCAACCCGTGTTGCCCGATCGTCTAAAGTGAATCGTGTAACCACATCAACCCTACGTACGTTGCAGAAGGCAGCCACATATTTTTTGGGAAATTCTAAGATGGCGACTCAGATTAATGTTGAGCTATCAGGTGACAACTTAAAACTTTAATTTAGGGAGCTTAATACTGAAATTTATTAAATAATTTATTATTTCCGGTACTAAAAAATAACACAATAAATAATTGTTTCGATCTGACAGATAAAAATCGAAGAAAAAAATTTTCGTATATACCCGATAAATAATCTTTCTGATCTCTCTGATTTCTCCGATATCAAAAAAAAAAACACAGCCATTGGGTATGCTATTTTAAAACCAAAAATAAAAGGCAAAAGTGAAAATCAAGTTTTTGCATTGGGGATGCTCTGTAACAAGAGTGAATTTGGATATTTTGAACAGTACATCATAAGTTTGATGAATTCTTACTTTGTTTAAAAAAAAAAGTTTTCCTTTATTGCATCCAAATATTTTAAAATTATTGTTAAGTCATTTTATAGAGTAAAAGTCTAATAAACAAGACTTTTGTTACGTTTTGGATAACAAAAAAAATTAATTTTTTATAAACCGATCGGTAATGGTTTAATCTAAAAAAGTAGACCAATAAAATGAAGTTGTACTCTAGAATTGGACAATTAAAATTCTTTAGCACAAAGTACTGTTAATATTTTCTAATTTCACAAAACTAACAATTTTGCTGCCACAAAAATTTTATAATTCTGTTTAAATCCAATTAATTAATTTTGTTAGAGCATAAAAAAGTGAATAGTGTTTATAATAGTTAATGATAATTCTGTTGCCCAACTGTATTGTATTTAGCCGAACATTGAAAATTTGCCGATAGTTTTTCAAAGTATATACCTCATTAAAATACTTCAATATTTATTAGTTTTTATACCTTATAAATTCAATTATAAAATTAATTTATTAAGAATATGTCTAAAACGAGAGTATATCGATTAAACTTTAGGTAGATTGACCTTGAAATATGTTTTTTTGTTTATGTGGAATTGAAATATCAATCAATCATCTATAAAACGAAGTCTTTTGAGATTTAGAGTCAATTGTTGACACAAACTTGAAGAGAGTGAACAGTAACACATTTCCAAGATGGATTTGAAGGTGAACTGATTCGGAAAATTGTGTGCAAAATACTATTATTGTGTAATAATAAATATTAAAATATTTATCGTATAAACTCGTAGGTAACCACACACTATTTAAAGTTGAAGATATATACATATATATTTTTAACCCACGGTTCCGTTTTAAAAGGAAGATCTTTAGTATAAGATATGAATAATTTTCTAAATCTGGATTCTACCAAGGTTGACTATTGTATATGTAAATACATACATATAAAGTTAATTTACTGTACAATGTAGTGTAAATGAAAGCATCAAATATTAAGTATTTTGGAAAGCATGATATTTCGATTTTTAACATTAAACGAAAATAAGAACATCAAGTTATTGTAAAGATGTTTGCTTTTTAAACTGGGGTATTAATTTTAGTTTGACTATCGCCATCCAATTTTTTGGCTCTCTCCTTATTTCTACAGTCTCATTCACTATAACAGGCGTATTTCATAATATAACAAAAAAACTCATAAATTTATATTTTAAATGTATATCTAGTCATAGTTATTTTGCCGTTATTTAGTGTTTTAATTAGTCATAATGTTGTGTTTAAGTGGCGACCCACCGCCGATAAATATTGACAGGGAAAAGTTTGATTTTTGCAACACCGATTATATTGGATTCGACCTTGCTTTGATTCCCAGGTGTTCAATTGTTGCTAGTTTATCAACGTAGACAAGTGACTTAAGATAACCCTAAAGAAAATAATCCAATGGGGTTATTCCACACTATCTTGGTGGCCAATTAATTGGACCATTTCGCGAAAAGTTTTTTTGAGTAAATCAATTGTAGCGCGCGCTGTGTGGCTCCATCCTGTTGGAACCACATGTCAGCAAGATTTATGCCAGCTAATCGAGGTATGAAAAAATGTCTAATAATGTCCCTAAACCGCTCACCATTGACAGTAACATTCTGACCATCATCGTTTTTGAAGACATATGGACCCGCCAGGCCGTAGAGCGCACCAAACAGTAATTTTCTGTGGATGTAATGATGTTTCGACAAAATCTTGTGAATTATCCTCACTCCAAATCCAACAATTCTGCTTATTTACGTACCTATTCAACCAAAAATGGGCTTCATCGGGAAACAAAATTTTGAATGGAAATTCAATATCAATATCAATTTGTGCTTCAGCCCATTCGCCGAATTGGTCGTTTGTCTTTAATTCCTGCACAAGTTTAATTTTGAAAGCTTTTAAGCCAAGATCCTTTCGTAAAATCTTCCGTAAAGTGGAAGGACACAACCCCAGTTGCTGAGAACGGCGACGAATTGATTTATTAGGATCTTCTTCAATGCTTTCTTGTACAGCGGCTATAGCTTCTTCAGTGCGTACTGTTCGGCGTCTCACGGGATGCACATTATCAATAAAAGTAAACGGGGTCCGAAAACGATCTATTGTTATTCGAATTAGCCGCTCTGAAGTGTATACTGCACGTCATAAAATGGACGAAGTGCACAATAAGTTTGACGGACAGAACCATTATTTTGATAAACAATTTCAACAATTTGCAAGCGTTTCTGTGATGTAAGTTTATCCATAGTGAAATGTCAAATCAAACTAAACAAAAAGCTAGTATCAGCTGTTAAATCGGTTGTCAAATAAAGCATTGCTGCCAACTCAAAGTTGTAAACCTATAAAAAAACAAAAGATAGTAAAAAGTGTAAAAAAAATTATTTAAAAGGCAAAAATGATGTTATCTCTTTCCTATACAAAACACAAATAACAAAAAAAGAGACGAAAATATTCTCAATTATCCATACACATTAAATGGTGTGCGTAACTTAGAGATAAAAATGTTAAATAGTGGTAGTAGGTATGAAAAAATTAAACATTTTTTGGTATGGATTTTCATAGCACCAATCCATTCAATTATGTATATAGGTATGTGTGTAGGTAGAAAATATAATGATTATACTATACGATTTTTCTTCTATCTCTATCAACAAGAGCGTAATGTTATTAGTGTGCTATAGGTGTTATAGAATATGATGACTTCACGAAATAGTTTGCAAAATTAAAGGCTTGAAATGTGCATTTATTAAATTTCATATTTAATAATCAATTTATTAAATTTATATTTTATAAATTAACCAATGATTTTATTTATTTTTGGTGATTTTAACTTATCGAAACTAAAATAGATCAGATGTCTGTCGATATCTACTCTTCTTTCATTTATTTGGGATACCATTTCAGACTCCGTATCTACTCAATGGTTCCTATACCAATAAAGTTGCATTAAACAAACTATCTTAGTAAAGATCTTGGTGGTTCATCAAATATCATACACAGCAGCAAATTCAATTATTTTTTAAAAATTTTGTTAATTTTAGAAAAAAGTTCTTCCCCTATAGGCCCATAAATTAATTTTTTGGCAGTGAAAATTGAGATATATATCACGGGTAATTTAACCACTTGTCTTGGTCAGTTTAATGAAATATTGGATATTAGAATTTCACAATTTTTACCTCGTTTGTCTGTTTATTTGAAGACAAACCATGGTTCAATCGTCGTCTATCAAGCTTAAAAAGTCGGACAGTATAAGTGAAAACTATCGATTAAATCCGTCTACCGAAAATCATTATTTACTAAGTGCTCTCAAAGGTCAGTTTAAATGTTTTTTGTAGTATGTTAATTCAAAACGGAACTGGAAGGATATGACTAGTGAGCAGTTTCTTGATATTTGAAAATCCAGTTAATCCAGATTTTATCCCGGATGTTAAACTATCACTAATCTTGTGCTGTTCAGTAATTTTTTTAAAATGATCAGTTTCTGCTATAAAATGCATTTAGATGGTCGTGTGAGAAAACAAATTTTAACGTTTCCAAATGTAAAGTTATGAATTTTTCAAGAAGGCCAAGGGTTCTTTTGATCAACCGAGTAAATTTATTAAATTGTACATTGCGGCAAAATTAGACAACAAGTCCCGAAATTTGTCCTTTAAAACCTTTATTGATAAGAGATTGATTTGATGTTCCTGTTTTGGAGTTATACAGTTTTGGAAAAATAATTTAAAATATACTATAGTCCAATCGAGCCGATTGCGATCCGACGTAATTTAGTAATTTACAATTAGAACCCATTTTTCACAATAAGCTAAATATTAATATAATAGCATAAGTTAGTAATAAAGGTTTTTACCTTTGCTAAATTAACTACCTGGATGGCCATTTTGTGGTGCTATATCACATTTGGTGATATAAACTGTGGTAAAATGAAATAGTCTGTACTTAATCCGTGCGATTTATGGATGAATTATTGACACGCCGCTTATTGATTTGATTGAAAAAGACAATAATATTTGCTGTCTTACTTACACTAGTACAAAAAATGAAAAAAATGATTGTGTTGTCATCAGTATTTGCTGTCTTATACTTACATTGGTATAAAACACCGATTTTGTTGTCAACTCTTGACTTTTTCATGGATATATGAATATGCACACAAAACACGAATTTTGAATATAAATAAACTTATGCGTACTCAAATTATAGCTTAGAAATAACTAAAAACACTAAAATATCAAATTTATTTAGATTAAGCTATTACATAAACATAATACAACATAAATTTGTCCTGTGTTTGATTGAAATAATTGCCACTATTCGCGTCTATCCAAAACAACTTTGTCTTGTTTCAAACAGAATTAAAATATTCAATATCCATTAATTTAAATATGTCAATATTTTATTTATATATTTTAATTGAAACAAGACGAATTACAAATGTCGCGAGTTTTGTCAATTTTATACAAATGAATAAAAAGTAATATGTTGACGTTTCTACATAACCTCAAAATTAATCACATGAAGGTTTTATTTGAAGTGCTATCTCATCTAGTGATATACAATAATTTTTGTATGTTTTTTTTACTTATTTTGAATATTTTATTTTATTGTTAAATAAAATATTCAAAATAACGAAAAAAAATAACAAACACAAGAAATTAAATTTCAACAGTATTGAAAATTATTATATTACTAGGTAAGATAGCACTTCATAAAAAACTTTCATATAATTAATTTTGAGGTTATGTAGAAACGTCAACATATCACTTTTTATTCATTACGTTCTCCACAAAATTCATTGTGCAGGGTTGAGTTTGTAGACTTTTTTTTTACATTTTATTACCAAACAATTCTACAAATGTGATTTAAAAGTGTGATATAGCACCACAAAATGACCACCGGTTCAAAAGCGGTTCAAAACTTATCAATTTTTCATTAAGATTATGCGTATAACATGTTGATAACTTGCTCATGAAATATAGCAAGAGCAGTAACGATTACTTAAATTTAGTGAAGACTCACTCTTATATGTACTTTAAGTAAGTATATAATTTCGATGGTCGACTGCATGAAAAGCCGTGATTTTTTCTTTGGTTTGTTGGTTTGCTTAAAGACTATGAAATATTAGCTTAGGCCCAACCTAAAAACTAACTAGATATTATTATCTATTTCAAACTTGCTTTACTTTAACTACTTAAAATCTAAAACACTGGATAAAAAGTGATTTCTATATTTTGATTTGTCCTAAATCATGTTTAAATCCAAGTTTTTTCTTCACGTGGTTTAGCAAACTGTCTGTTGTCTTTACAAGATAATTGAATTAGTGTTGTTTATTGTCAAGTTTAAGAACTAGATAGTAGGCAATTTTTGATATTTTAGGAAAGATTAACTCATCGTTCAAATTTTTCATTTTTGAAACTGTCCACCAAAACTGTTCTACTGGATATTCACCGTATATAGATTTTTGCACGTCAGGAAACTGATTCGGAAATATTCGCCACTCAACCGAAAGTTTGTTTTGATCAACTTTGATCTTGTCGCCAATTTTTCCAAAACCAAACGTAGCTGTTTCTTGCCTAATACTGTCTATTCCTAGCGAAGTTTGTATTTGTTCCAACGCTACTATGTAAAATTCTAGAGAGTCCACTCTAATTTTATTTGATTCTGTTTGTGGAATTTGCTTCTTAAATTCTGTACATTCTGGTCCTAGATAAATTGTTTCTAATTGTAAAAATATGTGAGGCGATCTGACATTTATATTAGTTTTGAGCTGGTCCCTTTTAATAAAATGTTGGCCAATATTCATGAATATTTTCACGGATTCAATTAAAAATTCTAGCACATATTTTAAAAATAACAGATATGATTTAGTACACAAATTATGCAATTCTTGTAAAATTGTTTCTGTTAATTTAATTTATCAACTTTCACCGCTGCTTAAAAAAACGCATGCAGAACCTGTCAATTATCTAATATACGCTCCACACTTTTTTGTAGAGAGAGCCACCGCGTTGCAGTCGTCCTAATTACTTTATGTTGCTCCGCGCCGAGAAGATCTTTAATTTCTTGCAGCTGCGAGTAACGCTTTGAACTACTGGAAATATACACCCCCATTCTGGCGCTCTAGGTAGAGCAAGACATGCTTTATTAGCCACAATAGCAGCACTATATGACAAATACACTTAATAGTTATAACGTGCGGATTATCATCGGTAAGCCTTGAGCTAAAAGAGTTTTTAGTACCCATCATTACATTGGCTCCGTCACTGCAGAAACCAATTATGTTTTTAAACGGAAAACCTGTTAAATGTTTTGTAATGCTTTAATGAAACTAAAAAATTTATAAAATAATGGTGTAAATATGTACTGTGATTATTTACGATGCTTTTAAACTCTCGTAGTGGCGCCGCAATCCCACTATCGTCACTATTACACCTGCGCATTTGGTACGTCCTAATTTCGCTTCCTTTATTATTATATTCATTTATATTCATCATCTAAACATTTTTCAAGCCACCCTTTAAATTTTTCCTAAGGTCAGCCATTTTTCGTTAAATTTTTGTTTTCGCCATTTTCTCTTTAAACTTTTACTAGAAGATTGTTGTTTCTTCTCTTGAGAATTATACGATGATGAAGATGACGAATTCATGTTTTATATTAACGGAGAAAACTTTAAAACTTATTACTTACTTAATTACCAAAATCACAAGATTTTGAGAGCAAACAATCGATACATTTTTCTCTTGTCAGCAGTTAATTTGCCCTGTTAACCGAATGATCAAATTTTAGAAAAAGTATTTTGAAATCAAAAATCTCTAAATTTACCTACCTTTTGCCTATATAAAAAAAAATCTGTCCCTTTTTCCCTACACTCACTTTTTTTATCCATAATTCCCTACAAGTAGAGAATTTTTCCTACGCCTGGCACCACTGGTCACCAGTCGTATAGTGCAGGTTAACGTATACTCCGCAATTGTGAGTTCAATCCCCACCGCTGAACACAACGCCGTGACTATTTGGGTGTAAAATCTTTCGTTGGGCTAACCACCTACAACGATGACCAATTGTAAAAATATGGTCTGAAAGGTCTTGTAAAAGATCTCAGTAAAGGGTCAACTTTGGTTTTTATTTTGATTTTTACAACTCTACACGACTGGGAGTAAAGGATCAAATAAACCATGTCGGGAACATAACCGTCATTTTATAAGGTTATATCTCAATTTGAAAATCATCCCATTTACATTAAGTGCTGGTTATATTTATACATTTAGATTTTTTTAATTTGAAAAACTACTTAAAGCCTGTTATGGTGACCCAGAAGCACTCGCAAATTTTTCCCACACTATTATGTTTCTGAGCTCACTGGCGGACTTTAATAAAAAGAAAGGGACTTAAATCGGATTCTTATCCTAATTATCTTTTTGCATTTTATTACTACACTGCTTCAGTTGCCTATATTGTAGGGTTTCATTTCAAAAAGATGAAATATTTTATTCTTTAGTAAAAGCGCGAAGAACCCCGTTTAATCGGTATACGAATAATATATCTTCTAAAGTTCTATCGTACTTAAATTTTGTCATCAAACCTTTAGCGTTTTATCATAATTTTGCTTGAGTTTTTTACTTCATGATTAAACAAAATGCAACTTGCTAATGATTTGAAATGACACCTTTATACTTATCCAACAGCGTTACCGTCGTTCATATTAAATTAAACGTTTTCAATGACATGCAAAATGTCAAAACCGTGTGATACTATCTTAGCGTACAATCCGGACAGTTATATAATCTACGTGATTATATTTTACTTCGTCAAATCATAATACAACTTAAATGCAAAATTATATAAGAATTATATTATGTGTTAAGTATAATATATTATCTAATTAATTATTAATTTATTTGAATAAATATTTTCTATTTTATTATAATACTGAATACATATATTAATATATTCATTAAGACATAACTTTGATTTTATGTTTATTTTGATAATAAGTAAGACGCCAAATTTTACGTGGAAAGCTGGTTTTTATTCTACAATATTTGGTGATTAATTAGCTTTCATTCAATAAGTATTAGAAATTCCAGTAATGGGTTTTAATAACGCGCTAATGGTCTCGTATACCGAATAACCAATACTCATATATATATTGTAACGATCTACTTATGATCAATTACAAAATATTTAGATTAAACATATAATTGAAATTGGATAGTTTAAGTTTTATTCAACAGTTATTCAAGTGAATTCAAGCACACAACAAAACCGAAAGAAATTTAAATAAGAAAAAGAAATTAAATCAGTCAATAAAATAAATTTACCTCTATAAAATGAGCCACTAATACATATACATACATATAATTTAATATTCCAATAGTATCAGTACTAAAAACTGTATACAAAAAAATTTCTACTTTTCGAATATTGACGTACAGATAATAATATAGCTCAAGACAATAAATCTCAAGTCTTTGTCTGGCTATTATATCGGGTTTTCGGACTTGACAACTTTTTGTTTTCTCGAAAAAATTTTATTATTGGCTTGAAGTACAATCAAAACTTTTATATATGGAATTCGATATCGTTCATGTGTCCACCACGGGCACGTGTTTAATATTGGCTCTGAGCTCGTCTAACGACGCCGGCTTGTTAGCATAGACCAATGATTTAACGTAGCTCCATTATAAAAGTCTAGAGGTGTTAAATCACACGATCGAGGCGGCCAATTAATGTCTAGCTCATTAATGAAAAAAATAAAAAATGTTGCAATATGTCTCTGTAGCGATCTTCATTGACGTAACGTGACGGCCTTTTTCACTGAAGATGATTTTACGAATTGGTCATCTTCTTCCAAAATTGCCAGATCCCAATCCGAGAACGTACGTCGCTTCACATGATCGAGTAGCTTTAGTTCTTGTATTAACTTGATCTTATAAGATTAGGTCCAAGCAAAGATCCTTTCGCAAAATTCACCGAAGTGTGGTATGACTGATTCCTAATTCTTAATAACGCCGTAGAATCGACTGTTTTGGTTCGTTTGCGACGGATGCTTAAACGGTACTGAAACATTCAGCAGTGAATATTTAGACTCAAATTTTTTCACTACACTATGAATTGCTTGTCTACTGGGACGATAATTACGACCAAAACTTGGAATTATAACGCTCTTGAATTTCCAGTCACCGACTTTTTTAGAATTTTTGTAGTAAATTTTAATTATTTGTAAATGCGGTGATTCATGTTATAATGATTCATAAATTATACTAGCTTTGATTGGTTAATATTTTTTTGTCGGGTCTTTGTCAATATATTAAAAATATTTAGTTAAAAAAATTGGGGAAAATGAATAATCGAGGTGAAATATTTTTAACTAAAAATTTAATTTTGCCGAGTGAATGTTTAATAGTTAAAATTTTGAAAGCTATACAACGTACAAATATATACACAAAATAATCGCATCGAAAACACTATATATCCAATTCGCATGCGGTAACACTATATATGTATCGGTAACAAAAGTAATGCGTATTTTATTTATAAGAATTAGAATGAAAAATTTCCCCTTACTTCAATATAAAACCAACAAAAAGTTGGATTGAAATTAATCCAGACGGAATGATATTGTTGTTGTAAATTTCCCAATAAAATATAGTTTATATACGCCAACTATGATTTTAATTTTATTATTTTATAAGTAACCACAGTGATTTGGTCAAAAATGAGGTTATGATTTTTTAAGTTCACCTATCAAAATTTATAGACGGTCCTCTACCTCGTTAAATTGTTTATAGATTTTTTGAGGTGAATAAAAAATATTTAACTTTAGCTGTCAAAATTTTCAATTTTCATGTTTTTAACACATTCACAAAGACGATAAAAACGAAATACATCGTAAGGATATTTTTTAGTCATTTTAATTATTTTTTCTAAGTTTTGTTCTCATATAAGCCAAGTTTTAAACGATATCTTATGCAAAAAGAGCAATGTTCAATTTTCATTTTTTGTCGTACGATAAAATAATATCAACCAATCAAAACGGTTATAATATATGTCTATCAGATAAATTTTGTACATGAACCATCGCCTTAAACGTTGTTTATTCGTGTACTTCACCATGATGAAAATGTTGTGAATGTTTTGACACTGACAGTTTGGTTATTTGTTTAAGGGTGCGTTCACAGTGAAAGTTCAAAGTTGTCAACAAAGTTGTCAACAAAGTTGTCACCCAATTGAAAAACCCTGTAAATCTATAGATGTTAACAATTAAAAATGGAAATTTGGTATTAGAAATATCAATTAGGTTTGTTAAACACTATTTATTTCCGGTACATTCTCCATAAACATTTCTTGATTTTTTGACTGGTTTTAAATAACCCACACTACCATATCGTCATATAAATTTGAGAATAATATAACACTCGAGTGAGGCGTATTATTTTATTATTCTCTGTTTTCCAATTATAAAAACAGTTGAGATAAAACAAAAAAATTACAAGTTATGTTTTTTTTTATTTCCTCTTTAGTTTGCTGTTTTGTTATTTTTTCTATAATGTATTCACTATCGTATATAAACGGTAGTTTAAATCTCACATAATCTCACAAATACATTCAACAGGTTACATTTTTCTCATTTTTTTACAGCTTATGTATGAGTACATTTGAGCTTCCTGTAAGAGACTGAAGACGGCTTTGACTCAATACATTACCATAAGCCCTATTGAAATTTTTGTTAACGCATATTGACGCAAGAATACCGTAAGAAAGTAAAGTTTAGATGGTTCTGATTACCATATATATACCAACTACAATTTACTTAATATGCACAATCTAAACCAAAAAAATTATTAAAAAAAAAATTTTGAAATGAAGAGACCAAAAAAAATACACGTCAAGCTCGCTCTACTCTTTCATGGTTACTGTAACGTCCTAATTTACGCTGCCACCAGCCAAATCGAGGACTTACTTCGCATTGCATTGCTCCAGCGAGTCTGTAATGGCATGGATGATGCTTTGGCCCATGGATTCTGCACTCCAACAAGGGATTATAGTTGTGTTCATTGTCATCACCTATCGCAATCTAGTGATGAACAATCCCTTTTTCAACTCTCTTTCAGAGATTCGAACCCGGTACCTCCCGACTCAAATACCGAAGCTTTAAACACAGCGCAAATTTAAGTTACCACAGTTAATAAGTTGTTAGTTCGTTTTTCTGGTTTTAGCATTAATTTTGTGTGTTCTAATCGATTATTTAGAGTAAAACATTTTAGTTACTCTTACCCAGATATATGATTAAGTCGTTGATATTCATTAAATTAAGCATCAGTTTACCTTGAATAGTTAATCGAATAACTACCTCGAATAGTTAAATGTTTTTAAGTATTACCCATTTTTATTGTTTTATTAGCTTCTTGGATCGTTGAGAACGTATCAGATACCGAATAACCAGTTTACTTCGGATTTCTCCTTCTGGGGCTTAAAATTACAAATATCAGCAGAATATGATGGAAAATAGCATGCAGACGATATTTTGGTTGCATTTAACATAAATAGATATACACATATTGTCAAAATACCTCGTCAAACTTTAACGGAATTATCATAACTATGAACTATCACAATACTTTACCAATACTTTACCGCAAAAATGGCGCTCATATAGTGTTAATTTTTGTGTTAAGAAAAAGAATTTTTCTGAATTCCTTATATAATTTGGTGCCGTAAACCGATTTAGAAATAATGATCCACGGCTAAGTAGTACGATATTATAATTGAAAAATACTCGTCCGTCATTGTCAATTTTCGAAAGCGACTGCATAAATGTTATAACATTTGTTGTGATGTTTTGATTTATTTTATTGATGTTATTTTACGAAAAATGTCGGGAACTTTTATCACCCCCTGTATAATGCTATATTCACAGTATGTACTAAAATAAGACTTTGTTTTATATAAAATACGAGTATTTTTGATTCAGTTTCACAGAGTAAAGAGTTTTCCCAGTTTAATGTTCGATACCATTAAGAAAATAATATTGTTCAGATTTTCGTACAGCTTCGTTTGGTTCAATTTACGATTTTATTTTTGCAAGGAGTCCATTCATTAAATTCATGCACAAAACATTGATGCGAGTATAGATTCCTATTGCAAGAAACGTGTGATACGTTTGAGGATGTGCTAGGAAAATGGTATCTTTTCGCCCAAAGTCACTAATAGTTAGCAGATTATGATAAAACCATTTACTAAGAAAATGTAGATCCTTTTTAAGAACAAAAGTAATGTTGTAAGTATTATCAATCATTAACATTGCGTAACTTAGAGCAAGATCATCGGCAAAAGCCGTTGGATATCCTATGAGATCAATTTTAAAAATTGAATTAAAATAAATCAAAAATAATAATGGACCCAAAACTGATCCTTGGGGGACGCCATATTTAATAGTACCGGGAGTACTTAACGTATCATCTATTCTAACAATCTGACTCCGATTTAGAAGGTAGCTAGTAAACCAATCTAAAATGTTGCCTCTTATACCGATGTAAGAAAGTTTAGCTAGCATTATACTATATGGTTGACTGAATCGAAAGCCTTTGAAATGTCTACTAATAGTGCTGTTGGCACTATTAGTAGACATTTCAAAGGCTAATAGTGTTGTTGGCTTCTGCGAATTGTGAATTGCTGTATATATCTGACTAAGAAAATCAATTAGTGCTTCTTCAGTGGATTTACCAGCTGTAAATCCATATTGTTTAATGTGAAGATAATTAATTGTATCAAGATAGCTGGCTAACCGACGTTTTATTAGTTTTTCAAAGACCTTAGATACTGTGCTTAGGAGGGAAGTAGGCCTATAATTAGTTAATTGTAATGCATCACCTTTTTTAAAAATTGGAATTATAAATACTGATTTTAAAATATTTGGAAAAACTCCGTTGTCCAGGCTCAGATTATACAAAAAATATAGGAAAACTACTAAGTACCAAGCGCAGTTTTTAACAACATAATTATCGATTCCATCGGCACCTTTATATTTTAACTTTTTAATTTCAAGAAGAGACCCAAAGACAAAGTTTTTATGTTCAGTATCATCATTAATTATAGTACAAAATTTTGAATTTAGTTCTTCGGATATGTTGATAAAAAAATTATTAAATTCATTTGAAATCGACTTTGAGCACGTGAGGATATTCTCAGTATGCAACTGATAAATTTTAGTTATGCGCTTATTTTGAGGGATACGTCCTAACACCTTATCCACTATTTCCCAAGTCGCCTTAGAATTATTAATTGAAGAATTAAATTTGTTCTTGTAGAAGAGGTTTTTTGTAGTACGCCCCTCCACTTCTTAGAAAACTTTTTTAAAATAGTTATATTGTGTAAAAGCTTATAAGATTCATCCACGGTTTCAAGTTTGTCTGTTTTGGATAATCAGTGATGGAAGTGGACGATTCTATGTGAGACCTAAGAATATCTACAAAACTTTCAAAAGCAGCATTACAATTCATTTGAGAGTACACGGAATTCCAATTTTCAAACTTTAGGTGGTTATTTAATTTGGCGAAAGTCACATGGGAAATATTTTTTCTATAGTTGGCAGTAACTGAACATGATATTGATGCTGATATATCCATTTTAATCAAATTGTGGTCAGAGAACTGGATAGGTATGTTACGTATGTTAAAGTTGAAAATTTGTTCACTTTTCAAGAAAACATGGTCCAAACAAGCTTGCATTCTAGTAGGTTCGTTTAGGGAGCTGATAAGACCGTATGAAGCCAGCATTGTTTGGTAACCATACGATGCATTAGCATCTAAAGGTTTAGATTAAGAGCTCCCAAAAGCAACATTATTTTTGGTAAGCGTACGCAACAAAATTTCCAGATCATCATAGAAGACATTATTTGATCCATTATTCAATCGGTAGACACAAATAAATGACCAATTTTTCCCTGGAATGTCAAGATCTAAACGAATAATATCAGCTGTGATCCAGTTGTAAACTTGAAATGAGAAATTAATAATATTTTTGTGTATAAAAACGCCAACACCGCCGGACCAATAAATGTCATTACAGCGAGCTCTAAAATTGTAATTCAGTAAACTAAACTCACAGCATTCCTCAGAATAAATCCATATTTCAGTCACAAAAATTAAATCAGGTTTGCCATTTAGACTAGCTACATAAAGTTCAAAAGTATCAAAATGTGCCTGTAAACTTCTGATATTTTGCACCAATATACTAAAATTACTGTTATGTATATTACACATAGTCATAAAAAATTAATGAATGAATTAAACATACGAAAGAATATACAAGCATAAACGGTAGTGTAATAATTGAGACTAATACTGTCTTTCCGATAATGTTTTACGAGTAGTAAATGTACCGAAATGTAAAATTGAATAAAGCACTAATATGAAGCACATCCGATGTTTCGATTTATGTCTCTGCAGATTTAAAAAAAAAACGTCGGAAAGTCCAGATAAGAAAAATACAAAAACCGAATGTTCCAATTGGTAAACCCTATATTTATATGATACATTTTTGTGTGTGTATAGTGTATAAGTAACAATGTCTAGTGCTATGTATTATCATACAATTATTAAATCAATTAACCTATTGATTCAACATCTTAACTCAATTACTTATCATTCTAATAGTTTTTTGTGTGTTCTGTTTTTGTCAAAGAACATATTTCAGTATTGTAATGTGCATCAAAAATTATGGATTAAGTTAACTCAACGTAGATAATCAAAGTTTGTGTGTAAATAAAATTAAAAAATTAATAAACAATGTCTAATTAAAAATAAATTTACGATAGTTTCGTGTTAGATACAAAACTTTGATTGATTACCTTAATTATTAAAATATATATGTCGTGTATTAAGTTTTTGTTTCCTTTCTGTGATTAAGTTATTATAGTGTTTGTTTTCATCATAAAATTGATTTGTGTTGTTTGAAACTAATTTTAATACTTATATTTGCTAATCTTAAACAAAAACTGGCATTCTTAAAATCGTTCGAACGAGCTATCTATGCCTATACAACTTTGAAAGCCTCTTAATTAGGGTTATGAATTTTATTTAAATTCATTTTATTTATGTTCATATAATAGATTCGTTATATATATATATATATATATATATATATATATATATATATATATATATATATATATATATATATATATATATATATATATATATTAATTTATATGATCTGAAGGAACTTTTAACCCTATGTGTTATTATTGTTACAAAACGACCAAACAAGGTTAAAAATAAGTAATTATAAGAAATAGTTCTATCTATATTCATTTCTAGTGTGTATTCGTATAGTGTTTGAACAATCAGGCTTCGGTTTGGTTTGGCGGTACTCTCTCAATAGTCAATGTAATTTAAGTGCAGGATGTGAAAATGACCGAATTAGCAAAATCTCTCATGAATATAATACATTTTTTTTAATTTCTAATTTCATAACGCTAAAGTGTGTGCCATCACCGTTTTATTTGAAGATATAAATCGCATATGCAGAACTTTTCTTCTTATGTAATCAACCATCTCTCGTACTCATCCATCAGTATTCAACTGTCATTTTAACTATCACAGTGAACCAAAAACCGCCCAAATGTGATGGCGGAAACTTCGACAAGGCTATATAGCCCACAACTTTACTTAAATTTACTTAACATAAAATTGTATAAGTAATATTAAAAATTATTTGCGGTGACGTAACAGGTGCCTACTCCACATTTAATAAAATAGAAATATTGATTGGGTTTCAATATATAATATAAATATTGATTAGGTATATCATTAACGGGTAAAAATATGTCGTTGTATTCCTTTAAAAATAATAATGTAAAACCAAGACTGTGTCCGAAACCCATGATAACTTTTTGTGAATACAAATTTTTGACATTTACTTGATAAAATCGAAGACACCCGAATTATCACGGTCAGTTGCTTTTGTAATACTACCATTGAGCCTCTTTACACTACGTTGCATTTGCTTGTTGTAACTTCCTCGTTTTTTGCTCTTTGCCTCAGGCGCGGTCATAATGGGCAAGGTGGGCAGTGCCTACTCAGACATTTTACTTAATGCACAAATAAAACTAATACAAATAAAAATTTAAAACCAATATCAAATAAATGTTAATTTAGTATCGCAAAACTAGTACATTCGAAGAACTATTCGAGGACAAAAACTACGGACTTGATATAATTTTTGAATGGAAATTAGCATTTCTTTATTACCGTTTTTAACATGCGTTTCCCAGCAACAACTGCTGTTAATATTTAAGCCCAGATATTGGAAATTTTGCGTATGATCAATTTTGACACAATTATGACAGTAGCAAATGAGGCTGTTACATGCTGCACTGTGAAAGATGAAATTATTCATAGGAGTGCAGTCATCGACTCCATTGAAAAACATTAATTTTGTTTTGGAGCTTATGACCGTATAATGAGCATCAAACTATTCTGGTAGTATTTTTAAGTCGAATAGGATGTTTTCCTCTATCTCCAAATAACTCTTGCCAGAATATAAGATTGCAATATCATCTGCAAAAGCTATCAAAATTCCACGTATACCTATCGAAAAAATAGAGTTTATATAGATGAGGAATAGTAGTGGACCCAACACCGACTCCTGGGGACGCTCTCGAAGCTAAATGAATCATTAATCTTCACTGTTTGACTATTCTATAAGTAACTTTGAAACTATTTTAAAACGATTCCGCGGAAACCAATTATTTTAAGCTTATGCAGAAGGATTTCATGGTTCGAGGCCATCACTGCCAAGGGATTTTTTATTCTTGAGCTGAAAAATAGAGACATATACTTCATTAATATCGGTGGGATAGAAGAAACTTTTTTTAGAATTGAAAGACGACGTTACAAAATTTTCATAGTAGGTAATAGTTCTGCGATGTGTAATATTTACGAAAATATTTATTCAATTTTGCATTTGTTGGATATTTCGATACCATCTTACCCACTGTTTGTTCAGTTAAAAGTGAATTAGTCATCCTATATTATTCAGGTTAGCTGATTCATCGATATACACTGCAATTCCTGTTGAACGATTTTTGTCATTGAAATTTGCATAAAAATTATAGTTTCCAATATTATAATTTCCCGTTTCGTTTGAGTTGATCCATACCTCGGTAAGAAAACACAATAAGGCTTGACCTCAAAGTTTTGAAGATGTGTTATGAATTGATCAAAATTTGAACATAGTGATCTGATGTTTTGTAGGATGATGTATTTATGTAGAAATTCTAAAAAATGAGAACTGTTATTAAAATTATGACATATATTATTATATGTTTGAGAAGTACGATTGCTTTTTAAGATCAAAGGAATATTATTTAGGTTAAAAGGTGCCATGTTTTTTAAGGTTAAATAATTTTTTCCAAATCTTCATTTGATCTAACAAAAACAATCGATTTCCCAACATGATAATTCCATTCCGGGTCCATAAAAATTTGAAATTCTTTGATTTATTTACTACTTTTGCTTTAAAGAGTAATGAGCGATTGTGAGATCTTCATTGATAGAAATGTTGAACTTTATCAGCATTGGTAGTGGTAACTTTGTATCGGATTTGGCTTTTAATTGTTGACAACTGATAATTTTTCCTGGTAGAATAAATACAATTAAACCCTCATTGAATATATTAATTACTGTTAGCTCAGGTGACGACCAAACTGATTTTAATCCACGAATAACGTCATAACGATTTTCAAGATGAACTACAACATAGTGTAAATGCGCCCACTCAAAAACCATTAAAGAAAAAATTGAACTTTTTCGTTGCTATGACAAGTTTAATAAACAATTAACCGTTTCGCGGATACACATTTTTAGAAAATGCTCGGATAATGACACATGCTATAATTTCAATTCTAGACTAGTTACATGAAGTCTGATTAATGTTTTGGGATTGTAATCGGATGATTAAATAGTTGACAGTTAAAACTCCACTAGGATAGTCTGACGGCAAATGCTGACGTGTCCACGTAAGGGTTAAATATTAAAATAGGGTTAAAATATTTCAATCAATTGAAATTCAAAAAATTGGGAATGTATAGCTCCCGAAAACAGTCTAAGTACAGTTATAAAATATTCATATATTTGTTGGCATAAAATTTCGGTTCTATTTCGGTATATTGTTAAACATTTTCAATCAATTTTTTGATTTTTTTTGGCAAATCAATTTTTTGATAGTTGCTAATATAATATTATCAAAGTATCTTATTAACTAGGTAAATTAAAACAATAGATCGCGCCAAAATATTTTTTATCACTTAAAAAACTACGTAACCGAAAGTTGATCATCGTTTAAAGTGTAATTTTTCGGTGGCAAACGGTAGGATACGTTAGTTAGATTCATGCTGTAATGTATAAGATCACATATAGGTCAAAATCCCCATTTCTTTTAAATTAACAAACTTTTTAAAAATATCAATATCGGTTTTTTAAACAATAATAAAATAATGAGATATTTTAAAAGACGGAAATCTTACCTAATCAACCACATACTTATAATAGTTTACTGATAACGTAAAATTTCTTTGGATAACACGAAGTCGACATTTTTTTTCTGGTTAATTTGTATATTTTAATCATAATTTCCTCTCTAAAATCAAGGTTTGCTTCTTAATACTTTTTTTTAAAATTTGTAATCTTTTACGTTTAGTTTTGGTGCTAAAGCGAAGAGCTAGAATTTATTTAAAAACAAAATTATAGTAGTGATATAATTAAGTAATTAATTTTAATTAATTTAATTTACAACACATTCGATCGATTAGTTTTTGGTGTATTTAAGTGCCAGTTTAAAATAATGTTGGAAATTTTTTAAAACTGTTTAAAAAAAATCCGAAAGATGGTTTTCATAATAAAAGTGTATTAACTTAATCCGATATAAAGCTTATATTTGAAACAAATGTTACATTGTGCTCGTTATGTTTGTTTTGTTTATGTTTGTTTAGTTGAAAAGATACAATTCTAGTTACTAGACTACTGTCAGTCAGAGAAAATGTATTATTTAAAATGTATTATGTTGGTATCACTCTTTAATGATTTCTAAACTCTTTAGTGATCACTTTAAATGATAAATAATCAGACCTGAGTCCGTGAAAGAACCACTTGCTACAAAGTATGTGCCTGCTGGTGGTGGTCAGAATAACAAATGTTTTTTTACTTACAATTTTAGCTGCATTAAAAAGTCACGCGCCATTTTTATGGGTGGTATACTTTGGCTATACTCTACTTTAAAATTATTTATATAGTAGCTCAAAATTAAATAATTTAGTTTGGGCATATGCCAGACCAATCAGCTATTTGTGAACAGAAAAAAATCGGGGTAGTGTTTTTCATCGACTGTTTTATGTTACTTATACTATGGCGAGTGCAAAGTGATGTCTTGCTGCAATATACGCCTAGGGAAGTTTCTGAGTTTTAGGACATTCAAAGCTGTGCACTCGTTTGGTTAACAAATCGGTAGATCAGATTAATTACGGTTGTAGGCTCATTTTGCATAAAAATATATTAAAAACGTTGAACACAATGTGGTAAAATTATGAAAACCTAACTAGGGTTTAGTAGTCATAAACGGCTCAAACGCGTGGTAAGAAAGTTTTGACTTTCCCTGGATTGGAAGTTATAATGATTTGGGATACTTTCCATTTTTGAGAAATTACCCAAGTTATATATTTTACGCGCTTATCTAGTAATTCTTTGATCATTTTTCCAGTAATAAGACAATATTCTAGAGCTTTTTTGGTTTTACCCTGTTATCGAATTTTTTTTTGATGATTTTCATATTAATTTCACTGTATGTATTTGACTCGTCCTTGCTAAACTGCGAATATGTTTTCATTTGTTTATTTGGTGTAAATGTTTGTTTATGGTTACACCTTTTGTAGGTTACACCTAGCTCAATGACCACCTGATTTTTTTTTTCGGTGAGCTCAATAGCATTAGCATTTTTAGTTTTCTCGTGCCCTACAACGTGAATACGGGTTTTTCTAGCTCCTCTTAATTTGCCCTAAAGCAGTTTAAAGATTTGACGCGACATAATTATTTGCCTTACTTTCAGTAAATGTTGAATATTAGATTTCGGCTTGTTTTTTGTGAACTTTTGTTTTCTGGATTAGAGTTTTTTGCTGCTATTTTCATTATTTGGTTCAAGTTTTTTATCACCCCATCCATATCTGCTGGTGTGTGTTAATGTATTTTATAACGTTGAATGGCTAAGGCTTAAGCATTTAATGTTAGATTATTATTGTCGAGTGATCAGTTGATAAATCATACTAATCTACGACCTGAACATTGATGCGTGCTATTCCCCATGTAATATAGAAGTCGTCTTAGATGTGGCCTTTCTGGATGTTAGTGATAAACTGGAAATAAATTGAATAGTGGATAATTTTTAAAGTTTTGTGAATTGTGTGTCAGATAGTAAAGCTTCGATGTAACGGACTAATTCGGACGGGGGCAATCAGATATAGCCGATTGTACGTTATAAAATATATTTTTTTTTTAAATATATTTATCAGTTATCACAAGTTATTTACTACGGATATACTCGTAGGTACAAAAGTTAAAAATAAAAATTACAAACTAAAAACTTCTTACTGATAGAAACGCTTTCCATTTATTGCATTGGTAATAGTGCTTCAAGTGCTTTTACAATTACATTGATTACTCTATGTACTTGTTGTATTGTTGAGTGTTGATGACGAAATCCGAACTGATGATTTGGGATTAAGTTATTCCTTTCGATTATCGGATTTAACCTTTTAATCAGTAGTTTCTCAAAGAGTTTAGACATAACTGGCAACAACGAAATTGGTCTATAAGATGAAGTATCGTATGGTGGTTTTCCTGGTTTTGGTATCGTTATTGCTTCTGCAATTTTCCACAAACTGGGCATACAATTGGTTCTAAATGATGCATTGATAAGATTAGTAAGCTTAACTAGAGCCTTCCTTGGTAGTTCTTTAAAAATTTCTGCAGTAATAAGATCATAACCAGGAGCTTTTTTCGAATTCATATTGAATTTTATCTTTTGCATTGGTTCTGCATTGTTTGTCTTTTAATGCTATAATTAGTTAGTTTTTTTAGACAGTTACTGATTGACTCATCTTTTACTTTTTGGATTTCTCTTCTTAACTGTTGAGTTAAATTGTTTAACTTAGTTTTATATTGAGAGCTCTTGTTTGCTGCCATATTCTTCTCGCGCTTCTTTTTTCTGCCAAGAGTTCTCTAATTTCTTTAGGGTAGTTGTTTCCTTTTATTTTATATTTAATTTTTGGGGTACATTCCCAGGCTGATTGTTGTATATCATTTACAAATTTTTGAAGTTCGTTTTCTATTTGCTCTATAGAGCCTTTAGGTTAATTTTTTCTTCTAAGGACTGCCTAAAGTAATCCCAACAAGTGTGTTTATTTATTAGGCTTGGATTACTTTCTTTTTGAATAATTTTTTCGCTTAATGTCAAAAGTAAAGAAGTAGGTCCGAGTTTAGGTCTCGACTTTCGTCTACTTGTATATAGTTCATTGATATATTTTTCATTATAAAAAAATCCATTAAGTCTGGTATTTTGTTTTGATCTGAAGGCCAGTAGGTTAGTTTTCCAGTTGACAAGGTTTCACTACCGCATTTTCTGACAGCTTTAAGCAGTTCTTTACCTTTACTCATTGTTAGCGTAGAACCCCAATTGACATTTTTTGCATTAAAACCTCCTCCAATTATGTATCTTTTTCCTAGTTTACTGAAGAATTGTAGATAATCTTTTTCTTTTAGCACGTGTGTCGAATGTTACAACACTAACATAATTATTTTTCGTTTTGACGTTAACAGTAGTTGCTTGTATTTCGACTTTTTCATATTTCAGCTCTTTCTAATGATGGATATTATTTCTAATTATAACAACGCTACCTCCTTTAGCAATGTTTTCTAGGTGACTGGTTTTATATACTTGATAATTTTTAAATTTAATATTTGATTGTCTAGTAAAATGAGTTTCCGTGATAAGACATATGTCGATTTTTTCAGTTTTCAAGACCACCTGCAATTCTTGTTGATGTTGCATTAGTCCATTGGCATTCCAGTATATAATTCTAAGATTATTGGCCATTTTTCTGTTTAGAAATAGCTCCCTTAGCTCTAAACTCAAGTGTGTGTAATCGCTCATCAAACGTATTAAGTTCACTTAATATCAATTTCAGAGTTTGGTTAATATCCCCACTTTGGGTAGTTTCTATTTGATTTACTTTACTCTTTAATACTTGAGCGTAAGTCAAATTGCTCATTTCCTCCCGAGGAATTTCCGATACTTTTCGTCGTATTACTTCGGGCTTGTTTTTCGAATGGTTGGTTTTCTACTTAAATTTGAATTGTTTTCATTCATTCTTTTAAACTTGATGCTTTGCAATTCAATAGCAACACTGCATCCTCTATAGTTAGCGGGATGGTTTTCTCCACATTGAACGCATTTGGCCTGCCCATTTTTTGGTAGTACGCAATCTTTTGTATGATGTTTTCCGATACATTTTTATCAATAGACATCACAATTTCATGAGATAATTTGCTGTGACAATACACCTCTTTAAGAGATTTTCTATTTTCCAGAACCAAAAATTCTTTAAATTTAGAATTATGAAATTTAAATTACCTTATGTATAATCTGTAACATCTTATTGGTTCGACGTCTTAAATTAACTTGCGGAAAAAATTCTTTTGTCAGCTGAATTTTAAATGAATAACGTATATACATAAATTTCCCCAATGTTGTTATCTCAAGTTCAATTTTTAAGCGACGTTGTCAAATTTAGGTTCATGGACAGTATAGTGAACTCTCCCTATATTTTCAGTTAATGTTTTTATAGAGCGTCTGTCCTTAAAATAATTTACGACATTATAAATAATGGATATTGTTGACACATTATTTCTACCGTCAATTTTACGTTTATCGTAAATTATTCCATAATAAATTTGCCTCGTTTATACTTTACGACTGCCAAATATAAACTGTCCAAATTCCTTCCCGACGAACGCCCTAGGTACACATTAATATTACATTTTATTTAATAATAAATTAATTAATATCAATAATTAGGAATTTTATTTTTAATTTAAACAAACGACAAGATATCAATATTTAATGTTTAAATGGATATATATATATATATATATATATATATATATATATATATATATATATATATATATATATATATATATATATATATATATATAAATATATATACATATATATTGGATTCAGTACAATGTAATTTTTGTTATTAAATATTACCATTTTATATTTTGCAGTCATGCAATTTATTAAAAAGTAATAAACTCTGCAATATCCAAAAACCAACAAAATGGCACGTCTTGTAACTTGGGATGATAATCGCTATCAAAATTTTAACAATGCGCAAAGCAGTGAGCATATAGCGAAACCCAATTTTACACGATTAAAACGGCGAAGTGTTGTTAATCATGAAATAAATTATACAAAAACTGGCTGCTGGGCCGCCCTTTGTGAAGTGGTCAAATTTTTCTTCTGTATAAAATTTTGGAATTTTTGTTGTTGCCGGTGTTGTAAACCAATGGACAATGACGACGATGGTGTAAACACAAATTTTGCTAAAATTAAATATGAAATGAATGAGCGAGCTAACTGTCATAATACAAGTCCAACAAACTCGAATGAAACATCGAATGCTGATATAAATTCAGATTCAGGTATCTCAATAGTTATTTCAAATAATAATAATATGTATATTAATAAAAATAATAATAGCAATAAATCAAAATATCGTTGGGATTGGGATGACAGTCTAAGATCTAATTCCGATAGATTTTTAGAAACAATAGAATATGATCTTGCTGACGGTAATCGAAGCTGGAGGAGAGGATTTAAAATTACAAAAAATCGCGTTACCTCAATAATCAAAGGTAGAGAGTCGTAGAAATGTACTATTTTCAAAACTCAATACACGTAATTGCATTATGACCACGAATTATTTTGAGTTTAAAAAAACTAACAAGCATGCTACCTGTATTCATCATATGGCGGAATTTAATATTAGTACTTGTACTGTCAAATATTCTTTCTTTTTTCAAATACATTATTTTATATAAAATAAACAATTGTTAACAAATCGGAAGTTCTATCAATCTTCACCATTTCGTTTGTCTTATCCAATTTAATGCTTTATCTTAAAAAATCAAACATTAAAAATACAGTTAAATTTTATTTCAGTATAATTAATTAAAATTATTATTTTGAATTACAGAAGAACTACAGCAAGAAAGTGCTACGGGTACATCAAATCAAATTAATGAACTTAAATGTGAACCAACTGTGGTTCCTCCTGTTCCAACAGCAAGTCCTATATTATCAAAAGTTTCCCCGACAAATGATCCATGGCCATCACAGTCAGATGAAGATATTGATCGTTTGGTTGCACTTCATAGAAATCGGAATAGTTTAACATCACTTGGCGTAAGTACATTTGTTATTTAAATTTTAATTGTAACGTAACATATATGAATTTTAACAATAAAATCAATAAGGGATCGTGGACTCTAGTAAAAAATCCATGTTCATTTTTGTTTCGAAATATTTTTAATTTTTTAGCTAAAAATCCATTAATGACCAGCTTAAACTATGTTCAACTTGAGTTACCGAAAATAGTAGCTATATCTTAAGAAGTATATAAATTAAAAATTTATTTCATTATTAGAAAAATAAAATGCTCAAAATTAAGTTATTAGACTAGGAATATCTTCAAGTACTGAGGCTAATTGCACTTTTCATAATATTTACATGTATATTTACATTTTGGTAGTTTCTTTAATTTTAAAATGTTACGTAAATGAAACATTTGTCATGAGAGAATTGAAACTAATTTACGAACACCGTTATATATGTATTCGTGTAAATAAAAGTCTTCGTAATATTTACGTAAAAGCATCACATTTACGCGACACTTATGCGTTACAATTATGTACCATCTAGGCGTAATTTTTACGTACACATTTAATTTTATTAATTTCAATAATTAAATGCAAAATGGCTGATCGCGCGATCATATACGGATTATAAAATATGTAGTACGAATATATTCTGTAGAGTATAAAAAATAAAAATGTTATAAAAAAAACTGTACGTAACCCGTTCGTATACTGTACAGTTTTGAAGTATACATTTTTTGCGCCGGGAGGGAAGGTGCTTACCTATGAAAAACAAAAGGGCGAGTTGTCGTATACTATGCCAAATATATTTTCAATACTATCATATATATGTATATTATACTCCATATACGTTTACGAAAACCCACGTTTTGCGAGAAATTTGGTACAGAATCGACGTTCTGGGTGGTCATTTTGTGGTGCTATATCATACTTTTATATCACATTTGTAGAATTTTTTGGTGATAAAATGTAAACAAAAAAAGTCAACAAACTCAACCCTGCACAGTGAATTTTGTGGAGAACGTGATGAATATAAAGTGATATGTTGACGTTTCTACATAACCTCAAAACTAATTATATGAAAGTTTTTTATGAAGTGCTATCTTTCCTAGTGATATAAAATTTTTAATACTGTTGAAATTTAATTTGTTGTACTTATTATTTTTTTTTTGTTATTTTGAATGTTTATTTAATAATAAAATAAAATATTCAAAATAACGAAAAAAATAACATACAAAAATTATTGTATATCACTAGATGAGAGCACTTAAAATAAAACTTTCATATGATTAATTTTAAGGTTATGTAGAAACATCAACATATTACTTTTTATTCATTTCTATAAAAATGACAAAACTCGCGACATTTGTAATTCGTCTTGTTCTAACTGAATTTAAATATTTAAATAAACTATTGACATATTTAAATTAATGGATATTGAATATTTTAATTCTGTTTGAAATTACAGAATTTTAATGTGTAATACAGAATTGTCTTGGATAGACGCGAATATTGACACTTAGGTTATTTCAACCAAACACAGGACAAATTTGTGTTGACATTAATAGTTAAGGTAACGCTTTATCTAAATAAATATAACAGTTTAGGGTTTTTAGTTATTTCTAAGCTTTAAATTGAGTTTATATTCAAAATTCGTGTTTGATGTGCATATTCGTAAATCGATGAAAACGTCAAAAGTTGACAACACAATCGGTGTTTTATACTAGTGTAAGAAAGACAGCAAATATTATTGCCTTTTTCATTCATATCAATAAACGACGTGCAATAATTCATCCATAAAGCGCACGCATTAAGTACAGACTGTTTCATTTTATCACAGTTTATATCACCAAATGTGATATAGCACCACAAAATGACCACTATTACACTAGTACAACTTACACTAGTACAAAAAATTAAAACACCGATTGTGTATTTGCTGTCTTTCTTACACTAATATAAAAAACCGAACAACCAAAAGTTGTATTGTCAACTTTTGGCGTTTTCATAGATATATGACTATTCACACCAAACACGAATTTTGAATATAAATAAACATATGCGAACTCAAATTAAAGCTTAGAAATAACTAAAAACACTAAAATGTCATATTTATTTAGATTGAGCGTTACCTTACTATTAACTTCAACATAAATTTGTTCTGTGCTTGTCAATATAAATATACACACGAGTCATTTGTAATTTGTCTTGTTTCAAACTGAATTTAAATATTAAAATAAAATATTTACATATTATTTTAAATATGTAAATATTTTATTTGAATATTTTAATTCAATTACATTTGTTGCGAATTTTGTCATTTTTATACAAATGACCAAAGTTTGAATGGTTGACGTTTCTGTATAATCTCAAAATTAATCATATGAAGGTTTTATATGAATTGCTATTCTTACCTAATGATATACAAATTTTTCATACTTTTGAAATTAAAATTTTTGTATATTATTTTTTTTCCTTATTTTTAATATTTTATTTTATTATTAAAAATCATTATATCACTAGGTAAGATAGCACTTCATAAAGAACCTTCATATAATTAATTTTGAGGTTATGTATAAACGTCAACATATCACTTTTTATTCAACCCGTTCTCCACAAAATTCATTGTGCAGGGTTCAATTTGTAGACTTTTTTGTTTACATTTTATCACCAAAAAATTCTACAAATGTGATATAAAAGTGTGATATAGCACCACAAAATGACCACCAGGTCAAAATTTAAAACAAATGGTGTATGGTCATAATACATTTTTTCTAAATTGTTAGATAGTTCCAAAATTGTAATAAATTGTTACAGGAACAATCTACAGATGTTTTTGAAAGTGTAAAGATACTTTTTTGCATTTTTTTGTATATTTGCAATTAATACACAATTAATACGCCATTTTAAAAAATTTAAGCTACAAAAAATTAACGGTAGCCCAAATTTAAGAATTAGACATCAAAATTACGTGTAAATTGCATGACTTAATATACATAAGGTACATACATAAACTACCAATATACATAAACTACCTTATAGTTATTTTGCCATCATTCCTTAAATAGACAGATTTTCTATTCTTTAATAATAGTAATAAGAGTTCGATTTAGTAGCTGAAATTATCATTCAGGTAACAGCCATATTGTATGGTTGTATTTGGGTTTATATTGTATAGAATGGTACGAGAAGTTCTTAATTATTTAAACAAATTATTTAAAACCAGTATAAAAAATTAATTTGACTCTCAAGTTTAAATTTAAGACCTTTAAGATACCTAAAACCCAAGTTTCGACTTAATTCAATAAAAATTTTAGCTTCCGGAAATAAAATGGATGTAAGGGACTAATTTCATTCGCAATAGTTCAAAAACGATATCACAATTTTGTGTTTTCTAAACAGAATATTATTTTTTAATTCTTTATTTCTATAACATTATCAGGTCCGATCAGATTCAATGGCAAGTGTGTATTCTGGAGCTGGGGAAGGGCGATATGGTACCGTAACTGTACGCGGACAAGTTGAATTTGGAATGCAATACAACTATAAGCAGGGTGCATTAGAAATTAATGTAGTGCAATGCAAAGATTTGGCAGCAGTTGATGCAAAGCGAAATAGAAGTGACCCTTACGTTAAGGTAAATAAATAACAAATCATTTGTGTTGATGCAACTTTTCATTATGTTTATAATTATATTTAGGTTTATTTGTTACCCGACAAATCGAAAGGGGGAAAACGTAAAACAAAAGTTAAGAAACATACATTAAATCCAGTATTTGATGAAACTCTTAAATTTCACATGTCACTTAGTAGCTTAGAATCGAGAACTTTGTGGTTAACTCTATGGCATTCGGATATGTTTGGTCGCAATGATTTTCTAGGTGAGGTTACAATATCATTACAAGGAAAAGTTTTTGATAATCCTCAACCACAATGGCACCAGCTACAAGAGAGAGTAAGTAGTTTTAAAAAAAATATGTGAATTACTTCATTTATATTAATTAAAATTTGTTTTTTCTTTACAGAGTGAGCCTTTCGATGATTTACCAACATATAAAGGGGACATAATTGTTGGATTAAAGTTTATTCCACCCGAATCTGCAACTTCATATTCTGGTGGTAGTAATACATTACGAAAATTTAGTACGAAAAGTTTATCAACAAATTCACGACCTTCAACTAAAGGTGCTCTACATGTTTTAGTTAAAGAAGCGAAAAACTTAACCCCGGTCAAAGCGAGTGGAGCATGTGACGCATTTTGTAAAAGGTATACTCAAATTATACTTTTAAATTGTTAAAAAGTTAAATTATAATAAAATAAAAATTATTTTAGTTATCTTCTGCCGGATAAAAATCGAAGCTCAAAACAGAAAACACCTGTTATTAAAAAATCGTGCAGTCCAATTTGGAATTATACATTCATTTACGATGATATTACACTAAACGAACTATCCGACCGAGCGTTAGAATTAACATTATGGGATCATGATAGATTATCCAGTAATGAATTTTTGGGTGGTGTACGATTTTCATTGGGGACAGGTAAACCGATTATTTTTTAACTTTTTATGTAATCTCATTTTGGTGATGATTTAAATTTTAAACTCAGACATAAATAGGTTTAAACTTTTTAAAATTATTTGCTTTAGTTGCGATTGAATAGTCCGGAAAGTTAATTCTGATCTTAACGTCCAATTTCAATTTATACAATCTCATGGTTGGTAATGTTTGTATAAAAATTTCTTCTAACAGTTGTAATTATTATTTCTACAATTTGCCAATTTAGTCACACATATTTATAGTTGACGCCATGTATGTTAAAAATTAATAGCGCAGGATTATGTATTTTACTGTTTTCCAGACATACAACAAACATAAACGCTGATTCTCCTGTTTTAAATTAATTTTAATTTATTCACACAACAAAATGAAACGCGTTATTACTCTTTTTGAATTCAGCACCCAACCAACATTTTATTCTTTCTTGACAGCTACATTACAAACTAAGGCTGTGTATTAAAACGAAAAATTATTATATTATTCAACAATAAACTTACTCCTTTTTGTGTTAAAACAAGTTATTATTTTTCATTTTCGTTTAAAAAACATGCAAAAATTATGCTTCATAATATTTACGTTTCTTATTATATAATAATAATTATTAAAGGTTCGACATATTATATAAATTGAAATGTTATACTAAGGGTCTTTGTGAATGTGTTAAAAACATGATAAATATGAAAATTTTGACAGCTAATGATAAATATTTTTTTTTATTCAACTCAAAAAATTTATAAAAAATTTAACAAGGTAAAGACCGTCTATACATTTTGACAAGTGGATTTAAAAAATCATAACCTCATTTTTGACAAAATTACTGTGGTTAGTTATAAAATAATAAAATTAAAATCATAGTTGGCGTATATAAGCTATATTTTATTGGAAATTTTACAACAACAATACATGCATTTTATTTACGTTTGGTTTAATTTCAATCCAACTTTTTGTTGGTTTTATATTAAAATAAGGGGACATTTTTCTTTCTAATTCTTATTCCAGTACCCGATACGCCCGATACGTACCCGATACGCCTAATATGTTTGTTATCAATATATATACATGTTGTTACCGATAGGATTTAGATTTACATATACTGTTACCGATCCGATTAATTTTGCGTATATTATACATGTCGATGTTTAGCTGTCAAAATTTTAACTTTTCAAAATTCACTCGACAAATTAAAATTTATTGTTAAAAATATTTCCCATCGATTATTTATTTTCCCCAAATTTAATAACTAAATATTTTTAATACATTGACAAAGACCCTAATTCATCGAATATATTAAAAAACATAAATATTGTGTTATTCGCAGTTCATCTGGCAAAAAAACATTACGCTACTCCCGTTGCGTTAAGTTCCTTTGCAGTGATTACTTCTAAATCTATAGGATGATTAATTTAAATATACTGTGCCTGAATGAGTATTTTGAGCTTATTAAGATTTTCACACGTATATTTGGTAAAGTTAGATGACAATATTAAGGTTAGCAATTTGACATCTGGACATTTATCTCGATATTATCTCAAAAAAGCGATAAAAACAAAATAAATTAAAGTAAATCCCAATAACTGAAAAGAAAAAAAATTCTCTTAAATTTGCCACCAATTATTTTAATGCCTTTAAAAGTTAAAACCAAAATATCGGGTATTAATAGTTTACCTGGGAAAATAGTTGAAAGTCTACCCAAAGTTATTATTTCAGACATCATAAAGTTTAAATTAGAAAAAAAAAATATTTGGATAGGCCGCCGACTTTGATCAAAACTTTGATATGAGTTTGAAATAAATTTAAACTCGTGGAGCCTGAATATAAAAACTAAAACTACATTATTAAACTATGATTTATAATTATAATTTAAAAGTTGGTTAAAGATTTTTGGTTTATTTAAAATATATATTTCAATTGTCCCTTTATTTATATAATTAAATTTTTGTTTTTTATTTCAACAATATAGGTAAATATAACAAGAAGGCAGTTGATTGGATGGACTCCACCGGCAAGGAACTATCACTTTGGCAAAGTATGATTAATCGTCCCAATTTTTGGGTTGAAGGTTGTTTACCATTACGATCTTCATTGGACATAACTCGTATCAATAATTCATAATTTTAAATTTAGCAATGAATATTTCATTAAAAGTAATTTTTTAATTACTTTAAAAAATTAATAATTATAAATTATTAACAAATTTAAAGAAAAAATTAATCTAAAAAAAAATATGCATAATTATAAATTCTTAAGCAAAAAAACACATTCTAAATATTAATATAAATTTAACGATTTAAACATGATATCTTCAATTAATCATTTATAAAAATATTCAATATAATATTATTTAATTATTAGTTTTAATTGTTATAAATCTGTCGAAAATCAATTTTACCACGAAAATACTTATTTTAATAAATAAAAATCTAAAAATTTAGTAAATCATTTAGTATTTTAATTAAATTAAAAACACATAAAATTACCTAAGTACCTACTTATAAAAAATTCATTAAAACTAAATTCTATCGATTTTTTAATAGATAAATTTATGATATATTATAAAAGTAAAAAATAAATAATTTTATTTTATAATTATTATTGACTAGGATTTTATTTTCTAAAATTGCCCGATTATAGGAAATCATATAATTAACACTGCTATTATTAATTGAGCTATTAGGAATGAAGCGCTATGGCGCCACATTTATTTCAAGCATGTCAATTTTAAAAGGCCAAATATTTTTGTTAGAATGTATGTAATACCTTTAAACGAAGATATCATTACTACATGTTAAAATGGATAAAAAATTTGGCCAATATTATTTTCTAATACTCAAATTTTGTTTAATTTTAATAATTCACCATTCGATTTTAATAAATTCAATTTTTTGCATAAAAAATGGCTTATAAAAATTAAAATATATTTGCAACTTCTGCAATGTTTTACCGAGTTTTTTAAAAAACAAAAACGAATTCGGTTAATTTAGTAGCGTTAAAATAAAAAATATCAATTTATGGAAAAAATAACACTTCGAATAGTAGTGGAAGTTCAAATTGTTGGAAACAAAAAAAAAAGAAATTATTTGGGTTGCATTGAAAAATTAGCGAAATTCCTCCCATTATTATAAAAACATTTGTCCGATTTTGGCAATATAGGCTTAGGAAACGTGTTGTTTTACCAAAGGTGTGCATCTTAACATAAAATATATAACGGCGAAAGATGATGCGCCTAGTATGTCAGGTGTTTGTAAAGACCTACAAGCCAAAATAATTAAAATGCCTGAGAGGCAATATTAAAATATTAAATATTGAAAATATTAAAATGTTTTTGAAAATAAATTCTATAAACCTCAAAATAATTAATCCTATTTTTGAAGTTATAACGGAAAGAACATTCTAGAAGCTCTAACCGTGATTAAAATGGGTAAAGCATAAATGGAAAATTCGAAAACAAAACAGTCCATTTGTTTTTTTGGATTATGACAGAAACTAAGAATTGCTTTCTGGTTTATCGCATAGCATGATTTATTCGGATAGCTAAACATAATACTCCTTTAAATCCTCAATAGATTATCACTGATTTTGAGTTTATATGCTGAGTTTTATATACCCACTTAGATTATTATCTTATTTAAGATGATCCTCGATTTCACTTCTTATTTCTTTATCCAGTAAAACACACCTCTTTCACGTTTGATGTCTAACCACGTTCTTTTCTTTATTTTTTATTTTCCTCTCTCTTTCAACATTATAACTATTCATTCCCATAAAACCATCTACCTGTAAAGCATTCTTGCCCTACATACATTACATCTCCCTTCCTGAGGTGGAAACTTAAAAATATAAAAAGATACTTAATACAAGTATTTCATTATCTTCCATAATCATTTAACCAACCTGGTGGTCTTACCACTCTGATAGATTTGAATCTACTTTCTTTACCCAGTGGTTCTGCCTGATTCTCCATTTCTAAATCCGCCATTGGCACTTGCTCGACATCTGTTTCACTATTTAACCTTAATTCAAATGTTTCACAATCCAAATCAACTACATTACTATCAACTACAAATTTTTTTAAAACCGCCTTTGTAATCTGCACTCCCCGTTCAACTCTGCCATTGCTTGAGGGGTGATATACTGATATGGAGGCGTATGCACCAACCTCACTCCCTGACTAACACAAAACACTTGAAAATCTCTATTGCCGAACGGCGGACCATTATCACATACCACTTCCATTAGCAATCCAAAAATCCTAAATATTGACTGTAATTTCCCAATTAGCTTTTCTGCGCTTGTACCATTCATCAAAACTACCCCTAACCATCTGCTATATGAATCTATTAAAATTAGAAACTCGTTTCCCTCAAAATAAAAAAAAATCAATGTGTGCCCTGTGAAAAGGGTATTTTGCTTCCAGCCAACTAGAAAATACTTTACCAGACTTTGAGTTTCCTGTCAACTGACATGCTTCGCATTCTTTCACAAAACGTTCAATATCTGAATCTAAACTTATTCAATATACATACTTCCTCGCCATAACCTTCATCCGAACTACTCTACTGTGGTGCTCAGGCAACAATTTTAACACTTGCCTTTGCAATGAGTTTGGAATCACCACTTGACCTAAATATACAATACATCCTTTTTCCACCGAAAACGCACTGTTCCTCGAATAGTAATTTTTTTATTCCTTGGGAATATTACTTTCATTCCACCCATTAACAATAAATAAACCTTTTAATTTTCTAAAAAAATAATCCTTTTCCGTTTCTTTCTCCCATTTTTCTAGATTTATATGAATCTCTTTTGATTGCTTAACGTAATCTATAGCCAACAATTGCTGATCTATAACATCCTCCCTTGAAATGCCTTCTTCCAGCAGTAACCTGCTAAGACAATCTGCATTTCCATTATCGCTACCTTTCCGGAACTTTACTACATAATCAAAAATAACCATTCTACTCAAATATCTTTGTAACCTAGTCGCCATAACTGCTGAATTCCGCCACTTTTAACGTTCTTGAAGCAAAGAACACCGGTTTTTCGTAACGTTCAACCCTATGGCATAAAATACCACTCGACCCCGCGTAACTCGTATTACATCTTTCTTTTGATCGTAATACTGAAAAATTTCACAATTAATTATATCCTTCTTACATTGCTCGAATACCCGCTGACAATTTTCACCCCAACTTCAACTTACACCTTTTTGCAACAATCCAAAAAAAACTACATTTTTGATTTATTCTGGGTAAAAACTTTGCATAATAGTTTAATAAACCAACAAACGACTTTAATTCTGACACTTTATTTGGTTGCGGTGCCCATACTATTGTCTTAACTTTTTCCTGACGAGGACCCAAACCCTCTGCAGAAATCTCATGTCCCAAATATTCCAACTTTTCGACAAAAAACTTACATTTACTGTAATTAACCTTCACATTATACTCTTGCAACCGTGCCAATACTAACTTTAATCTTTTATATAGATCCTCTTTCGTTTCTGTTTTGGCATATCCTTCAGAATTTATTCTATGATCGACTGAAAAATTGATGCAACCGGTATTTGATAAAAATTATTCTTAGTATATTACCTCATTATATACTCTTTGATAACACACTACAAAATGACAAGAGATTCTACTACGGATGGTTTCAATATAGCTCCAAATTGCTTATGGTATATTAAGAATAGTAATATTTTTGCCGGAGAGTGTAGCACAACCGTTAAAGAATCGTTAGTATTTTTTAAATAAACATATGTTCATAAATATATGCAGCCATCATCACGAATTGGCTTGTCAATCGACCACCGCAAGTACTTGCAAGCATTAAGTTGTGTGACTTTGCTAAATTTGAACTACTCGTAACTGCTCTAGCTATTTTTGAGTAGTTAAAAACAGTTACACACCATTTTATCGCTAGATGGGTCTGTGTTGAACCGCTTGACAATTAAAAATTTTAAAAAATCTTTATTAGCAAAGACTAAAACCTAACTACTAGCGGTTGACTAGCGGTTGATCGATTGGAAAGCAACTAATATGTGTGAACATACCAAAAAATAGTTTTTATAGTATTAGAGCCAGGCTTAGATTGTTTTCAGTTCTTCCCTCATCAAGCTTTAAAACAATTATTAACAGCGGTAATGGAAATTTTGTTAGCATTAAAATTGAAAAAATTATTTTAGTAATATTGGCAGTAATCATAGAATGATAAAAGCAAAATTATTAAATTAACGGGCGTCTGTATTTGAATCTATTATTTTAAAAAAGTTTGACTCTTTTGATTAATTATCGAACTTAATTAAGAATCATATGTGTTACTTATATATCAGTTGTTTGATCTAAGATATGTATTATTTTAATATTATTTTTTTTTTAAATTAAAAGTTAGTACCCTAGCATAATTTTTATTTATAGTTAAAACTAACATAAAATAAAACTATTAAGTTGTTTCATTAAATGTCTCTAAATGATCACATACTTTCGTTTTTTAGTGGTCAACTTAGTCAGACATAATGATATAAATTATATATATATATATATATATATATATATATATATATATATATATATATATATATATATATATATATATATATATACCTACTTAAATATATACTATAAAATTATATTATAAATTATAATATATCGTTAAATCGTTGAATCTTGTGATCTTAAATATAACACTTATTAAAATATTAATATTGATATTAAAATTTAAAATAAATAAATTAAATAAATACAATACAAGGTTAAGTTAATCAATTAATTGCATGCAATTATTTTATACAAAATTTATTCATGACATTTTCGAAGCTAGTACAGATTTAAATAACAAGTAAATATTTACTATTAAAATTGACTGTATATTTATTAAAATTATTATATAAAATTTATTGACTTAAGAAAACCAACCAATTTGACAGAAAATTTAATATTATTATGCTCAGACATAAAATATTCATTTGTAACAACATGAAACAGTTGTAAATTTGAAAATTTATTTATAAATTATAATACAAATATAAATATGTATATATATATGTATACATATATATATATATATATATATATATATATATATATATATATATATATATATATATATATATATATATATATATATATATATATATATATATATATATATATATATATATATATATATATATATATATATATATATATATATATATATATATATATATATATATATATATATATATATATATATATATATATATATATATATATATATATATATATATATATATATATATATATATATATATATATATATATATATATATATATATATATATATATATATATATATATATATATATATATATATATATATATATATATATATATATATATATATATATATATATATATATATATATATATATATATATATATATATATATATATATATATATATATATATATATATATATATTATACCTAAATAAGTATATAAAAAGTTCCTTATAAACGGAAACCCTAAATAATTTCAAATATTCGTGGATTTAATACATCCAGAAGTGGGGTTAATTTTTTTAATTTCAATGCAAGTGTGGTCGTGTCATAGAAAATGAATAAAAAAATGAAATGGCCAGCAAAAATTATGAAATTTACACTTTTGGAAATAAACAAAAATATTTTAATAAAATGGACAAAAATAAATTAAATATATATATATATATATATATATATATATATATATATATATATATATATATATATATATATATATATATATATATATAAAAGATATATATATGTATAAATATATATATATATATATATATATATATATATATATATATATATATATATATGTATATATATATATATATATATATATATATATATATATATATATATATATATATATATATATATATATTGTAAGGACTCTTTTGGGAATTACACGTGATTTGTTCGTTGTTATTCACTTAAATCTAATTTCACCCCTTTTTATGTATATCTTGTTTTGTTTTATAACTAATCAGTAAAGATTAAACACACTTTTTATCTGTCTATTTTATATTTCATTTTTTTATCACCTCCCGTTATAAATTCAAAATTGTCTTTCTTCTGTCAAAAGAAAACCTCTACTCGCTCTCAAAAAAATAAAGTTACATGTATATCTAATGTGGATATCATAATTCAATAGTTGTGATTCACCACAGTAGGTGGCAGATAAAGTATCAACAGGTGTTTTTTTTTTTTTGCTACATTCTCTCCCTCTGAGTTCGAAGCTCGTCTCGACGAGAATTCAGGAAACCCATATAATTAGAGATAACGGGAAGGTTTTTTAACGTTGCGTTTGTTTGATTGCCTCTTGGAATTGTATAACAAACCTGTGGTTTTGGTATAAAAAATCCTTCATTAATATAAAAATCTTGTTCATTGATAATCGGAGTCGATTCAGTTCTGATGATAAAATATCAGTTAATTCAGTATTCGTTTTCGAAGTTGTGACCGACTCTGGTTGTATCGAAGCAGCGGGTAACTGAGATTTGACCCCTTGCTTTGGTCTACCACGAGATCGAATTGGATGTAGTGAAGTATTATCTTCTGAACCGATATATGCTGAAAGTTGTGATACGTGATATTTACCTACAAATTTTGAGTCTATAATTTTAATTTCGTATGTGGAACTAGAGTGAACTCGTTTAACTAAGTACGGCCCATCCCTACGGAGAGCAAACTTAGAGGTGAAACCTTTATTGGTATCACTTAACAGATGAGTTTTTATTAAAACTTTATCGCCGACTTTAAAAGATCGATGTGTTAGAGTTTTATCCGCATAAATTTTCCTAAGTTTGCATCTGGTGGAGTTTATTGGGAAGCGGATTGACGGTAGAAAGTCGACCCACGATCTTCTTTAACTAAAATGGTTAATTGGGGTTTAAGATCTCTATTCCACCTTTCAACTGGATTTACAGCTGGATACAGTGATGTTAATGATTGTTAAATCCCGAAGCAACATGAAACATGTTGCATGACTGCACTTACAAACTGAACGCCATTATCAGATATTACACGTCTTGGCAGCCAAATCGAAGGAAAAATTCGTTTATCAGAATCTTTGAACAAATTTCAGCAGTTGCCTGCTTCAAGAGGTACAGTTAAACCCATCTGGTCGCTGTATCTTTGACAAAAAAAATCCATTTGTACTCATTGGCGGTTTCGACTAATGGCTCAAATAAATCGATTCCAAGGACCTCAAATCTCTGTTCTAATACAAGAGTTTTGAGCAATCCTGCTAGTTTTAAATTGGTTACTTTGTATTTTTGGCAATCTACACATGCTTTGATGTATTCCGTAATATATCTGCGCATTTCCGACCATATTTATTGCATATTTTTGCAATGGTTCTCTCAACACCGTGGTGTAGGAGAATCATGAAAAGCCTTCAAGATTTCGTTTCGGGATTTTTCCGGAATCACTAATTGAGCCTGTTCACTTCATCGGGAATTTTTTCGAGATTTTCAATTCGAGTAATTTTTTTTAACATTCTAGGTCGCCATATTACTTTCTCGACATTTTCAAAACGAGATGTTTATTTTCGACTATTTTTAATTCAATATTTTTTGTCGAGCATGTAACTTTCGGTCACCCAACCCCAATTTTGATGACATATGCAATATTTTTATTTATATTCAGACGAAACCATTTTTTTTTTGTGGTTTCGAAATTAATAATAATTTCATTAAAATAAAATGTATCTTTACATTATGTTTATTACTGAGTACCGACTGTAAAGAGAGCAATTAAACTGTGTGATGAAATATTTGTTTGCGATATTTTTACGGTGCGACTTTTTTAGTTTGCGATGATAGAAGTATGCGGAAAACAAATGACTAAATAGTTCTTCTTAAATTTTTGTGTAAGCATAATATTGGTGCTCTATTGTTTTTGATCGCAATATTAGCTGCAACCGATTGCAAATATACAACGAATGTTCCTGATTTGTAAACTAATAAATCGTGTGGACATAAAAAAATGACGAATACCCAAGCAAGATTACATTCTTACTCTATTTATTCGCTTTATAAGCGATTTTTTACGTTTATTCGTTAAACATTTGAAAATGACATTTGGTGTTTATTTGCAATCGTCTAGCTGCGGCTGATTGCGACAAAAGTACTGCCGTATATTTGTTGCGATGTTTTACCTTAAAAATATGTTTGAACAGTTATGATTTTGTATTTTGGAATCTATTATAGATTTACATAACATCCACAAAAGTCTGTATGACAAAACCAAAAAAGGAGGTCCTAGAGCTCTTGAAAGGCATCCCCCATTTTAAAACGTACATACGCTTAATTTTAGTTTATTGGAAAAAAAAAGATTTTCTCAAAATTACAGTAAATTCCGAATATTTTGGAAATATGCAAATAAGACTACAGTAATATTATTATTGTTAAAAATTAATAGTGCAGGATTATGAATTTTACTATTGTCCAGACACACAACACACACATAAACGCTGATTCTTCTTTTTTAAATTAATTTTAATTTCTTCACACAACAAAATGAAACACGTTTTTTACTATTTTTGAATTCAGCACCCAACCAACATTTTATTCTTTCTTGACAGCTACATTACAAAACTAAGGCTATGTATTAAAACGATAAATTATTATATTATTCAACAATTATCACCGTAATGTTTTTTTCATATTTTCAAAATATTCGGAATTTACTGCAATTTTGAGGAAAATTTTATTTTCCAATAACTAAAATTAAGTTAAAACAACAATAAAATCATCTTTGTGAGCATTTTGTTAAAATATTAATGAATGTGCCAACCAGCAAAACAGTAATACAAATCATTACGAAATTTTTTATAGAAAGTATATTAAATCTGTGCAAAAAGCATATTAGATAAAATTGTGAGATACCGTTTTTCATTTATAATATGAGTGGAATCCAAAGTGTCTAATTGTACAGTAGAACCTTGATTATATATGTAACGGTTACAGATAGGATATGTGCTGTGATTTAATTTATATTTCAGATTAGTGCCCAACACCTATTGCGTTTATGGATCGATCACTCTCTGTGTGTATACTTACGACCTTATTAAGTTTATGTAGCGTTTCTTTTGCGCATAAACAATCATAATGTACTTTATTAAGTTTTATATACAAGCAAACAATATATAATATAAATTGTTTCAAAATTTTATTTATTTTATAAATTTAAATAATATATTTGTATAATTGTATTCGATTATAATATTTATCAAAATCGCACATAATTTTGTTCACAATGTGAACGTAAAACTATTATACAATATAATGTTTAAAAAAACTGTTCTAAAACGATAGTAACAAATTGTCTTTTTAAATTTTTATAAAAAACGTAATTCTAAATAATAATAAATTATATACATATATTTACTTCATGTAATATAAAACTATTATTTTTATATTAAGTTTCCATCTATTAATTACGGCAAATTGTGTTCTAATTAAATAGACTAAATGTTTCTAATTATTAAGTTAATTGTAAAATCAAAAACCATAAGCTAATGCTAAATAGTTTAAAATATCATATCAAATATGTATTTAAATATAAAATATATATATATATATATAATAAATATATATATATATATATATATATATATATATATATATATATATATATATATATATATATATATATATATATATATATATATATCAAAACCCTCTTTAGACAAGCCGTCTTATAACTTTCGTTGACACAGGTAAACAAAACCTATATACACAATTGAGTATATTGGTGCTATGAAAATCCATACCAAAAAATGTATAATTTTCTCATTCCTACGACCTCTTTTAACATTTTTATCTCTAAGTTACGCTCACTATTTAATGTGTATGAATAATTGAGAATTTTTTCGTCTCTTTTTTTGTTATTTGTGTTTTGTATAGAAAAGAGGTAACATCTATTTTGCCTTTTAAATTTTTTTTTTTTTTGACAATTTTTACTCTCTTTTGTTTTATAGTATGAAAATGTTTATTTTATTTTATACTATATTCTAAACAAATAACCCATATTACTATAAGGGAAATCGCGTCGAATTCATGTGCCAACATGATATAGTTCGTAGAAAAATCATAGATGGCACTAGTAGTAGTTGAACGAAATATTTACATTTTTTTATCTACAGTTTTGTATATTCAACGAATTATTAACGAAACAAAAATTTAAAATCTAAAAAAAATTTAAAATTTATAATCGGAATTGGAAATTATTGAAGTGAATGGGCTTATATTCATATATAATAATAAATAAATAAAACAAAATTTGCTATAATGTTATGAAATTTTATGAAAAAAAAAAATAAGCAAAAATTGTTTGACGCGCCAGCTATTGTTCTCGTTAAAAACGTTTGCTATGCCATCTAGAATTTTTCTACCAATCAAAATTTAACGAAATCATGCTGGCGTTTACTATGTCGAAACGTTTTTATCTCCCTTTTTTTACTTACAATACATTCTCATGTGTATATGATTATATAGCATTAGTATGCAATGAATACGGCTTGTAGTAAAGAAGGTTTTGATATATATATATATATATATATATATATATATATATATATATATATATATATATATATATATATATCAGTGTTGCCACCAGGCATCGTTTGACTATGTTGTCTTCGCGCCCTCGTCGATAGTGAAAAATCCTCGTTGTTTTTAAAGATAGTATGATACAAAAAAATAGTTTTCTCATCGATTAACTAAATTAAAGATAAAATTGTAGACTATACAAAACCCTTCAATTCGATAGGCTTACCTCTAAAGACAATTTCAGCTCGCCGCTCAGACAGCACAAATTTCAATTTCAGATACAAAAACTATCTGTATCATAACTTGAACTCGTTGAATCATCACAGAAAGGCTAATTGTTATTGCCATATCGTTATTCAACCTGCTCCAACTCAAATGTCCCATCGTTACAAATATTGAGCACTATACACAACATGCTGTTATTACTTTCATATAATTTGAAATTTTAAGTCCAGTGATTTTAGAAAAATTGCCTGCATTCGTGTTTTGTGTTGAATGTCCTTGATTATATCTTATCCTTAATGCTGTTTTATTGTTTAGCATAGGTATTTAGCGTTCATAATTCTAGCATTATGATTTATTTTCTATTTCGATCATTTTTTATTTGTAGTGTCCTTGTGAGTTTTATAAGGTGGCAGCCCTGAATAATATATATATATATATATATATATATATATATATATATATATATATATATATATATATATATATATATATATATATATTACATTTATATAAATATATTATTTAAATATATCAAGCAATTATTTATTGTGTTAAACCAAGAAAGTAAATTTATTTATTTTAAGTGAAAATAAAATATTACAATTCAAATTATAAAGCCGACAATCAAATTTAAATAAAATAAAATATCGTTTATCGTTAAACTAAAAACTTGTTTCATTATTATTACACAAGCCAGACCCACTACCAACTTGTACTGGTCAGAGTGGTAGATGCTCCATGACCAGTTAAATTAACAATGAGTACAAGTGATTCAGATAATTGTACCCCAGGTGGTAACCCAGCTAAGCAGATGGCAAATCCACCCTCTAACGAGGCTGGCTCAACGGATTCTGGGGTGAGCCAATCATTGTTTAAAAGCCACCCTTAGGCAACTCAATTTATTTGAACAAAACCACAGGGTGGGTAGATTACTACCACCATTAGCAAACACCTTGGAAAGGGATAACGCAGAACTGCGCAATAAGATTTTGAAATAGAAAAGTTAACGTTAAATCTAAACAAAGACCTCGAAAACTTAAAGTGAAAAAACAAGGAGTTAAAAGTTGCTCTAAATGCAGTAATATCTGAAAAAGAAATCTCTAAGCTGCATGAAAAACACGATACCAATGATCATATAAAGGTTATATATGAAACAGACGAAGAAGAGATGAACAGAGAAACGGGATGGACTCTGAACCGTAACAACAAAAATAAGAAACGCAAGATGAGTAAATCACTACAAGTTTCATCCGAACTGAAACAATCAATTGAGGTGCTTCCAACCGCAAGTAGGAATGTACTATAGGAGCAAAAAGCTCAGGTTTCAGCGGAACAGGAACGATCAAGTAAAGAACTCTCAACTGGAAGGAAGAATATACAACTGAAGAAAAAAGTGCCACGGCCACCTCCAGTTATAATATCCAATTGTGATAATTATCAAAGTATTATAAACATCATGAACAACAATCGGATAGAATTTCAGCTCTAAATAGTGGTGATATCAAAATAAAAGTCCCAGACAGTGATAGGTATAGAAAGTTAACAGGAGCTCTCAATGAAAACAAAACAACATGGTATTCATACGAAGATAAGCTGACAAGACAAATCAAAGTCATTGTTAAGAAACTACACGCTTCATGTCCACCAGAAAAGATAAAAGAATATCTTTTGGAGAAACAATATAAAATTAAAGAGGTTACACAGCTGCTAAAAAGTCAAAATCTAAAGTCAAAAAATCTAAACTGATTCCCCAATGCAAAAGTGCCAAGTCTACGGACACACGCAAAACTTTTGCAATAAGGAGCCTAGATGCGTGAGATGTATAAGAAAGCACCGTACGGCTGAATGTATGAAACAAAAAGACACCCCACCAAAATGTGTCAACTGAGCGGTGCCGTGATTTTAAAAAAGGATATTAAATACGATCTACAAGTAAAACTTGAAAGTGATGACAAGCAATTAGCGTTAGCATTAATACCCGCAACCACAAAGTAGTGATAGCCGCAATATATTGCCCACCTAGATACAACATCAAAGAGAATGCTTATACACACTTCTTTAAGCAGCTAGACTAACAACACCTAAGATCAAGACTAACAACACCTAAAGGGAAAGAGCTTCATCAAGATAAAATTAAATACAACTGCAACTGGCATTCTACTGGAAAACCAACTTATTGGCCCAGCGATCAAAATAAAACACAAGACCAGACCTAATTGACTTTTTTATAACAAGAAAAATCCCGGTTGATTATATACAAGTGCAGGAAGGATTTGACTCCACATCTGACCATTCCTATATTTTAATGATAATTAGTGATACAATAATTACAAATGACAAGCAGCCAATGTTAACAAATAAATATACTGACTGGAAAAATTTTAGGAATGAACTAAATAATAGCATTATTTTAAACACACAACTTTCATCAGCAGAAACATTAGAACAAGAGGTGGAAAAGCTCGTCAAAGATATACAGCAAGCAGCATGGAAAAGCACTAATACAACAAACAAAAAAATAGCTGGCAAATCCTACCCAATGGAAATTAAATCACTAGTTATAGAGAAAAGAAATGCCCGAAGGGAATGGCAACGTACATGGGGCCCGAATACGCAAAGAAATACGGGAATTTAAAAATAAATCAATAAATTCATACCTACAATCTCTCACCTATCACTATAAAGAAAGTGATTATTCATTGTGAAAAGCAACAAAATATCTGAAAAGGCCAGGTATGCACATACCACCAATAAGAACAAATAATGGTCGCCTGGCTAAAACCAAAGAAGAAAACGCAGAATGGTTCGCGGATCACCTCGAGAGTACCTTTCACTATAATTTAACAACACTTAATCAACAGGATATACTAATTGAAACCCATACAACCATCCTGAGACAGGGAATCCCATTAACTAATGCCAAAGAAGTGAAGCAAGAAATAAAGAACCATCTAGTACTTAAAAAATACCCAGGATATGACTTGATAACTGAACAGAGATTCTTAAACAACTACCTAATAAAGCTATTAAAAAAATATCGGACATGATTAATGCTTCCTTCAGACTGCGTTATATCCCTCTATCTTGGAAATTTGCAGAAGTGATAATGATATCTAATCCAGTTAGCCACCAAGTTAATTAACCTCGTACTGGCCAATATCACTTGTCCTAGAAAAAAAAAATTTGTCAGCCATATTTCTGGATATAGCACAGGCATTGGACAAAGTCTGGCTAGATGGTTTAATATTTAAATTGGAGAAAACTCTGCCATTTGAGTATTGCAAACTGCTTAAGTCATACCTGAAAAAAGATACTTTAGAGTTGAACAGGAAAGAACTTACTCCAGCATAAAAAAAGCTAAAGCAGGAGTTCCGCAGGGGAGTGTCTTCCACACCTTTTCGTACTGTTTTCAAGTGACTTACCACAGACGAGCAATACAACTACCGCCACGTTTGCCGATGACTCTGCAACTCTTACTGTTGGTGACACAACTGTGACTCTCAATAATATCCCTGTACCACATGCAAATCAAGCAAAATACCTTGGTCTGAACCTTGATGCAAATTTAAAGAGAATTTTACGATTCAATAATAAAGAGATGAATTTTACGATTCAATAATAAAGTTCTTAGAGGGATTGTAAACGCTCCTTGGTACACTCGAATAGACACTGTCGCAAGTGAAATAAAGAAATGTGCTCAAAAACACCAGGAGAGGCTCCATCATCACCATAATATTGAAGCTGTAAGACTACTTTATCAAACGGGTATTATAAGAAGACTCAAAAGACTCAAAACCTTTTGAGTTACCTGAGTAGTGCGCATAATGCAAAATCAACCAAAACAACACTTTATGGAAAGAATCCTTTAAATGCTTTTTAAAAAAAAAATTATTATTACTTTCTTTAAATTCTGTGACTACAATAAGACACGAAAATCTAAAGGCGGATTCATGGTTTCCTTCATTCGTTCATGGTTGCTGCAAAAATCTCAGTACGATATTATCGCCATCTATATTTAAAATAGTCAAGTCTTTGTGACATTGTGTTATTTCAAGTCAATATTTCATTGGGCAATTTAATAGATATGGACGATATCCAAATAATTCAATCGGATTTAATGATTGCGAGCACATTTATAATGTGTTTTTTATTAAAACCGAAATTAAAAAAAAAGAAGGCGCTATTCTGCTAAAAAAAATTTGTTGCAACGGCCTACACACGGATATTATAAAAAATTAATAGCCGAAATGAGACTGACCGATACAAAAGCGTTCAGAAATTTTTATCGTATGACGCCTGAATTGTTCGACAAGCTACTTAGTTTATGTGGATCGGCAATTCAAAAACAGGAGAGGTTTGCAATAAATCCAATAACACCGGCTGAGAGGCTTTCATTAACACTACGGTAAATAAATTGGATAAGAATTTTATTAAATGTGTATTTTTAGGAAGTACAAGTTGTGTGAATTTAAGCATAGGTTCATCCGCGACTTCTTACATTATTCGAAAAACCACGGCTGTAATCTGGGATAAATTTAAACAGTCCGTTTTTCCAAACCTATCCAAAATGGCATTTTCCCAATTGCTTAGGCGCTATTGACGGAAAACATGTCGTTGTTCAAGTAAGTCATAATATATTATCTATATCATCACATAATTTATTATTATGCTTTAACAATTCAAGCATTCCCAAACTCTAATAGTTCGTGCTATAACTATAAAAATTCACGCAGCGTAGTATTAATGGCAGCGTCCGATGCGGACTATAAATTTGTCTTTGTAGACATTGGTTCATCAGGGAGGAAGAACGACAGTGGGATATTAAGGCGAAGTTGATTCGGGAAACATATTATCGAAAATTGTCCATCGCTTCTTATCCCAAATGATGCGTTACTTCCTAACAGCTCAATAAGTTTGCCATTTTGTTTTGTTGGGGATGAGGCTTTCCCGCAGCTAACCAACATTATGCGTCCCTACCCAGAAAAAAGAACCTTGGCCTTAAGTCACAAAAAAAACGTTTTCAATTACAGATTATCTAGAGCCAGGAGAGTAATTGAAAACGTTTTTGGCATTTTAAGCTCCAAATGGATAATCTACCGTAAACCAATTATCGCAAGCAGGCTTACTGTTGTAAATATTATAAAAGTCACAGTTTGCTTGCATAATTGGTTAGAAATGCAGTCGAATGATTCATTCCAATATTTCGGTAATGATTATGTGGATCATTACACTGGAGATGGCGATTTGGTATTGGGGGAATGGAGAGCGAATGCCAGTACAAACACAAATGGATTATGAAATATTGGACGAACGAGGTCCAATAATCCGGCTGGAAACGCAGTTTCAATTCGAAACAAATTCGCTTTGTATTTCACATGTCAGCGTGTATTACCGTGGCAAAATGAAATGTTACATCAATGTTAAAATAAAATAAGTTTGCTAAAAATAAAAATAATTCAGTATATTTTAACTAAAAATAAAAATTAAATACATTTGGTTTCATTTTCTCTTCAGATTATTAAAGATAGTATGTACATATTTACAGTAATTTCGGTGTAAGTTGATGCATTTTGATTAACCGTCTCTGTTTTTAAATGTTTGACGGTGTTTAAAAACGCAATATGGGCTCCAAGCTTTTTTTCGTCTGACAAACCGTCTACATGTTTTGCCAATGGCAAGTAAAATTTATCAATATTATTACAATCGCATGGTGGTGTCTTCTTTTGATTAATAATATCCTGATGTTCTTTCATTGTTTTTATTAAGTCATTGAGCACCACAGGTACTTCTCGGTCATACGAACGTTTTATTTTTTTCGCACCGGTTGATGAGATGACGGTGCCGGAGATGTATCGGTAAAATCATGTTGCTCAAACTCCGGGTGATCCAGGAGGTACGATATCTTGACCGTTTATGCTCCCTGGGGTTTCATCGAGCAAATCCTGAAATATGGAACCTGAGCTAGTATTAATTGCTTTAACTTTAAAGTTGGAAACTGTTGGCCTTTCAACGAAACAAAAAATAAATAAATCTATTGAATATAATATATTTTTAAAAAATTATTATGCATCATCAATTAAAAATTTCCGGAAGAAATCCATCTCCGTTATCAAAAACATTTGCTTTTTATTTAATATTTTAGGGGATCCCCAACTTCGGGATTCTTTGTGTTTCAGGGCGGCACTATATCGAATCTTTATATTATGCCATTTCGCTTGGCACTCTTTACTTTGAAAAAAGTACTCGAGATAATTTCATTACGATTAAAAATTATTTTATGTATCCATTTTATTAACTTTTATTAACTTTACTTGATAAACCCCTGGCGGATGCTATGCGGTCCCACACCATTTTTAACCGAATTATTTTAATAAAACTGATTAAGTAGGTCGTAAATAGCCGGTTGCTCCTTCACAAGCGATATTAATTTGCTTTCCATATCGACTTCTAAATTATATAAGAGGCAATTATTTTATTAGCACATAAACAACAAATTGTAAACTTTTTAACCAAACAAAAGTGAACAAATTATTTACACATACCTTTATTTGAAGGGCACATTTATGAAGTACGGACGTTATTAATTATTAATTTTATATAATTATTAATTTTATGTTTTAAGATCAACTTGCGCATGTCATTGACTGTAACACCAAAACAACCTACAAATCCAATTTCTGTACCTTTTTTATTTGTTTCTATTTTTCCACCATCTTCGTTCAGTTAAAAAGCTAGAGAAAAACCAACTTGATGAAAAAAATCAGACAAAAAAATGTCGTTTTGAACCAATGAAATAGGTTGAAAAAAAAATCAGAACGAATGACTGAATGAATGAAGGAAACCATGAATCCGCCTTAACTTTTAACTTTTTTACAGAACGAACATGGAGTAAAAGATATAACACCATACAAAATAAAAGGGTTAGCAGTATATATCCATACAAACAAATTATGACAGCGGCATTAAAATCGTTGTCTTCGTGGTAAACATATTTTTCAGTTAATTATATTTAGTCTTTCGTGCAGAATATATACTTTTTAAATTAAATACATAAATTTAATTTATGTAATAAACCACCCACATAATTTATATTATAATCGAGAACAATTTTTTTTACACACAAAATAAGTTTGATATATGTATCAACAAAAAATTAAATGGTTAGATTTTTATTCAATATTTTAAACATCAAAATAATTTTACCGAACGAACGAACACAACCATAAAACCGCTAATATGAAAATTATACAAATTTCCCCTTGATTCGCGAATCAATTTTGATCATGTACATGTACCGGGCTTTACTAGACACGTAGTATCAGTTCCGAGTCATAGATGTCGACTCTAGCAAGATAATTTTAGGCTGTCAAAACTCAACATTGAACAAGATTTTATTTAAACCGCGAAAATTGTTTATGCCGTATATTATATTTGCGTAAACGAAATAATTATTTAAAATATTTTTATAATGGCGTTGTGGGTTGATAAATATAGACCAAAAGAATTATCAAAATTAGATTTTCATAAACAACAGGCAAACGAATTAATTAATTTGTGTAAGCAAAATGATTTTCCACATTTATTGTTTTATGGTCCAATGGGAGTTGGAAAAAAGACAAGAATTATGTGTTTGCTTCGAGAATTATATGGAACAGGGGTTGAACGTTTAAGAAGTGAATCGATGACATTTACAACACCATCAAATCGTAAAATTGAGATCATGATAGTTAGTAGTAATTACCATATTGAGGTTAATCCATCAGACGCTGGAATTTATGATCGTGTTGTTGTTGTTGAACTGGTTAAACAAATTGCTCAAACCCATCAAATAGATGCATGCGGACAAAAGAGTTTTAAAGTTATAGTTCTAACCCATGTCGATAAATTGACCAAAGATGCCCAAAATGCTCTTCGTCGTACGATGGAAAAATACGTTGCAACCTGTCGTTTGATTTTATGTGTTAATTCTACTTCGCATGTAATTCCGGCAATTAAATCACGTTGTCTGGGAATGAGAGTTTCGGCGCCAACGGAAGCAGAAATTATAACTGTTCTCCAAAATTTGGCGAAAAAGGAAAATTTGGTATTACAACCTGAGTTAGCTGCACGAATAGCTGATAAATCAGAGAGAAACCTCAGACGAGCTATATTTATGCTAGAAGCCTGTAAAGTTCAACAATACCCATTTACCGCGAATCAAGAGATTGAGGAACCCGATTGGAAATTATACATAAAAGAAACATCAAATCAAATATTGTATGAACAAACACCGGCAAAACTGGAAAAGGTTCGTGACCGCCTGTTTGAATTATTAACACAAAGTGTTCCTCCAGAAACAATATTTAAAGAACTCGTTAATGAACTAATTAAAAATTGTGATATAACCATAAAAGCTGAAGTGATAAAATATGCAGCCATGTACGAGTATAGAATGCAACAGGGAAGTAAACATATATTTCATTTGGAAGCTTTTGTCGCTAGATTTATGGCCATCTACAAGAAATTTATAAGTGAAACTATGGTAATGGATGAGTTTTGAAAAAATTATTAATTTTAATTTTAGTATACCAAACTAATTATCAAAATGAATGTTTTTTTATTTTTTTTTTTTTTTTTTTTTTGTAATAAAAAATTAAGGGCTAACATTTTTTTCACTTAAAATTTTAAGCACGGAATCTGTATCACAATAAAGTTCAAATAAAAATGAACTGGCGTTTATAATGTCTTACTTAAATCTAAAACACTTATTTCTTTATAAAATATTGAGATGTTCTTTTTCTCCAGTGAACTTCCGAAAAATCTATAGGCGGTGGTTTAAGTGAAATATTCTTTGTTAAATCATGTTCCTTTTGGCTTGTATTTTCGTTCGAATCGCATACTTTTTCCTCATCGTCGTCTTCTTCATCTTGCGTGTTTGGCATTAAAATTTTACGATAAATTTCTATTGGATCGTACGGTTTTTTTGGTTTATTTACATTAACGATCCGTTTTACTGGTGTGGAATTGATTTGATTTGTTATTTGGCTTATCTCTTTAGCAATTTTGGAACGATATTCGGGTAGTCCAATCGAAGGGACTTCTTGAATTTCATTTTCGGTTGATTTTGAGAGGGATATCATTTCTATTGGTACCACATTGCCAACTGATTGAATTACATTTACAGAGTTTGGTCCATCGGTAACACATACGTTGCTTATATTTCGTGGACATTCCGTTTCTTTTGTATTCATAATTTCGGTTTCATTAACTGCTGATGTTTCATTTGGCGGAGTATCCTCTAAAATATCATTTTCGGCAGTCAACTTATAGGCGTTTTGTTTAGTTACACTATTCAATTCGGTTACAATTGTTTCCTTATAATTTGAATTCGGATGCAAATTTCTTAAGTGACGATAAAAATTATCTTTTCGACTACATTTTGCATCGCAAAATGGACAATTAAATATTTTTATACCCAAATGAATTGACAAGTGTCGACTATATATTCGTTGGTGAGTAAAAGTTTTGTTGCAATATTTACATTCGTACGGTCTTACATCTGAATGGCTTGAACTGTGTAATTTTAATGCTCCTTTACGTGCAAATTTTTTTCCACACAAATCGCAAACAAATGCCTTTTCTTGTAAATGAACGACTAAGTGATTTTGAAGATTACTCTTTAGTGTAAACTTTTGGTCACATTTCTCACATTTAAATGGATAGATATTTTTATGTTTGTTTTCATGAAGCTTCAGAATTGAGGAACTTTGGAAACGTGCCCCACAGTCTGAAATTGAACATATATATGGTTTTCGTTCGTTCGAATGTTGTTTTAAATGTTTTCGTAAGCTATTCGAACGAAGATACGACCTATCGCATTTTGGACATTTAAATTGCAAATTTTTCTGATGTGTTTCAAGATGATAGTTATAATGAAATTTTGTTATAAACTCCTGTAACATAAAATAAAATTTAAGTGATAAGACAAGTGATTGCGTATCGTTTGTGTTTACAACTTATACCTTTCTACATATATCGCATTTTAGTGGCTTATCAATGTTATTGCAGAATAAATGATAATGTCGATGTCCTCGACTAGTAAAATTTTTTTTACATACGTTACATTCAAAATACTTTCCGTTGTCGTTAGTTTTTGTTAATATATGAGAGTAAAGTGATCTGCTCCGGCGAGATGTTTTACTCTGTAAATGATCAAAACTAAAATTAAACTATGAGTTAATTTAATAATATCAATCTACCTTTGTTCGATGATTTCTGTTTAATTTAAGTTGACAGTTAGATTTGGAAATTGCGGGATCTGCTGCACTTTCCGAATCAGTATCTATTTGTAATTTATCTGAGCCTGATTCAATATAATCACTGGCCACTGCATTTTCCGAAACATTGTAAACTATATTTTGATCTTCCGAACACAATGTTATTACAGTTTCAGTAGGGTTTGCCTTATTTTTATTTTTTGATGCAAAACATTCTTGGCATCCACTGTTCTCGGCCACTAAACATGCGCGACACTTTAAATGACCGCACAACTCTTTTATAAGACGATTGACGTTATCATTTAGCAAACATTTGCATAGTGGACAGTTTGTTAATTTATTTTCAAGTGACATATAAATTGAAAATATTACTCTAAATAGAGATTTATAATAAAGTTAAAACTAAATTAAAATTTGTTATAATTACTTGTTATGAATTATAATAATTTTGACAGCTATCAAAATTTTACAATTTTCCTTACCAAACTGATAGCAGATTAAGAAACCTAAAACTTGAAGCATATATGCATGCTAAGAAGTCGGTACCGCATCGTGTAGCGTTCAACGCAATGTTTTGATGCAGAAGGCATATTGTAAATTTTAAGTTTTATGTAAATTAAAAAGTACAGAAGTTATACCAATAATCATTTAAATTAATAAAAATGTAAATATAATACATTAATAAGATGATTTTTAAAGCTGGCTCAAACCGTATCAGCAATCCGGCACCATCGGATTCGATCTCGTGCTTGCTCTTCGTATTTTTTTAGACAACCGAAAGCAGATCAGTTCACGGGAACTGATAAAAATAATAATTCATTATTATTTTTATCAGCATGTATATTTCAATATGTGTGAATTTTTCGATAAGTCAGATCAATCACGATTTTAAGGTAAGTCAACTAAATTTTTTTCTAAAAGAACAATGCAATTCGTGTACGTGATATGGCGAAAATTACATACGGATGCCATCGTCGCCAACAGTGGCTTCTTCACCTACCAGATAGCTTTCTCCTCTCAGAGATCACTGCTCCATTTGTTTCGGATCGTCTCGCAGAACGTGACCGAGCCAGATATCCTTTTATTTCATGAACATCAGGAACTTTCATTAAATTCCTGATCTCGTGGTCGAAAAGAACTCGGTACAGCTTGTCGCCATTTCCATGTGCTTTGACTTAACAACCACTGCTAGTAAAGCATACAAGGCATGGTTGCGTCACACATTTTCATTCCCTCCCACGCAATTATCATAAGTGACAAGGAATCCGAGTAGTGGTCACCACTATTAAAATCTCAATGGATTCGTCTTAATCTCTAAAAACAGTGATCATTCAATCTAGGTCAATTAGCCCAATTACACAAATATAATCTGCATATGCCAGAACCTGATTGAACTGACAGTACAAGATGTCCTATATGTTTCGCTTTTACGAAAGATAAATTCTGACATTAGATTAAAGAGTATCGAGGACAAAGCTTATCATTGGCCTACATCAGAGCTAAATTGCAAAAATTCCTGATAGCATGTTCCCAACTTTGACACAACATTGTGACTGCATTACTGTCATTTTACATAAACGAACAAATTTTCCAGGTGGAAAATCAAATGGATTGAATCATCCATTGGGATTTTATCCAAGAACCTGATGTACGTCACAAAATTTTTCGTAATATTTAGAGAATCAACTTGACTAGTACTGACCGATTCGGACGAAATCTTCTTTGGATGAATACGGCTTGTAATAAAGAGGGCTTTGAATTTACCCCTCTTTTACACCAATACTAATAACTTTACTGTCATTGTGCTGTCATTTTGAATTTATGTCATTTACGAATTCATTTGTCAATTGTGTTTGAAGCGTCATCGCTTGCGTGATTTAAATATTTTTTGTGTGTTTTTCATCTTCATCCGATCATTTAATATCATTTGTATGGGTTTAAAAGAGGACAAATGAACAAAATATTTAACATTTTAAAAAATAATTAAAAACAAATTAGAATTAAATTAAAATGATAGTTCAAACAATTGAAATCTCCGAGAAAGTTAACCAAGTTAAGTGGTTAAGTACGCTTATCAGAGTGTTTCTGCACTGTCTTGACTTTCCTAAGTAAAGTAAGGAACTTTATTAATATAATGGATTATTCTTTAGGTTCGTTAGTACTTTAGGCTACTAAGTTTATTTATCCGTGTTGGAAAGTTACAGTTATAATTTAAATTGTATAAAAAGACATTTAAACTGATTATATGTATTCATACATTCAAAGAAACCAATAAGTCTGGAATAACTCGTTTTTTTTGGGTAACGACCCAATCCTTCTTGCACTGTTAGTTTTTGTATTAAAACACATGTGTGAGTAAAATAAAATTTTTGAGATTGAATACAAGTGCAAGTAAACGCAATGCTTTACGTTAGATGCATCAGCGTTGTACGTTTTTATCCACTACGGCTCATAGGGTAATCCATTTTAGTACACTACACATTTGACAGTTCATATTGCATTAATAGTGAAATTTCACAAAAAATCGACAAAACACAAAAATATTTATAATATTCCTTCAAAATCAATGAAAATTTGATAATATGTCATTAAATTCGGTAGCTGAAACATCAAATGATGAAAGTTTCTCAGATTTCTATACAGAGGTATTGTACATAATATAATTGAGTTTATGAAAATAAAGTGATCTTGAAGGAGTATGAACTTTTCATTTTGTTTTTTTCCAGGTAAAACAAATAGAAAAACGAGATTCTGTCCTTACATCAGTTACGCAAATTGATCGCTTATTACGTAAAGGTTCTACTTACTTTAATCTTAACCCGTTTGAGGTACTTCAAGTTGAACCCGATGCCACTGTCGAACAAATAAAAAAGAAATATAGAAGCCTTTCATTTTTAGTCCATCCAGATAAAAATCAAAATGATCAAATTCGTGCTCAACAATCATTTGAAATTGTAAACAAAGCATGGAAAATTTTAGAAAATGATATTACAAGAAAAAGATGTTTGGATGTATACGAGGAAGCAAAAGATAGAACAGATCATATGGTAAGCTTACAAATTTTATTAGTTAAACTTACCAGTGCATAATTTTTATTTCGAATTTATAGATTGCTGAAAAAAAGAAAAAGTTAAAAAAAGAAAATAAAGATACGGCCATTCCGGAAGATGATGTCGTCAAATATAAACATGCTATTTACGTTATGGTGATGAAGGTATGTAAATTTAGCAATCTTAAAATACGGAAATAATCGAAAATAGCAGCCAAACACTACTTTGTTTTTAGCAAGTAAAGTAAAATAATAAAATGTTGTTGTGACAGAGAACAGTGAATACACTAAAGTTTCGTAAAAATATGCAAGTGTAATTTTAAAAAGTTTACTCGATACTTTGCGATATTACAATGACGGCTGTCACAGAACTGCCAGCAGCAAATTAAATATCGTTTATTCGGTAGTAAATAGATCAAAATGTAACTGTCAATTTTTTAGGACAAGAAACTAAAATCAAAATAAAATGAACAGACTATCTTCAAAATGAAGTGTCATTTTAAAGCATCTCTTTGTGGTAGATACTACTAATTGTAAAAATGCCCGATAGTTTGTTCGTCACCGATAATTACGTTTAAGATAGTAATTAGTAATTATGATAGCCAAATAAGAACTATGTATATATATTACGTCATAAAAATGAATTCTTTAATCAAAACTTCGCTACGTAATCTTTTTTCTAAATTTTTTAACGGAGTTTAATGAATCATCTGATCGGACTTAAATATTAAATTGCTTGAAAGAACAAAATTTGTTTTCTTCACAAGTAACATATTTTACTGTTACAAGTGTTAGAGCATAAAATATCGATTTTAGTTATGGTCAATTGTTTCTTTTTTACAATACTGTTTGGAATTACAAAGGAAGAACAAATTTCACGGTTCAGCCAATTTTACTCAGTTTACGATATTTCCGATTTATTTTACTTTAAATAGTTTCTGTAACGATATTGTAAGGTATTCTTATCCTATGGTTCTGGAATATTATGCCGTTGTTTTGCATTTTTATCGGCGTAGTATTGTTGATTAGCACGGTTGGTTTACCTTTGTGACTACCGTCGGTTTGAGTACTTCTTTGTTGAACACCAAGTGTAGATTGTTAATAATTCTACTGAATAGCTTTTGATTTGGCGAATTGTTTGTTGAATTCGGTGTATTTCTGCAATTCAATAGGGCCATGTGTATATCAGTATTGTCCATCAAACATTTCTTGAGTAGGTTTTTCGCGGTTTGAACAAACCGTTCTGCTAAACCATTGGCTCTGGCGAAGGTTGGACTGGATGTTCTACGATCAAATTTCCAATCTTCTGCAAAATCATTGAACATTTTTTAAGAAAACTGTGGCCCATTATCTGATTCTAAGATCTCGAGCACACCGTGAACAGAAGTTGCGCTTCAAAATCATTATGACTTCTAGTGAAGTGGAATGGTTTAGTTTTTCCAAGTCAAAAAACCCAGAGTAGCTATCTGCTAACACGATGTAATCTTTACCATGAAGCGTGAATATATCAGATGTTACGATCTGAAATGGATAGTTAGGGATCATTTTTGACATCACTGGTTCCTTTGTAATTTTTCTTTGTGTCTTCTGACACACCTCGCATCTCTCCACGAAGTTTTTAATATAGTTGTTCATACCGTACCAATACAGAGAACTTCTAGCTCGATTTTGACAGGATTGTATACCAAAATGTCCTTTATGAATACAATGTAGCAGTCGGTTTATTTGTGACTTAGGAACTACCACTTTATGTCCTTTGAATATTAGACCTTTGTAGGTCGAAAGCTCGTCTCGAAAATTCCTCTATTTTTGAGTGTTAACTGGTAGGATTTGTTTATCATCGTTGGATGGCCAACCAGAATTTATTATTTCCAAGAGACTTTGCGATTCTTCGTCTTGCAAAGTAGCTTCGACCAAATCAGTATAACAGCTTTCAGTCATTGGTAGGATGACCTGGACTTCAATTTCGCGTTCCTCGGTTTCAGCATGTTTTGAGCTTTCTTTATCCTTACGGCATTTTCTACTAAACGTGTCGGCTATGTACAATTCGGAACCTTTTTTATAAACTACCTGCAGATTGTATTGTAGAACATCGAGTGGAATTCTTTGTAGTCGAGGAGGCGCGTTATGAATTGATCTTTTGAATATTGTTTCCAACGGCTTATGATCCGTTTCAACAATTAGTCGTTTACCATAAACATACGTGTGGAATTTATTGCATCCCGTTTTGATAGCAAGAGCCTCTTTTTCGATTTCAGGATACAGTTGTTGCGGTTTAGTTAAGGCTTTCGTGGCATAAGCGACCGAACGACCATTTTGTATTAAAACTGATCCAATTGCTTTTGAACTGGCACCTACTGAAAGAAACACATCCGCATTTACGTCTTAGTATGCCAGTACAGGTGATGATTTTAGCAGATTTTTGATTTTTTCGAACGATTTTTCATGATTGTCTTCCCAAGTCCACGCAACATCTTTCGACAATAAAGTTCTAAGCGGATCTGTTATCGATGAGAGGTTTGGAATGAATTTATGCAGGTAATTTACCATGCCTAAAATTCTTTGAAGTTCCTCTTTATTGGATGGAATTTCCAATTTATTTATTCCACTAATTTTTTCAGGATCTGCTTTCATACCTTCAGCTGTTAGAATATGGCCTAAAAATTTGACCGATGTTTGTTTGAACTCACACTTTTCTTTGTTTAGTACTAGTCCTACGGAGTGCAATTTTTCCAGTACAATTGTTGTAATTTCGTCAATTTTCTCTTCCTTATCGGCATATATTAGGACATCGAACATTCAGCATTATTTATACCATTCAATAACGATGACATCATTTCTTAGAAGATCTCTGGAGCAGAACACAATCCAAATGGGAGTCTTGTGCAACAGTACCGACCCCATGGAGTGGCAAATATTAGGTATTTTTCTGATCGCTGACTGACTTTTATTTGCCAGAAGCTTCTAGGGGATGCAATTCTTCTAGGGCTTCTAGGCCAGAAGCCCTACAAGAATTGCAGCTCCTTCATATCATTGGAAAACAATCATGGTCCCCACTGTTTGATCATTCAGTTTCTTTTAGAGAAACAAGGTTCAAGAGTTATTTTTGTCATAGCTTTACGATAACAGCGTCAAATGTGCCTGTTTTTATCAGTAACTGCACGTGTCAAAATAGTATGCAACCTCAATAAATATTGGTAAACATTCAAATTTATTTATTTTATCTTAGTTGTTTGCGGATATGGAACGTCGACGCCAACAATTGGATTCAAAAGACCAGGAAGAGCGCAAAAGAAAACGGGAAGCTGAAATAGAAGAAGAGGAAAGAAAAAAAATGGAAAAAGAATGGCAGAAGAATTTTGAAGAATCACGTCAAAGTCGTGTTGACAGCTGGCATACTTTTCAATCTGGTAAAAAGAAAAAGGCTAAAAAACAAAAGATTATGACATCATTCAATCCACCAAAACTAAAACCTGAAACAAGATAATTTGTAAATTAAAAAATTTATTTTCTTTATTTTTGATTTTGTTTTTTTTTTGTATCAAAAACTGAAAAAGTAATTAACACCCAAAATTGCAATGAAATACCAATTTATCAATAAATAGTTTTAAAAATATACTGGGTAATAAGGAAGCCCTTATTTTCTTTTTAACATGAAAATTATGATAAATTATTATTAGGTTTTTTTTTTTCACATAACTTTATTATTATTTTTTTTATAATAAAAATAAAATAATGTTTAAAATTTAACATAATTTTGTGTTTAATTTATTAATTGTTTCATTAAGACAAAGGTTTTAGCCATTGCCTTATAATTTCATCGGTTTCAATCCCGACCTTGCTCTTCGTACCGTTCTAGATAACCTGAAGAAAACTCACTTTTCTCTGGTTTTGTTTCAGAGATCGCAGTGTTATCCGTTTACGGCTGGCTTGTAGAACGTGACCGATCCTGCGTACACTCTGACTGTTTATTACTTCAAGAAAGGCATCAGGAATTTTCTGAAATTCGCCAACTTGTGGTTGACGAGAACTCATTTTGTGTCTTCATCGCCAAGGTAGGGGTCATATATAATGCGGTTGACTTTTCTCTTGATTGAAACACCTTGGGTGTGATCAGTACCTTGTATAACTTATGCTTGTCAACATCTGCAATGTATTTAGACTTTACAGGAGACGATAAGCAATATGCGCGCTTTTATATCCCCTCACACACTTAGCATGAGTGCCAACGGCTATGAGGTATCGGAAACTCGCCATTCCATCAAATGTGTTGTCACCACTATACTTAAACCCATTGCGTTTTGATCTCTGAAACCTGTGATTATACATTTTGTTTTGGACTCAATTATTTTGAATCCAACGGAAGCTGAGAAGCGTATAAGTGGACCCACCGCTCCTTTCAGCGTCCTTTTACACCGTTTCCATTCAATCCTATTACATCGATATCATCTACATATGCTAGAACCTGGTGAAACTAGCGATGCAGATGTTGTACGGAGGCGTTTCAATTTTACGAAATATAAATTCTAATATGACATTAAAAGTATCGAGGACAGAACATTTTGCTGCCATACATCACAGCTAATTACAAAAAAGCCTGATAGCTTGTTCTCAACTTTGACACAGCATTTTTTTGTGTTTCTGAACCCTGCAATCTTTTCTGGGGCCGAAGCTCTGCCAACTGTTTCGCGGTTAATTTTTAACACCCCACCATACGCCGTCACCAGCTAAATCGAGTACGCACGAATACAGGTTTGCATTAAATCCAGCTGTGCATTGCACAGCCAGCCTGTATTGGCATGGACGATGGATGGTCCGGCCCATGGATTCTGCACACAACAGGGGGTCATAGTTAGAATTTAAATGTAAAATGTAAAATGTAAAATGTAAAATGTAAAATGTAAAATGTAAAATGTAAAATGTAAAATGTAAAATGTAAAATGTAAAATGTAAAATGTAAAATGTAAAATGTAAAATGTAAAATGTAAAATGTAAAATGTAAAATGTAAAATGTAAAATGTAAAATGTAAAATGTAAAATGTAAAATGTAAAATGTAAAATGTAAAATGTAAAATGTAAAATGTAAAATGTAAAATGTAAAATGTAAAATGTAAAATGTAAAATGTAAAATGTAAAATGTAAAATGTAAAATGTAAAATGTAAAATGTAAAATGTAAAATGTAAAATGTAAAATGTAAAATGTAAAATGTAAAATGTAAAATGTAAAATGTAAAATGTAAAATGTAAAATGTAAAATGTAAAATGTAAAATGTAAAATGTAAAATGTAAAATGTAAAATGTAAAATGTAAAATGTAAAATGTAAAATGTAAAATGTAAAATGTAAAATGTAAAATGTAAAATGTAAAATGTAAAATGTAAAATGTAAAATGTAAAATGTAAAATGTAAAATGTAAAATGTAAAATGTAAAATGTAAAATGTAAAATGTAAAATGTAAAATGTAAAATGTAAAATGTAAAATGTAAAATGTAAAATGTAAAATGTAAAATGTAAAATGTAAAATGTAAAATGTAAAATGTAAAATGTAAAATGTAAAATGTAAAATGTAAAATGTAAAATGTAAAATGTAAAATGTAAAATGTAAAATGTAAAATGTAAAATGTAAAATGTAAAATGTAAAATGTAAAGTAAAATGTAAAGTAAAATGTAAAATGTAAAATGTAAAATGTAAAATGTAAAATGTAAAATGAAAAATGTAAAATGTAAAATGTAAAATGTTAAAAGCTAACTCATTCAAATCAACAATAAAATGAAATTAGAAGATAAACTCCTTAAAACAATGAAAAATTTATGAAAATTCTGTCAAAATTTATCCATAAAATTTAGCTATAAAAAAAAATATTAGTCATCTTTGTCACCATATATAAATTTATTCTTTGTCTCTTTTTTTTCAGTATATTTTTACTGTCAGTAAATGATTCATTGTGGAATTTTCGCATTACGCTACATTTTACTCAGTAACAAAATCTTGCAATAAAAAAACTATATTCCTAAAGAGAATAAAAAAAATAGAATTCTCAGTAAATTTTAAAAACGACGCACTCTAACATCGACCACATTCTTCAATTGATGAATGGAAACTAAATAAATTTTACGAAAAAAAAGAACATAAAACGAAAATAGAAATATTCATTGAAACTGGCAAATTTTAAATGAAAAATAATATTTTATAAATTTTTTTTATTTCTAAATTAACTTACATTAATGCTACTGAAATGACCTCGCACAAACAAGTAGTTTTTTGGCTAATATACTAGATAAACTAAATCTAGTGAAAAATGCCAAATTTTTACCATAGGATTATTTCATTACAATGGCAAATTCATTAACTGTTGGGTCACACTCATACTAATGCATTTCTTTTCTTCCAATGATGAGTCGGCTAAAACCCTCTTTATTACAAGGTACAAGTCGTCTTGTAACTTTCGTTGACACAGATAAACAAAACCTATATACCCAATTGAGTGTATTGGTGCTATGAAAATTCATACAAACAAATGTATAATTTTCTCATTCCTACTATACCATTATTTAACATTTTTATCTTTAAGTTACGCACACTATTTAATGTTGTAACGGATCAAGGTGCGAGTCCCATTGGTGTCATTAAAACGACACCAGTAGGATCCGCACCCCGATGGAGTTAACAGAATTCTTCCATTAGGGGCTTTGCTGCGGTGTAGTAGCCGGCTAGAGCTCAGGAGTTGATGGAGGTGGGGTGTGCAACGCATAATGGAAGGATGGGAAGGCGGCGTCACTTGAACAAGTCTCGGCATGCAACCGGACTTGCATCCATCACATCACGATAAGAAAAATATCACAAAAAAAATATTTTTAATTTATCACAATTACTTTAATAAATTAGATAAATAACGGAAAAAACAATCAAAACGAATTTGAGAAACAAGAAAAACTTAGATACATTCTCAAATAACTTCTTAAATAATTTTACAAAAAAAAATCTTAATAAACTTATCTAAACCAATTGGATTAAAACTTAATTAATAAAACAAAACAAAATATAAATACACTCAATTCTGTTTTTATGCGATTTTATTTAATGCGTTTTTAAAGTTATGCGGATTTTTATACAACTTTTTATTCTAATTTTTTATACAATTTAAAAATTATGCGACTTATCGTCCTTTCAATTTCGTATGAGAATCTCAATTTTATCCGATTTTTATTTTTTTTTTCTTGTAAGTATGCGAATCTCAGTTTTCCATTTGTTTTATATTATTCATTTGTAAAATTTTATCTGTAAGGGGGATCCCAGTTTTACATGAATTTTATTTTTTCTCGTAAAATATACCATATGCCGCATCATTATTATTGTGTCTGCTGTGGTTTTAAGTCGATATTCGTGATATATAGTTTTTGTATTGTAAAATACTTGTGTAATTTCAATGTGAGGAGTTTTGTTTTTATTAAAAAAAAGGTAACATTTTTCAAAAATGATGAATTTTTTGGAAATTTAAATTAAATTATTTTCCAGGATTTTAAATTGATTATAAAATTAAATTGATTGATTGATTAATTTTGAATGTACTGCCAAGCATTAAGCAGGATATCCCGGAAAGCGCCGGGCCCACAGTACACCCGTTTTTACATATACTTGGAAGGATATGGAAGGATACTAGTTAAATTATTGAGATCGACCCGGTTACAGACACCTTGGCGGCCAATAGTTAGTAAATTTTTGTGGGTTAGGGAAAGGAAAAGTATCTTAGTTATGACTTAATTGGTCCGATTTCTCGGTATCCAATATTCAAACTACTGTTAGTGTAAGACAATCACATTCTTGTTGTACTGCTCTGCATTCTGCCATCTCTTATCAGCAACTCCAATGTGCCACCATTCATCTGTAATCTGCAGAGGTTTCCTGAAAACAAAATCTATTAATGAGAATTTATAGCACGTATTTATGTATAAGAAAAGTTTTATTTTATTTAGAAAATATATTTTATTAGCAACAACTTATTTGTTTGATAGATTAGGACCGACTCAAAATTTTTTGAAAAAACAAAAAGTTATTTTATAAGGAATAATGTTTTTTCATCGCACATTCGATTGATTAAAAATTATCAAATTGAAGGTGCGTTACCACATATTCCCCTTCCAGTGAATTCGTTAATAATTCACGAAAACGAAGATAACAAATTAAAAATATGCAAGGGGTTGTTGCGGTTATATAACACTACTTTGCCAGAAAGATGTTGTTGCGTGGAGGCAGTTGTTATTGTTGTTGTTTTTGCTAATATTGCTGCATAGTTTTTGCCGTTACTGCCATTGTGCTTACTTGATGTTGCTGCTTTTTTGTTGTATAGTAAGCAAGGCGATTGTGAATGAAGTTGTTGCTGTTGTTGTTGCAGTTGTTGTTGCTGTCGTGCCTGTTGTCGTTTAACTATTATTTTCGGTGCTGCTGCTGTTGTTGCAGTTGTTGTAATAAGTTGATTGTAGTGGCTGCGATGCACTACGTGGACGCCTGGAACCAGAAAACAAATTCTGTAGTTCTATGTCCTAGCTGATCTCGAAGCAAGGAGATTGTAGTGGCGGCGATGCACTACGTGGACGTCCAGAACCAGAAAACCAATTCTGTAGTTCTATGTCCTTTTGGCTGAGATGATGAAGAAGTTTTTAGCATAAATTATGTCGATGGTGTAAATGTAGCATCTCGGTGTATATGATCGTCAAAATAGAGATGAATAATCTATTTTATTGTGGTGGTTGCGTGTTGATTTCGGTGATGTATGTACTACCAATAATTTTGAAGATAACGTGTTGATCACGTCGGGGTTACCAATTTATAGCACGTATTTATGTATAAGAAAAGTTTTATTTTATTTAGAAAATATATTTTATTAGCAACAACTTATTTGTTTGATAGATTAGGACCGACTCAAAATTTTTTGAAAAAACAAAAAGTTATTTTATAAGGAATAATGTTTTTTCATCGCACATTCGATTGATTAAAAATTATCAAATTGAAGGTGTGTTACCACAAACTAATTGCTCTTAGCTATACGCTGTAAGAAATAGAATTAATTTCAATCTGAAATTATAATTTAATTAATTATAATATTATAAAATTAAATGAATAAATAAATAAATAAATAAATAAATAATTCTGCAATCCATATGATGTAATAAATTTGATTAGTTTCCCTTGAAATTCGTTCAATTGCGTTTTTGCTAATAATTAGGTGTTAATTTAGTACCGTACTATAGTGGTAATATAAATCATAATATAACAGTACAAAGATATGAAATTATATAACATACAATAATATAACAATATAGACACCAAAATGCAAATCTGAAACGTAAGAATATACAGAATATAAAAATATAAAATATAAAGATATCGAAATTAATTAAATAACATCGGCATTTGTACGCAAATTAAATGCTGCAGCGATACTTGATTCGTCACTTATTATTAAGGCCCTTAAGATCTTCGTTAAAACATGTAATTTGTAGGAGAAGCCGGCATCCATCTTCTTCGAGATGATAACTTTCAACAACGTCACGTATTTGGGCATACGGATATTCTTTTGGGTTTAACACAAAATCTTCAGAGCTTTTCTGGTACAGATATAATTTATATATCTGTATTTATATATCACCCAAATATTACGCACAGACAAAACCACTCTACACTCCAACAAAACTAAAAGATCCTAAGAATTACAAATTTTAGCTTAAAAACTAATAAATTTAGAGTTATTAGTTAATTTAGAAATATTTTATCTATTTAATATATTTTATTTATTTGTATATAGATTAGAAAAATGTTTGCAAAATACATTTTCCTAATTTATTTGTGGCACTGCCCAAAATTCTACAATTCGGATTTTATTAAAATAATTAAACAACTGAATTCGATCGAATCAACCGTTTTATAGCAATTACACCAGAAATGAATACTAGACACAGTGTACGTATAAATTACTCCTAGTCTCGTAGTCTCGAAAAGGCAACAAAATTGAGGCCCAGATCTGCAGGTTGACATGAACAACATGTTCCAAAAAAATGTTTTAGAAAGTAGAGGCCTATATTTTAATAGAATTTGATACATAGCTTAACAAATTGGCAGTGTTCGTCAAATACTTAAAAATATAAAAAAAAATTTTAAATGAATGAGTATGGTCACTTAAGAATTTCCTGCACGCTAGTGGTGCTTATCAGCGCGGTTACTATCAAAGCGTAATTTATCCAATTTTAAAATTATTGATGACGACAATGTGGCAATTTCGAGGGGAAATGGAAATGAATAAAGTTGATTTATTATACACTTTTTTTATAAACAAAAATCATTCAACATATGCAGAGATAATTCAAGAAATGAGACTTTTGTTTACTAAGTTGCCTAATAAAGCTTACCATAAATACTTTTCTGAAGCCTAATTAAACATTGGTTAAGATTTCGTGTAACTTTAGTCGATACAAAAAAGTTTCGTTACAATAATTCATAACGTAAATAGAGGGCAGGCTTATACATTCACAACCGCCATGTTTGTCAAACAGGATGTCACGGAACAGGATATCAGAAAACTACATGGTACACTAAAGTACATGGTACTTAGTACATGGTACTTAGTACATGGTACTTAATAAAATGAATGTATAATTTTTTTTAATATGGAATCCTGGAAGATGTAGTTCATGAATGGGGGTAGTATATTGTAATTCTACCATATACTTTACTAACACTGTTTCCGACACCCAGGGTAACGAATTGTGAATAAAATTGTTGTCCATTATTTGAAGAAAATTCCCCTACATTTTCAATTTTTTATTACGCTGTCCGACAAGTATAATACATAATTGATTGAAATATTTTCCCGCCTTATTTATTTTTAAATTAATTTTTTATGAGGTATAAAAACTATGAAGAAAAATTACATTTAATTGTTTACAATGTTTATTGAAATTGTCATGGTAACGAAAATGTTTAAAGTTTTCTTATGTGGTTTTTGAATGGTACTATTACAAAACCAAGTAGTGAATATTATATATTTTTTTGTATATCAAAGTGTGCTTCGCGATAAATTTTGGCTTTTATTATAGAAAATTTTGGTATTTGTCAAAAGTTATCATAGCAATTGACCGTGATAATTTAAGTATCTCCGATTTTATCAAATAAATGTCAAAAATTTGCATTCACAAATATTTATCATGGGTAAATAATTTAAAATGCAAAATCGGAATTTATTTTCTATACTTTTGTAAAAATATTAAGCTTTTTTCTAGATATTTATAATACTATTCGATATTTATGTTGATTTCTTATCTTCGTCTGCCCAGTGAAGGAAAATTCTTTCTTAACTAAAAAGCAATATTCAACAAAAAACGTTTAAAATTACTTTGAGTGAAGTAGTTCTTTACTTGGTAATATTTTAAGTACTAAACGTTAAAATAAAATACCTAACAAGGCTATAATAAAGAAAATTCGCAGAAAGTTGTTTACTAGTTGGGGAAATTTTAGCGCATTTGCCAAACCGCAACAGATTAAATTTTTATCTCAGATTATTTATGCTACACGCTAGGCTAACAAAATGTATTTTAATGACTGTAACTTTGACGATTCGTTTAATGTTGGTGCAGTATTAAATTTATTAGTTTAATCCAGAAAACTCCAAAAAATTAATTATCTTTTTCAGAAAACTTTAGCCAAAATACTGCCAAATTATAATGCTAAATTTCCACTTTGCACTAACTTTAACAAATATCATTTCAAAATAAATTTGAAAAAAAAAATCCATTATTGTTTTATGGTCAGCTAAAGTGTAAACAATGTAAAAGACCATAATGATATACTTAACAGACAACAGTATTCTTCTTTTACAAAACTTTCACGTTTTAGTGTTGTGCATTTTTGGAAAAAACTGCCAAGATTCAGCCAAGAAAAATTTAGAAAATGATCTTAAAGTACACAAAAATTAATTACAAGACAGTTAGTCTATTCTACAACAGTTACATTTTACTATTGTTTATTACTGTAAGATATGTTAATCTTGCAGTAGTGAAAGTAATGAATATGATATAGATCATATTCATCATATATATATATATATATATATATATATATATATATATATATATATATATATATATATAGCTTATATATTTATATATAAAAACAAACCAGTTTTATTTTAACCTTTTTATCTTTTAGATAGTTGCATGTAACCAAAACCTGTTAACTAACTATTTTTTTCTAAAGTCTAATGCTTTTTTAATTAAAATAATGATAGTTTTGTATAGTATCCAGTTTCCAAGTCGTTACTGTCGCGACACCTGACAAATGAATGTTCTTATACTTATTGTTCAGGTTCCACCTACCATATCTAAACAAGACCACGGGTCTAACAATACTTTATACTAACACGGTAGCTGAGAATCGTAGAACTTGACCCAGTCAACCTTTTACTCTGGTATTATTTAGTCTAATTGCACAGACATCATATTCATATTAAAATACTAGAGCCTGGTTTGACTGACAATTCAATATGTTATCCTGATGTATTTCACTGATGTTAAAAATGTTAAAAAATATCAGACAGATCAACTGCTTTGCCATAAACCAGAACTAATTGCAAAACTTCCTGTTAGCTTGTCCTTAATTTTGATACAACATTTAGCATTGTAACTGCATCAATGTAATTTTAAATAAACGCACATATTTGTCAGGTATTCCCAGACATCGCATAGGAAACCATAAACTCTTTTGAATAATATAATCATAGATTATATAAAATCCGCAACAACACCTGCTGTACATCAAGAGATGTTTTGTAGTATTTAGAAAAACATGTTGTTTCAAAAAAAGAACATATTGTGATCCAAATAGAGAATAATTTGTTCGTAGACTTCTAGATCCAGCTGATGGCAACCACATCAAATAAAGGAAATTGTGCTACAGCAAACATAATTTTAAAATGTCCTGCTGGAGATGCAAAATAGTAAATTTGAATCTCTGTTGCTCATATTGGTTCGATTGCTAAAGAGATGTCGAAGAGTGATTTGAGAAGTGTGAGGTTTGTGCTTCGAGCAAAGGACACGAAACAACAACAGGAGGAATCATGAAACAATACAACATTGCTGTGCTATTTGAGCGAATAGCAATGAATATTGCCCGTCGTGACTCGTCATACGGTGGTGAAGTTTGGCTAAATAAACCAAAAGAAGGAAATGCAAATCTCCGAAGTTTCAGCAGCTATAAAATGAACAATTTAAAGCAATAAAGAAGATAAATGACGTTGTGCATCAGATTAAACATAGCCCCAGGATGAAAATGCATATAGTTCACATCAACAGGTTGACACTTGCAACACTGGAAAAGGAATGAATCTGTTCGGGACGTTTGAGAGTTTGTACGTAAAAGTAGTTTTTAAGTTAAGTTACGATCGGTCAAATAAATGTAAATAATAAAAAGTACTTTATTTAACTGTTAAACACCAAATTGATTATAAAATTAAATTGATTAAAAAACATCCGATGAAAAAAAAAAAGAAGCAGAAACGAACGGGAATTTTTTTGGAAATTAAAATTGCAATTTTAGATTGCTTGGCGAAAGGAGAAAGATATACGGATGTTGGTAAGCATTTTGATTTCGGCGAATCTACTATAAGAGCCATTAAACATAATAAAGTGTCAATAAGACAGTCTGTTATTTCCGGAACAAAATTAAGTTCGAAATTGTCATCGTACACAAGAAATGTTTTAGTAGAAAAAACCGAAAAAGCCCTGGTAATTTGGATCGACGATCTAACAAAAAAAAAAGAATTCCTTTAGATGGTTTGTTAATTAAAAAGAAGGCAATTCGCTTTTACGAACAATTGAAGCAATTGAAACCATCTGCTTCTACTGCTCATTCCGGTACAGCATTTTCAGCGAGCACAGGATGGCTTACCATTTTTCTAAAGAGAAATGCTTTTCATAACGTAAAGATTACCGGCGAGGTAGCATCAGCAGACGACGAGGCTGCTAGACATTATCCTGAGCAATTAAAAACAATTATTGAAGCTGGTAACGCAGATGAAACGGGGTTATTTTGGAAAAAAATGCCAACCCGAACGTACATTGGAAAGCAGAGAAAAAAGCAAGTGGTTTTAAAGCAGCCAAAGACCGAGTAACCTTTCTACTTTGTAGCAATGCATCAGGAGATCGGATGCTCAAACCCCTACTGATAAATCAATCGCTAAGACCACGAGCCCTAAAGGGTAAAGATTTAAAAAAAACTACCGGTGCATTAGATGGTCAATATAAAGGCTTGAGTGACATCTGCTGCTTTCACCGAATGGTTTAACAATTGTTTCAACCCGGAAGTGGTACTTTATTTGAAGCAAAAGGCACTCGATTTTAAAGTTCTGTTAATTGTTAATAATCCCAATTTAGAACATCCAAATGTACAGATAGTGTTTCTTCCACCTAATACAACGAGCTTAATTCAGCCATTATATCAAGGCATAATTGCCACTTTCAAAAAATATTATGTACGACGAACTTTTCAATTTATTTTGGATCAACTCGAGCATGAGTCAGTTACACTTACAGACGTTTGGAAAAAGTTTTCGATTTTAGACTGCATTAACCATGCTACTTCTTCTATCGGTGAAATCAGACCACACACTTTAAATGCTTGCTGAAAAGCGCTCTGGCCTCGATGCATTACTAATAACAATGCAATCAATGAAACATTGGCGGTTTCTGGTAAAATTATTGCTTTGGCACATGAAATTGGTGGAAAAGGATTTGATACATTAAACGAGAATGATGTTGATGAATTGCTTGTGGACAAGGCCTTAAGTGATGATGATGTTATCGAATTGTTGAATCCGATCCTAGATCCAGAAAATAACAGTGATGTAGAAGATAGCAAACCTGCTCCGCTCACTGCAAAAATAATTCGTGAAGGTCTTCAACTTTGCAACTAATTAGAAAATCATTTTCTTAATAATGACCCGAATTCTGAACGAGAATTTAAATTCCAGCGTGACCTAAAGAATTGTATTTCTGGGTATCAGGAACTTTTAAAACAATTTCGGAAATCGTCGCAAAGCTTAATAACAGATTTTGCTGTCAACAAAGCAAAACCACTAGTCGTTGAAGTAAATACTGGATGTAATGAGAGAGAATTAATTTCGTCACCAGATTTGTTGACTATCTATTCCAGCGATGATAGTGATTTCGCACCAGTTCACAAACGGTCGCGAGTTTTGTCAACAAATGAAGATACTGACTAGGTGTAATTATTATTTAATTTTTAAGTAAGAAAATTGAAATAAAGAAATATATTTTGGACTAGTGATTTCAATTTATTTTAAATTTATAACCCTCCTTTCTTCCAACGACTTTGGGTACCCACCATAATCCTATCTTCTTGGGTAACTTGGTCTTTTTATGGCTCTATATTTGGTTTTATGCGGTTTTCGAAAATTATGGAACTTATCCCTATTTATTCAACATAGGGAGTGTCTTTTTTAATGCGTTTTTCTGAGGAACGTATCCATCGCATAAAAACAGAAAGTGTATTTTAAATAAATAAATAAAAATAATAATTATAATAAAAAAACTTTTTAAATTTTAGCCATTGTTTTTGATAACACACAATGGTCATAAATGCCGCCATGCCTATTTTTGTTCTCCTCGTGTTTATTATGTTAACGTCAAAGTAATTCTCATAAGGTCTTCCCGGATATTTCATTTCGTTGAAAATGTTGCTCATCCATACAAAATTGGAAACCATCTTTGCTGTGGTTAAATTTCCATTTTCTTTAATGCTTGAATTATACACTTATTTCGTAGTGGTGCACTCATTAGCAATTATAAATTCGTGGCCTCAAATTTCCTTACGCTAGTTTTGACGTTGTTGCGATGATTATAGTATTGTTCTGGATACAATCCAAAGTCCAATTCACTGCGTCATTATCACTAATATTTTTATATACAAATTTTGATTTACAATTTACAATTAATTTACTTTTTTTTTAATTTTTAATTTCTAAACTTTTACTTTTCAATATGTTTTTTTGTTTGTTTTCTTCTTACAACCAAAAACCCTCAAATTTCTGATCCAATTGATCACGAATAACACCAAAACACGACTTTATATACCTACTCATAACCCGTTATACAATTTAAAAAAATTAATGTAGGGGAAATGAGTAGGTATATACAACAACACTAACATACAAAATTAATTAAATATAAAAAAGCAAAACCGGCGTGGACAACACATATAATGAATTTTGATCCCAGGGGAACGAGCACAAAAGTCGCTCGTTACAATGTGTATGAATAAATAATTGAGAATTTTTTTGTCTCTTTTTTTGTTATTTGTGTTTTGTATAGGAAAGAGATAACATCAATATTGCCTTTTAATTTTTTTTGACACTTTTTACTCTCTTTTGTTTTATAGTATGGAACTGTTTATTTTATTTTACACTATATTCTTAATCATAGACACGTTTTTTAGTTCCAATACATTCTCATGTGTATATAATTAATAAGCCGTATTGAAATTTTCGTTGACACATATTCTCATATATTTTTAAAATGTATTAGTGGAAATATATACTTTAGATGTGTTAGTAACTTTCAAAATCCATATATAAAAAATATAATTTTCTCTTTAAATAACGCACGCCATTACCATAATTGAGTATTTTTCACGAACACCATTAACATAATTGAGAATTTTTCTCTCTACTTGTGGTATTAAACGTCATATTTTATTTAATTTGTTTAGTGAATGATGTGAATTGTGAAATTTTCAAGTTAAATTTATTAATTATTTTATATAATATATAATATATTTTTATATTAATATAAATTGTAATTATTTATTTCATTAAAACCTATCGTGCAGTGTAATTAGTAATATATACAGTGTATACATAATAAAAAACATAAAAGTTGAGGTTATGTAATTTGTTTTGGTTTTTTGATAATTTTTACTCTCTTTCCTTAATCTCTTTTGTATTGGTATGTGAATGTTTCTTTTTTTATACTATAATCGCGATTATATCCCAACACGATTTTTACTTACTATACTTTATTTTTAATCAAAGTATATATTTTTACTACAAGCCGTATTGTTTGCATAAGTAGAAAATCGTGTCGGGATATGATAGCGAATATTGTGTAAAAGAAATAAACAACTAAATCAAATAATGCGCGTGCGTTTACAATTTTTTTTATTTTTTTTACATGGAATTTTAATAGTTACTAATACATCTAAAGTATATATTTTCACTAATACATTTTAAAAATACATGATAATATGTGTCAACGAAAGTTACAAGACGGCTTGTAGTAAAGAGGGTTTTGATTTTTGTATAGCATGAGTATGCAAAAAATACGGGTTGTAGTAAAGAGGGTTTTGTGTTAGGTCACACTCTTACTAATGTATTTCGTTTTTTCCGAAAATGTGTGTGCACTACCTATTTGGAATGCATAAATAATACATATTACTTTAATAAAAAAACAAAAGCTTTTGGATCACTTTGGGTATTTATTCATTTTAATAATGTGTTTTATTGTATGTACACGTTTATTTAGTTTATATATGTAATAATATTACGTCATCTGCTAAATTTGTAATATCACGTAAGTAAAATTATTCTTAAGTAAACAAAAATAAAAACAAATTATCTTAGCTGAATTTTCTCATGACTTTTTAACTTTTCCAATGTTTTAATTATAATATATTAATAGTTTGTGCCAATATATCGAAACAATTTTATAATATATTCGTAAATTTACATTAAATATTAGTTGCTGCAATTTATATTGCATTTTCTATAATATATTCGAAAATATTATATAATATCAAAAATGTTAATTTACTACTAATATTTAAATTTTTGTTATTATATAACTTATTGGGGTTAATTAAATTAACAATAAATAATTTTGGATATCATAATAATTTATTTAATATAATCTTTTAAAGATTTTAAATTAGTGGAAAAATTCAAAAAGTCAGTTTCAGGCGTAGTTAGTTACGTTAATCAATTTTGTTTTTAAGATTTACTATATTTTTATTTACACTGTACAAATATAATTTCATATATGCATATTCTCCTGCCATCGAGTTTACTTTTAGTGTAATGAGAGGAAAATATCCTTTTTGGAGAGGTACTCATTGTAACGAGCTTCAGCAAATCTGTAAAAAAAATAATAATACATAAAATAAATAAAACAAATTATGTTTGTTTAGTTAGGCGTTAAAATGATATAGGACAGACTAGTCCATTATAATTGTGGTAATAAAGTCGATTGTTGATTTAAAATGTTTGTTACATGTATTTAAAAAAGAATACGGATCTGTATCCCACAACTTGGGGACTCAATATAATTTCAGAGCAAAATTAATTAAATTTATTACAGCCTACGACTAAGAGTAGTTAGTTCGTTAATAGTTTTGGTTTAGGGAACCTGTGCAGATTACAGACGAATGATGGCACACTGGAGTTGTTGACAAGAGATGACAGATGACAAATGTAGAGCAGTTCAGTAAAATTGTGATATCTTATACTAACAGTAGAAGGATCAATTCTGTCATTACTGACACACCTTTCCTTTCCATATCCCCACAACGGAATTGCATCGGAACGGCAGTCATCATCAGGGAGAAGCCGAAATTTGTGGAACAAAAAAGTCCACCAGTGAAGACGCAATATTGGAAACAGCAGCAGCGGCAATGAGGGAAACAACTCGAGATTGCACATCATAAAGAGGTTCACTTTAAGAAAGATAGTTGCATGCATTGTGGTTTTTCTAACCACATTTCAGGTAATTGTAGATATAAGAAATATATATGTAGAAAGTGTAATTTTAAAGGGCTTTAGCCAACGTGTGTAGAGCTAATGATTCGAATCGTCGTTTAAATTGCACGAAAATAGTCGAGTTATTACGATATTGCATCGGTGTATAGCATTAAGGGAAGTGAAGGTGACAAGCCTATTATGATTAGTTTATCGATTTTTGACAAAGTTATTGAGTTTCAAGGGAATACTGGCGCGGCTATTTTGGCATTACCATTCGAGGTTGTGTTAAAATTGTTCAATAAAATAAACATTGGGAGAGATGACAGTGTAGTCAGAGGATATGATGGCAACGTTTTAAAGGTTAAAGGAGCCTTAATACTTTAAGATATTAGTTATAGAACGAGGCAGTCCAATTTTGGGCAGGCAGTTTTTAGACAGTTCGCTGTAAAGAATATCAGAATTAATCAAGTTGTTTCGAGTTTGGATCGCAGTAACACGTTGAATGATTTAATTGCACAATATAGCGTTTTATTTGACGAAAAGTTAGGTTAATAAAGGATGTTAAAGTGAAGTTAGAGCTGGATAGTGATGTTAAGCCAGTTTTTGCGAAAGACAGAAAGGTTCCTGATGCTTTCGTAAAGGATATTGAACAACAAATTAATGAGTTGGAGAAGCAGGGTATTATAGAGAAAGTTGATTCCACACGATGGGGTACGCCGTTGGTTCTGATCTTTAAGGCTAACGGTCAGCTGCGCATTTGTGCTGATTATAAGGTAACCGTGAATAAATATTTGTCCGATACGAATTTTCCGAAATTAATCAAACGTATTATATACCACATCACGGTGTGCTCAAGGAAGACAGTACAACAACCAAACTCCGGGTTGTATTCGATGCTTCAGCGAAGACCACCACGGGAGTATCATTAAATGATCTAATGATGACTGGCCCAAAATTGCAACAGGATCTTGCGGACATTTTGCTCCGATGGCGACGATAAATTCATACTGACTGCAGATAACGAGAAAATGTATAGACAGGTATGGACTTAGGAGGCAGATCGAGATTACCAGAGAATATTATGGAGAGGCTATCCCGCTAAACCTATGGCTACCTACAGATTGAATACGGTTACCTATGGGACTACAGCAGCCAGTTTCCTGGCAGTACGAGCCTTGTTGCAACTAGCACAAGATGGAAGCAGCACTTATCCAACAGCATCCAAGGTCCTGTCATCAGATTTTTACGTTGATGACATGCTAACTGGATGTGATACTCCAGAGGAAGCAGTTTCAACTATAAAGGAATTAAGAGAAGTTGTGGAGAAAGGTGGTTTGAACCTGAGAAAATGGACTTCTAACTCCGAGAAAATGTTGAGGCATACCCCAAGCGAATTACATCATAAGGGCCACGTACAAATCAAAGTTTCTGACAGCGTAAAAACTTTAGGGATCGTGTATCATCCCTCTACAGATGCGATTGAGTTCTATGTTCAAGATTGCAACTATCACATGGTCAACCAACCAAGCGGTCATTGTTGTCGGATTCATCCAAATTATTTGACCCCATATGGTGGCTGTCACCCATAACCATCACAGCCAAGCTATTGATGCAAGAACCATGGACAATTGGAATAGGCTGGGTTGATTGGCTACCAGCTAAGCTAAACGCTAGATGGATGAACTACAAGGGGGAAATGTCTATAATGAAGCAGATAATGATTCCTCGGTGGATTGAAACAACAACAGAATAATCAATTGAGCTGCATTTTCCGACGCATCCGAGTCTGCAAATGCTGCGGTGGTATACTGTCAAACAACTGACAATATGGGCCACATTGCAACACACCTACTCACAGCAAAAACACGAGTCGCTCCTATAAAGACCAAATTAGCAATCCAACGTCTGGAGCTTAACGCAGCCTTGCTACTAGAGAAGCTTATAAGCCATACTCAATGTGCCCTGAAACTCAATGACATTAAGATTTTTGTCTGGACTGACTCAACTATTGCGCTGTGCTGGATCAGAGGGGAACCAAACCGTTTCAAAACATTTGTGGCCAATAGGATTTCTGCAATAAAAAGTATGCTACCAACAACTGCATGGTATCATGTAAGGTCATTGGAAAATCCGGCAGGTCATTGGAAAATCCGGCAGCGTCGCGTGGAACAACCCCTTTAGCTCTCGCTAACAGTAACTTATGGTGGAGGGGTCACAGTTTCTTCATGAGGAATTACGGTTGGATCTTGATGTTCTTACACCAAACAACATTCCTAATGACTTACATCTGAAGGAATTAAAAGAAAACTCAATAGTTAATCTGGCTAGCGTAAAAGAAGTCACGCCGTTGTTACAATTATTTGAGCGGCATTTAAGTTTCAACAAGCTAAAACGCATCGTCGTGTATTGCAGACGATTTATCTCCCACAAAGCGCTCACAGGCAACAAGTCAGGTGTACCATCGACTAAAGAACTTCAAGATGCAGAAATTACAATTCTTAAAATTATCGAGAAGCAAGACTTCCACAACGAAATTTAGCGCCTCAAATCCTTTAGGCAGTTAGACAAAAGAAATAGACTCTTATCGTTGAATCCGGTATTAGACAACAAGGGAATACTAAGAGTGCATGGTCGACTTCAAAATTCAAACCTGACCCCTGCCAGCCGAAGCCCAATAATATTGGACAAGCACAACATAATAACGCTGCAAATAATTAAAGATGCCCACCATAGCACTTGCCAGCTGCCAGAGTGCAACCAGGGAGAGCATTTGCCAAACAGGAATCGATTATGCCGGTCCCATCCAATTGAGAACAACAAAAGGAAAGGGACACAAGGCCCACAAAGGATACATAACGCTTTGCATATGTATGGTAACTAAGGCGATCCTTATTGAAATAGTAAGCTGTCTTACAACGGAATTCTTCATTGCTGCCTACAAGCGTTTTGTTTCCAGGAGAGGATTGTGTACCGATATTTTCTCCGACAATGGAACCTACTTTGTTGGAGCAAACGCTGTATTAAAAAATAACTAAAAACCAATTGGCACTTCATTCCGCCTCGCGCACCCCATTTTGGAGGTATCTGGGAGGCACGTATAAAATCAGTAAAATTTCATTTGAAGAGGGTTATTGGTGAATCAACATTAACGTTCAAAGAACTGTACACGGTAACAACTCAAATTGAAGCGTGTCTTAACTCTCGGCCTTTAACACCACTCACAAATGATGTCACTGACTTAACAGTAATAACTCCAGGGCACTTCTTAACTGGCGATTCACTGAAGGCACCACTATGTGCAAACATCGAAACTATGGGGTTGAAAACAAGATGGCACCTGATCGAACAATAAGTACAACATTTCTGGAAACGATGGTCTTTTGAATATATTCACCAACTTCAGCAGCGAACCAAGTGAACAAAGACTCAGCCTAACTTGTTGGAAAATGACTTGGTACTAATAAATGATGATCAACTACCTGCTACTCGGTGGAAGTTAGGACGGGTTCTTGAAACTCACACTGGGAATACCGGGATACACTTTGAGGAATTAGGCAAGCTTGAAATAGTGGCAACGAAATGGACATTAGTCGTTCATTACAACTTAACTTCTTATTGGGAAGAAATTGACAATTTTAAAAAGGCCCACACCGAATTGCGGTCGGCTTGTATGAAGCTGTCTTGTTTAAAATGCGACATCATTCTTTAGCAACTCTTATGGTAATACAATTACTTGGTAGCCCACAACGAGCTATTATTCGAAAGCAATAAAGACCGTAAACGAGTTAAACGAGAGTTCGGTGACTCAGTGGGTCTTGTATTAGGGGACATGTTTGATCATCGCTTGCAACATGAAATGCTGCAATTACAAGAATATAGAACATACAAAGATAGAGTGCGATCAACATTAACAAGCATTTTTGAAATGATGCTAGTATTAAAGAGCCTTCAGCATACGCAACAAGGCTTACTCAACGTACTCTATCATGCTCATCAAGACGTGCTACATCCATCCATACTTACACCAAGCCAATTGGAGAAAGAATTACAATTTATTCGTCAATACGTGCCTGTAACCATTACTCTACCAGGTCACAATTTATATGATCTCCATCACTTGTATGAGACCAGCCGAGTAACCCAGAAAAATGTAATAATCGAAATTACATTGCCACTTTTATGGGACTATACACTATTATCAATAGTTCCAGTTCCAAATATCAACGATGGAAGCACTCAATCACAAATTATTAGTTCCACCGATTACATAGCAATGGACAAGCGGCGTGAACACTTCGCAGTATTAACCAGACAAGATTTGCAACAATGTCAGATTTTCAAGCCCGTTCACTTCTTATGCGAGGTATCACAATTTATCAACACTCCCAGCAAGCAAACGCAATGCGAGGTAGCGATGTTACAACGAAAGAAGGGACTAGAAACCATATGCAGCACAACCACAATAAACTCTACTAATAATTGGATCAAACTACACGCCACCAACCATTGGATTTATGTAATACCCAACGAGCTCGTCGTCGATGTCATATGTGGGTCAACAAGCCAATCTTATACGATTGTAGGCTCCGGTATAGTAGAACTTGAGGCCGGCTGTGAGCTGCAAGATTATGCTGTGCAAATAATTGCTGTAGGTACAACTAAACACAACGTCAACACATCTTCTCGCCCTACCAGCCAGTTAATGCATGGTGCCAACAATTTACGAACCTTTAGTGCGTTTGTCAGGAATAAAACAAGGGAATATGACGGATTGAAGTTATTAACCACGCCAGAAACAACAGGAATTTTTGTCTAATCAAGTTAGAGGCATTGAAAGATGACGAGGATGTTACCTTTCATCTCCAGAACTTTCACCACATTCACCATTACACGATGATCCACATCCTATTTTGGAGCATCGTAGTAATAGGAATTATTTGGCTTGTGAACAAATTAAGGGGAAAATACATCGCCACTCACAGGCCTCCGTCTCCATTAGCGCGACCAGAAGGAACCATCGTTTAGCGAATGTGAGACATCGTTAAAGCCCGGGAATATGTCAAAGCAAGTTCAACATGGTACCTCATAGAGGGTTAACCGCAGATATTTCCACAGAGGGTTAACATAACGACACATTTAACTAATCTTAAACCGATCAATTGGCGCAGTGGTTAAAGCTGCGGTGTTTGGGACGGGAGGTACCGGGTTCGAATCCCAAAGGTGGAGGGTTGCAAAAGCGATTTTTCATCACCTGATTACGATCGGTGATGACGATGAACACAACTATGACCTCCTGTTGGAGTGCAGAATCCATGGGCCGAACCATCGTCCATGTCAGTGCAAGCTGGCTGGAGCAATGCAATGTGCAGATGGATTTAAAATCGAACCTGTATTCGTGAATCCTCAATTTGGCTGGTGATGGCGTAAGGTAGGACGTTAAAAATTAACTGCAAAAGAGTTGGGAGAGCTTTGGCCCCAGAACAGATTGCAGAGTTCAGAAACAAAAAACAAAAAAAAAACTAATCTTACAATAGTTTTTAATAGATTAGTTAAGGTGTCAAGCTTTTTATAATTTAAGCATTTTTATTTTTTTTATTTTTTTTTGTTCTAAGAAAATGTTTGCAATATCAGCAGTATTAGAGTTTTTAGGAGATATAATATCAGGGGAAGGATTTTTCAAAAAGAACAAGAACGAAGCGGTGTTGAATTTTCCAATACCAAAAACAATTAGAGACGTTAGGCCATTTTCAGGATTGGTAAATTACTTCGGGAAGTTTATTCCGAATTTGGCAACGAAAATGATCCCAATTTATGAATTATTAAAACATAAAGAAGGTAGTTTAAATTGGAATCGGGATAGGCAGAAGGCATTTGATATTACCAGGAAGAAAATGATTTCGAATAAAATGCTAGTGCATTTTAATCCCGATTTGCCTGTAATATAAACTTGTGATGTCTCGAACGTAGGAATTGGCGCAGTTTTAGCGCATATTTTTCTGGATGATTCAGAACGACCAATTGAGTATGCGTCCCGAGTCTTGTCAAATGCGGGAAGAGGATACGATACGTTGCAGAAAGAGGCATTAGCTATTGTTTTTGGGACTAAAAAATTTTTCCAGTATTTAATTGGAAAACATTTTATTTTGGCAACCGATTATAAACCCTTGTTAACGATATTTGGGTAGCACAAAGGGTTACCTCAAATGAGTACGAGCAGGCTGCAAAGATAAGTGCGTTCAATTATACGATTAAGTATGTAACGATGTTGGCAACGAAGGGGAAGTTGAGGCTGGTTATTTATTTTTTGTAGAAACAAACAAGGATATTCCGATTAGATCAGAAAGTATTAAGGAAGCAATGAAAAGTGACAAAATGTATATGGCGGTAATGCGGGAATGTTAGCCAGGTCATCGAAAATGCAGTTCGCACAGTTAAAAATGCTATTAAAGCTACTAGCTTAGCTAAGAATGAGGATATCGACACGATTGTATGTCGATTTTTAATGGATTATAGAATGACAAATCAATGCACTAATGGAAAACCTCCAGCTTCGGTGTTGCTAAGCTGTTACCCCAAAGGTGCCCTGGATTTATTAAGACCAAGCAATGATAAGAGGGAAAATTGTGATGCGGACACAAGTAAAGATAAAAGAATCAGATTCAAGAAGAATGATAATGTTGAAATAAGACAATATAGCAACCCTAACAGCAACGAGTGGGTTAGAGCAAAAATAACTAATGTGTTGGGGCCTAGAATGTATGAATGCATAAGTAATAATAGGCTGACCAGGCGGCATATCGATCAAATAAGAACATATCAGACAAATGATGCTGGTTTTCGATTAAAAAGCAGCAGATTGGGTGAAAATAAGTTTTTAGAGAGAGAATAGGTAGAGGGGAAAGTCAATTCTGATAGTAAAACTATTTTGGAAAAGAGAATCGTGATTCAACTTCACGATGATACAATAGCCGAGCCAAGTGACATTACAAATACCAGATCCGAAGGTAACGAAAGTAACAATGAACGTGAATTTTACGTGACAATAGTAATAACGACGATTCGAACATAAATAAAGCTAATCGTTATAATTTTCGTAGGAGAGAGGATATTGTTCCTCTATCCAGATATAGAATGTAATTTAACATTGTATAATTGAAGTAATGAATTAACGTCAGATCAAATTTTTTTTAGTGGTCATGGATGTGATGTTTTCCATGTAGTTTGTTCATTGGGATTTGTTGTACGTGTGACAACACTGAAAAAGCATTACATCTGTCAAGAAATGTAAACAGATTAGAACAGTAATGTTTGAGCGTTTGTTAATAAAAGAAGTAAAATCTGTGGAATAACAAAAAAGGCAACGTGTTTTATTATAACTTCGTGTTTATCTTGCTTAGGAAACAAAAATAAAATATTAAAATAACAACAAAGTTTGGTTATGTCACTACCGGAAAAAAATTAACTTTTTCGTAATTAAATTGATTTAAATTCAATGTAATTGCACTTATACTTTTATGGTTTAGTCGACATTAACGCGGTCAATATTTTCAAGAACTGGAAGGCTTGTTAGTAGAGCATCTACTTTCTTAACATAATATGTGGTCAGAGGCGGGAATCGAACGCAGGACCGAGGAGTGTTAAGCAAATAATTCTGTTTCAAGTTATAAACCAAAACTGGATACATTATAAAGTTATGTAGTGACTGTGTAAATAAGGTGTAATTAGCTGTAAATAAAGCATACAGTGTTATCAAATTTTTTTACAACATACAAAAATCAATTATGCAACTACGAGACCGAAATCGCGGCGTGGTAAGGAGTTATATTAACCATTACTATACGAACAGTGACAAGATAAATAAATAATACATAATAATATTTTTTCTACTTACTGTACAAAATCAAAGCTGATTTTTGAATGTTCAGCCTGTATCAGTCCCCATATCGTCCATAGAAAATGTGATGCCAAAGCAAATTTATTAACTTTGATATATAAATCTTCAACATCATCGTTTGACACTTCTTTAGATCCATTGTAATTTTTTAAATAAACACTTAACCATTCCATTTGAAATTGTTTGTCTGGATATCGGCTGTAATCAACACTATCAATACCTGAAAGTAATAAAATAAAATATGTTTATAGTATTGCATAATGCATATAAATATGTAATTATATTATAAGGATCATACATAATATATTTTATAGACTATTACTGGTCTGTTCTTCACCAGTAATCTTTCGTAACAACTATTACATCGATAAACATAACAAAGGAGCTAATCAATACTTTCAATACCTTCGCCGCATTTTTGTAGAGTCAACAATAACAAGTTTTGTCGACGTGAATTGTTGACGCGTCAACAATAAAAATAGAAAAAAAATACTTTTATTGTTTCTTTCTCTTTTTTTTATTTTTGATATAACCCAGTTGCAAATTTTTTTTTTCAAGTTGTCCGGAACTGGCTGGAATTTTTAAACATTTTCTGGCCAAACTAGTCCCAGAAACTTATGTGTCTGCCGAATTCCAAAAAACATTTTCGTCTTCAATATTCCTCTATTTTAAATATTTAAAAAATAAAGGGTTACCCAATAAAAAGTTTCATTTTGAATAGCCTGCTATTGGGGCAGCTGTCAATTTTGAAGGTGTCATTTTTTGACATTTGACAAGTAAAAACTACGCCATTAATAAAAATGGTACGATACACGCTTCGACAACCCATTAAAATTGTTAAAATTCACTACAAAAATGGTAAAAATTTTCGAGTCATAGTTCGCAAAACTAAAACACTTTTTGGTAGTTGTGAAGCACCTTCTCGGCCGGCAATAGTGAGACTGGTGGAAGAATTTGAGCTGTTGGGTCAAGCTAGTGATGTGAAGAATTGAAACCGTGTGCGTCGCTCAAGAACAACTGAGCATATTGCTGCTGTAGCCCGTAGTGTTGAAAGAACCCCAGGTTTGTCGATTCTTCTTCGATCTTTGATTAATGATTTAATATGGCCGGAATTGAAAGCTATTGATGTGAGCGACGTTTATTTTCAGCAATGAATGCATGTAGCAGTGATTATAATATTGTTAATAATGTGGAGTTTGAGGTCATTGATGAATCAGTAAAATTAGATACCACATAATCATACACTGCGAATGAAAAAATAGAATGGCGTAGAGGGTTAACTCGATTTGAAAGCTACGAAATTCCATTTTCTTCATCTGTTCGAACTGAAGAAAACCAGGAAACATCACCTGTATCGTATTTTTTCAAATATTTTCCGAGAGAATTTTTTGAAAATGCAGCTACTAATACGAATGTGTATGCAATGCAACAAGGCAAAGTATCTTGGAAACAAACCAAGAACAATAAATTAATCAAACTTTTTGCCATTCACATACAAATTGGTTCATTGAATTTTCCAAGGACTAAAATGTACAAGTCAAAAGATATTGGTTTAGATATGGTTTCAAATTGCATGAGCTATGATAGGTTCTGTGAACTTCGAACACATTTGCATTTTGTAAATAACTTAGAATTGGACAAAGAATGCAAAGATACATTTGTGAAAGTTCGGCCAGTTATAAATTCTGTAATAACCGATGCCTAGAATTTGCTATAGAAAAAACATAAGTACCGACGAGCAGATGATTCCTTTTAAAGGTAAATTCGGTTTAAAGCAATACATGAAGAGAAAGCCCTCTCCATAGGGAATAAAGGTGTACGTATTGTGTAGCAAACATGGGAAACCTTACGATTTCTTCCTTTATCAAGGCGAAACAACTGAAATCTCGCAATCGGAACAAAAACGCTTCGGGTTTGGTGCAACAACAGTGCTGCATTTAATAAAACGTATAACAGAATTTGGCCATAACCTGCATTTTGATAATTATTTTTCGACTTACCAATTATTTGAAATTTTGAAAGAAAAGGGGATAAATGCAATGCAACTCTTTGGATCAATCGTTTCGGAAAACCATTATTGTTATACCTGACACTGAAATGAAAAAGAAATCGCGAGGATATAGTGATGAAATCATTAGTCGAGATAATAAAGTAGAAATCGTGGCAGGATAATCGAATTGTCCATATGGGATCCAATTTTATTGGAAAAGGTGTTGAAAAAACCATAAAAAGGTGGGACAAAACGCAAAAATGTATGGTCGAACGTGTAATTAGTAGATACAGTCAAAATATGGAAGGAGTTAATCGGCTTGACCAATTGATCAGTTATTACCGAACTTTTATAAAATCGCGAAAATGGACGTTGCGAGTTATTTTTCATTTTATGGACTTTGCGATTTGTTTTAGTTGGCTCGAGTACAGAGAGGATATTTCTAAAATGAAAGGATCAAAACACATGGATTTGTAAGAATTTAGACTATATGGCAAGAGCGCTAATTGAGATGCAGCAACCTAATAACGCGAGGGAAGGTAAATATAAATTCATCAAGTAACAAAACTCGTAGATGTGAAATCCGACCATTAAAGGAAGTCCAGTTAGATACTTTTCATCAAAAATAATATTTTTATAATAAGGCAAATTTCCTACCAAATATTTTGAACTTCCAATGTGATAACGTTAATTTTATGTCATTGTTTTTTTATTATTTATTATTATTATTTTATTATTTAATAGTATTTTTTTTACATATAATTATTTTTTATTATTTATTATATTATTATAAGCTTATTTATTTTTATTTTTATAAGTTTTATAAAAAATAACAAGAAATATAGACCTATTTCTTATAAAATCGAACGAGAAATTTGAATTTTTTATTCCATGAAGTACAACCGATTACTAGATTTGTCGCATTTATAGGACATCACGAAAAACCTACCAGCAAAACCGCTTGGTCCAAATATTTATTTAATTGTGCCTAATAACTCATAAACATAAAATATGAATCACCAAATATTTTTTTTTTCGAAGAACGGAGTGATAGGGTTAAGATATCTAATATCTATATGGATCCGTCTCATAGTCTAACATTGCGGAAATTGACGAATGTTACTTTTTCTGGAGAAAAAAGCAAAAACAAGGAAACAAAAACAAAAGAAATTATCGAAATAATTTTTTTTCTTGACATTGTCGACATGAAATTGACGTCGACGTAATGGTGACGCACTGTTGACGCGTCAACGTCGACAGTAACTGTTGACGTATCGACGCACATCCCTGAAATAATGCAATCCGCTGCAAAATCACAAAAACCTATGTATTCCCATTAATCTTTCGAGTGGCCGCATTACGTGCTACATAACGTACATTTTATTAGTTACATACGCAAAACAATCACTAAACTTGTTATACTAATTTTAAATGTCATCCGCTAGGAACTAACATATTTGTATCATGTGTTGTATATAGTAATATACCGATAAAATAAACACCTATAAATAAACTTTTTATGTTTTAATAATAATATCCAGTTAAGAAATATTCAGCTAAATGAAAACTAAAAATCATTATCTGAATCGTTTTTTGTAAATTGTTCCCCGATCTCTAGTCATCTCATGTTATTAATTAAATATTTTGTAGATTAGCAGTCTATCGACTGACATAACCATTTTAATATTCATGTTAATTGGACATTAAAGTTAACGTTTTATAGTTGAAAAATATGATAAAATTCAGTAGTAATTTCCTAAAATATTGCTTAAAATTTAAAAATATATTTGAAAAAAAAAACTTTACAATCATTTAAAGGCTAAAAATAATAATTTCAAGTATAACTAAGAAATTAACACATTTTGTAAACCAACAGAACTATGATTCACAATAAAAAACCAAAATAATATTGTTAATTAATGTGTTAACTTAATTTTGCCCATGGAACTTGTATTAGTATTAGAATAGTGTAGTTGTTGGCCCTAGTGGTCTGGGGGCGATCATATGATTTGTATAATACCACCAAATGAGTGTGTACCACAATAATTATTGTGTTTCTTCAGAGATAAGCTTGATTTCTGACAATTGCCTCGTTCTAAGAGGTTTATCTAAAATGACAATAATGCCGTCACAATGTTGTGTTAAGACCATGTTATAGGGATTGTTTACGAGATAAATTACTTTATTTAATTGGGCAATTACTAAACTTTCGACAAATTAGTCAAAAACAATTTTTTTTGTTACCGACAATTAAAAAAATATGCGGCTTGTACAATGATTTTGAACGCCTTAAAAACCGGTAAACCGTTCAAAATTCATCTTTTCGCACTATTAGCTTCGGAGCGGTTGAAGTGATTTGCTAGTTGGCTGAACGCATGGATAAGTTTGTGAATTTACAATGCGAATATTTAGAGAAGCAATAAAGCCATTTTTCATAATAAATCTTTGTTTTCTTATCTATTAGTTAAATAGGAGTGTCATCGTCAAAGAAATGATAGAATAACAAATATTTTGGGGCATAGGTACTGACAAACACCGAACTGGGTTTTTCTTATTACCACTAAATCACCGACGTATAATTTTACCGCTTTTCTTTTTTTGTTGTATAGGTGTTTCTATTTTCCTGCTGGATTTTCATAATTTGCTGCTTTGCTTCGAAACGTAATTGGTCCCGCTCTTCATTAAATCTGTCCAAATTTTCTAATTTAATCAGCTATTGTATGTTTACATTTTGTTTTTTATTCATTTTTAGACCGAACATAACCTCGAACGGCGTTCTCTCAATTGCTCTCTAAAAAACTGCTATTTATTGTCTGCTGAACATACAGTACATGTTTATACCACTTTGAAGGGTCATCTATTGCTATCGTAGTTAGTACGTTTTGAATGATGCGGTTCAGGGCTCAACCTCGCCTAAGGTGAATGCTGTTCCATGATCCGTAATTATGCGAGTAGGATTGGCAAAATATGCTTGTTGATCTGTTAATTTTCGTAGGACGTCGTCTGATGATAAGGTTTTTATGAGATATAGCCAAACATATTTAGAAAACCCGTCTATAATCGAAAATATATATTTATACTGCTTTGCTGTAATATCCATTGGTCCTATATGATCCACATGGAAAGTCTGCAGTGGTTTGCCACCTTTGTCAAAAGGTTTCAAGAAACTTTCTTGTTTACCAGATTTTTTGTTTGTCAAAATGCATTTTATACAATTATTTATTATACTTTGAATTTTTTCTTCGTATTCGGTATGTAAAAATCTGTACTAACTGCATATTCCGTTTTTTCGACTCCAAAGTGACCCCCATCATGTTTATTTTGAATTATTTGATTTTTCATCTTTTTGGCGACTACCAACAATGTCCGTCCATCCTGCTGTTTGCATATGATATCTACTTTTAGAATACAATTTTTGTAGCTCTTAGTTTTAAGAATTTCCCTTATAGCTTCTAACCACTGATCCTCACGTTGCGCTTTTTTAATACATGCTTACACATTATCCTCAATCGGAAAAATTGTAAAGCATCTGCTGAGGGAGTCAACGTAGCGCATACGTTCATTTTTTCTATGTTCAATTTAAAATTATATTCTTGAAAATATAATACCCATCTGGCAACTGCTGCAGGTAACTCATTTTTCTTCATTGTGCTTCCTAACGCTCGACAATCTGTTACTAGCTTAAAATGGATACCTAGGAGGTAAATTTGAAATTTTATTAATGCAATATAAACGGCCTTTACTTCTAAATATTAGCTATGCATTTTCTTATCGCTTGGCGATGTTTTTCGGCCATATAATACACCGGATGTAGTTTTCCATCGTCAGCCTTCTGCATAAGTATAGCGCCAAAACCCTTCTGATTTGCATCCGTATGCAACTCTGTTAGAGCATTCTGCCTAAAGATTTGAAGACCAGGTGAATTCGTCAAAATTTCTTTCAATCGTTGAAACGCTGTTCTTTGCTCCGGACCAAAACGAAATGTAACTTCCTTACGAAGCAAATTTGAAAGTGGTTTGGCTACAACTAAATACTCGTTTATAAATTTTTGGAAGTACCCGGTTAGTCCCAAAAATGAAATTTTTTGACTGCTATTAGTTTTTCTTCTGACGGTTGTACAACGGGTATGTACAACCGTCAATTACGTGCCCTAAAAACTCGACTCTTTGAAGAAATTGACATTTACTCCATTTAATATTGAGTCAATTTTCTGCTGCCCGATTTAACACTATTTTTAACTTCTTTATTCCTTCTTCATCATCTTTTGAAGGGATAATGATGTCATCCATGTAAGTAATTAGGCCATTATTATTTATCAGCTCTATAAACACTATATTAATGAACCTTAAAAATACAGCCGGTGAAATTTTTAACCAAATGGTACTTTATTGAACTCGAAGTGACCTTGGTAAGTAGCGAATGCTGTAACTTTTTTCGAACTTTCATCCACACTTACATGAAACAAACCATTTTTTAAGGTCCAATGTGGAAAAAACGTTGGCTTCTGCTAATTTGTCCAACTGCTTCTCTATTAACGGCAACCGAAATTGCCTAATAATTAGGGAATTCAACTTACGATAATCGATGGATACTCTAGAACTATTATCCTTCTTTTTGACTACAACTACTTGACTGCTGTATTTGGAAGTTGACGGCCTTCCAATTTTATGCTGTAACGGTTGTTCTACCTGTTGCTGAACCACCTTCTGCTCAACTAAAGTCAATATTATTGGTCTGGTGGATATAGGAGTATCATTACTTAGAATAATTTTTAACGTCACAGGGCTTGGATTCGCGTCATTCGGCTTATAGTTTCTTACCAAATCTTTTACGATTTCTGTGTATTTTGGTGAAACATTTAACTCCTCATTTTCTTTCACTTGGATGTTCATTATACTAGCCTCATGTTCATCAATTTCGCGTATAACATTTTGGAATTTTACTCCATTTTTGTTAACCACGATTTCAGCTTGGCTTTTAAAAGCATTTCCCAAAATTACGTCAATTTTGATTGCATCGTTTTTAACAATATAACAGCTTCTTTTCATGATCTTTGGAACCGCAATTGAAACATCTGTACTGAAATTGTCTACTCTGATGTTTAAAATTTGGTTTAATACTGTTATTATTATTGTTGCTGCTGCTGCTTAGTCCTTTATTAGATTGTGTACCGTTGTGTGGTTTTTGACTGGGTTTCCGTGTTGAGATCTCTGCATCTTTGAGTTTTTCATATGCCATAAAAAGGGCTTTTAATCCAGCACATGATTTTGCTGTATACAACATAGCTTTTTTTGATGGAAAATCGTTTAGACCGACAATAATATATTCAACTAAAGCACTTTCACTAATATCACCCGCGCTGCTTATCTACTTCATTTTGTAAAAGTATTTCAATAACGATTCGTTGTCCACGTTTTTTGTTGTTGAAAACTTTTGATGAACAGACTTGCTCGAGACTTCTGCACTAAATTCTTTCACTAAATATTCTTTTAAAGTTTGCCAAGTGACACAATTCTTTTCTGCTTCCACTGCCATCTTCGAACGCCACTGCCACTTCCTCAAACCTTGTTAGCCATTTCTTGCTACTTTTGATGGTTTCACCGTCAAATTTTTCTAGCGCCTCCTCAACATCTTAAAATAAAAAGGCACTTTTAGAGCTGATCATACCTTGTTGTTGTGTTTGCTTTGAATTATTTACACTTTTTATGATATTATCACTGCGTATAATACAAATAGAGAACTATTTTGTATGCATACAAAATGCCGACTAAAAACAAAATCAATTTTATTTTAAATTTTATTTCGATTTTAACGAAATAAACATATATATTCCGCAAATTGATAATGTCTCTTTTTAGCTTCAATAAGCTGCAATGATTTGTATAAGCCAAATTTCAAATAATACAAACCAATAATTTGAAGGCGGTACAAATGATTACAAATATTAACAAACATAAAATGTAATTGCATATAGATCAGCTGTGTTATCATTTCTATAAAAATCAATTTCAATGTTGGTATTAGTTTACGTTTCTAAATATATGTAAAACAAGTTTTTATTGACCAAACTTGAATTTAAAAAACCAAATTGAAATTACAATTTTATTTAGAACCAATTAACTTAACAATTTTCAGGTATTTTATTTTTCGTGCTCACTAATATAACTCGCTAACACTATAACACACCGCAATGATATATATGAAATGTATTTCATCTATTACGTATAGATTAATAAAATTAATTAAAATTAATTTTGACCAAATCAAATATTTTTAGTTAAAAAAAAAAAATTGCACATAATTCTGTCTTCATTGTCTGATGTGATGAAAATAATTTTATAGATATTCTTTTCACAAGTTCCTTATTCAGTTTGATACTGCGATTCATTGAAGCGAACGTCTTTATAAACGTTACTAATAATTACAAAGCCACCATCAATTTTTGTCGTTGTCATTAATGCAATGATTTGTATAAGCCAAATGATTTAAAAACATCGGGGTTTTTTATATTTTCCAATTATGGCATAAATTTGTCAGTTTTGATGGGCTAACCATCATGTTTTTTGGGGGTTTGGATGTTTTTGAATTATGCCATAAATTTGTCAGTTTTGATGGGCTGGCTAACCATCATGTTTTTTTGGGGGTTTTGGATGTTTTTGAATTATGCCATAAATATGTCAGTTTTCATGGGTTAATCATCATGCTTTTTAAGAGTTTTGGATGTTTTCGAATTATGGCATAAATTTGTCTGTTTTGAAGGGCTTACCATAATGTTTTTTGGGGGTTTTGGATGTTTTTGAATTATGCCATAAATTTGTCAGTTTTCATGGGTTAACCATCATGCTTTTTTGGGGTTTTGGATGTTTTCGAATTATGGCATAAATTTGTCAGTTTTGATGGGCTAACCATAATGTTTTTTGGGGATTTTGGATGTTTTTTAATTATGCCATAAATTTGTCAGTTTTCATGGGTTAACCATCATGCTTTTTCGAGGTTTTGGATGTTTTCGAATTATGGCATAAATTTGTCAGTTTTGATGGGCTAACCATAATGTTTTTTTGGGAGTTTTGGATGTTTTTGAATTATGTTTAAAAATTTGTCTATATTTATACACATATGTATTCTTAAAAAAAAAAAAAAAAAAAAAAAATACAATAAAACAATTCCTATAAAATACATCTTACTATAAGGATATATCAACTAATCTGTAACTAGGGAGCTTCTTTGATGATATATATATATATATATATATATATATATATATATATATATATATATATATATATATATATATCATCAAAGAATCTCCTGTACTTTTTGGTAGTACTTTTTGACAGTGGCGCACGCTGTTTTACGTTTTTGAAGTCCTCTTTCTCAAAAACCACTTAACCGATTTGAATGTTTTATATCTCAAATGGAAGGAAATGAATGGATCTTATAAATAACGTTAAAATTTTTAAAAAGTTGTTTATTAAAGAAAAATGTGTTGTTTTGAAAAATGTCATTTCCCGTTATTTTCGACCCTAACGAGTTATCACTTTTTTTATTTTTTTTCAAAGCTTATTCATTTATCAAACAAATAAAAAAAATAGTGTTATCTTTCATTTTAAAATATGATTTTTTGAATATTTCAGGATCTGAATATTTTAAACCAAAAATCAAAAATCAAAAAAATCTATCAAACTTTTTCTTTGATAATTTTTTTTGAATTGTTCACTTACTGACACTTTTGGCAATGCAATAAAACCCTAAATTGGTTGTTAATATAATCTTTATTATTCAATATCAAAATTTTTTTGCTTTGAGCAAAATGATAATTTTCTAATATCTAAAGATGCCTTATTAATTGGACAAAATCTATGATATTTATGAGTACTTGCTATTTGTTCTCCTATGAGCTATATCTATTTTTTAATTATTTTTCTATTACATTATAATCTTTATTAGTAAAAAATAAATAGTTTAATTTTGATTCTTTTTCCACAGCCCATGAATAGAGTTCAAGTGGCGTAGTTATTTGGTTTTCAAATGGTCTTTGTAAACTCGCTCTAGCAGCGTTCCTCTTGAGAACTCCTGCTAATTTGCATCACAAAGTCCTTTTCCGTTGCAAGTTGAAAAAAAATGCCATTCTGCTTCCATATCGAAGTTCTCCTTGAAATTACATAGATTGTAAAAACTCATTTTGTTTTTGTACTGAGCCCCAGATCCATCGGAAAGAAAGCAAATTTTCGTAACGTGCCGTAATTTTTCCTTTATAAAATTAACTAGGCCGGTAATAAACAATCACACAGCTACATGATAATGTTTTGGTGCCTCAGATATAGCTATTAAGCTTGTGAATTCCAAACTACTATCGTTTTCCATCGTATGACCAGTTTCCCAATGAAATCCTTGAACCGCATCCTGAACTACAAATGAATAGTTTTCAGAAAAGTCACATATAACTATACATTCATCAGTTGCTACATTTAATTTTCTACATTTCACGTAATCTGCTTGTTGTTTTGCAGATAAATTCTTAAGAATATTATCGGTTCCCGGGCAGGTTGGACATTCGTTTAAATAGCATAATGTGCTTGGAGTAGCGCAAATAATCTGCGAAATAAGATCTTGATAACTTCCCACTTCGTATGATAAAAGGTTCAGAGATTTGATTTTAAAACATAAATTTAATAATTTGATGATATATGCAGACGCAAATTGTATGTGTTAGTTAGAGTTCGCTAATACGCAGTATCCTGGACGAAGTGCAGCAAAACTAGAAAATCCAATTTTTGTATTTGGATAGGTTTAATATTTTAAATATTTGATGAGCTTCCTTCAAATTACAAAGAACCAATCTACGCTTATTTGTAATAATAACTCCTTCTGATGACACTGTCCCGAAATCTCGTTTTCCTGCACATACTCGACTTATTTCATCATATTCATAAAATTTCTTCACCAACAATGCTATTTCTTGATTAAGAGTTGTTGACATGATACCGTTTTCTTTTTTAATCTGTTTTGCTCTATTTGCCATATAATAAGACACACCAAACTCATCTTGAATTTTTCGAACAGGCCAGCTTTTTGGTACCGATGTTAAAATAATATACTTTTCATTTGTTGTTGTAGACATTCCATATTTTTCTCGTAATTGTTGAATCATTTCAATACTATCGCCTGGTATGTCATTATCAGCATGCCCGGAACTGTGCAGGAAGCATAAATATTTCCTTAGAAATTTTCGCGGAAACTTCTTGAAATTTTTGTTGTTTATAATTTTTACTTCTCTGTAAAAAGTACTGTCAAAAATTACAGGCGATTCTTTGATGATATATATATATATATATATATATATATATATATATATATATATATATATATATATATATATATATATATATATATATGTATATATATATATATATATATATATATATATATATATATATATATATATATATATATATATATATATATATATATCATCAAAGAAGCTCCCTAGTTACAGATTAGTTGATATATCCTTATAGTAAGATGTATTTTATAGGAATTGTTTTATTGTATTTTTTTTTTTTTTTTTTTTTTTTTTTTTTTTAAGAATACATATGTGTATAAATATAGACAAATTTTTGAACTGGAATATTTGCTAATTGTATATTGATATATACAATTACTTAAATACCTATAACAAATATAATAATGTACATTCTAAGTTGATAAATAAATAAAATAAATAAAAATTAAGAATTATGGTCCGGAAGAATCGAATATGAGTCGAATATGATCTGTTGATTTGATTCAATTCAAAAGATCTGAGTCTAATATAAGCCTATATTTTTTTAATTTATTGTAACGGTAATATTTATGAATTTACACAGACTAATCAGTTTCGATTATATAATATCTAAAGACAGAAAACCATCCGAAGTAATAATTACCTAATGAAAATCTAAAAATTAATGACAACGACAAAAATTGATGGTGGCTTTGTAATTATTAGTAACGTTTGTAAAGACGTTCGCTTCAATGAATCGCAGTATCAAACTGAATAAGGAACTTGTGAAAAGAATATCTATAAAATTATTTTCATCACATCAGACAATGAAGACAGAATTATGTGCAATTTTTTTTTTTTAACTAAAAATATTTGATTTGGTCAAAATTAATTTTAATTAATTTTATTAATCTATACGTAATAGATTAAATACATTTCATATATATCATTCCGGTGTGTTATAGTGTTAGCGAGTTATATTAGTGAGCACGAAAAATAAAATACCTGAAAATTGTTAAGTTAATTGGTTCAAAATAAAATTGTAATTTCAATTTGGTTTTTTAAATTCAAGTTTGGTCAATAAAAACTTGTTTTACATATATTTAGAAACGTAAACTAATACCAACATTGAAATTGATTTTTATAGAAATGATAACACAGCTGATCTATATGCAATTACATTTTATGTTTGTTAATATTTGTAATCATTTGTACCGCCTTCAAATTATTGGTTTGTATTATTTGAAATTTGGCTTATACAAATCATTGCAGCTAAAAAGAGACATTATCAATTTGCGGAATATATATATTATTCTTTTTTTAATTTTAATAAAACGAAATAAGGAAACCTTGTTTTAATAAAAACAAAGAATTCAATACTTCTAGTTTTATATATAAAAATTAAAAATTATTTACAGCAAAGAAGTAAAACTTTCTTTAATGTGATAATAAAAAATTTTTATATTAATTTTCTATCTAAATTCTTTCTAAAAAGAAAAAATTTTTCTAAAAAATTTTATAATATAATTATTCTTTTTTATTTTAACGGGATTAATTTCGAGGATTACTATCCTCTTCATCAGCCTGTACTTCTTTGAACCCGAATTTACCTTACCCATGTTCTTATATACCTTTTTCAGGTATGATTTGAAAAAGGTATATAAGAACATGGGTAAGGTAAATTCGGGTTCAAAGTAGTACAGGCTGATGAAGAGGATAGTAATCCTCGAAATTAATCCCGTTAAAATAAAAAAGAATAATTATATTATAAAATTTTTTCTTTTTAGAAAGAATTTAGATAGAAAATTAATATAAAAATTTTTTATTATCATATTAAAGAAAGTTTTACTTCTTTGCTGTAAATAATTTTTAATTTTTATATATAAAACTAGAAGTATTGAATTCTTTGTTTTTATTAAAACAAGGTTTCCTTATTTCGTTTTATTAAAATTAAAAAAAGAATAATTTATATTGTGATAAAAGTATACAAATACAGTGACAGAATGGTATTCTCACGCAACAATATATCGTTAAAATCGAAATAAAATTTAAAATAAAATTGATTTTGTTTTTAGTCGGCATTTGGTATGCATACAAAATAGTTCTCTATTTGTATTATACTCAGTGATATTATCAAATACTTCGTCTACTACTTTGCATCCGTCCTCAAATTGCTTCGTATCTTTTTCGTCCGAAATTAACTCATGTAACGATCTTTCTAACTCTGTGATGTCAATGTCTTCTTTATCGGACGAGAAGGAATCAGCAGACATTGACTTCTTTAATCTTAATATTAAATCAATTTTCTTTTTGTAGTATATTGAACAGCCACGACTTTTTAAAATGTTTTGTAACTGTCTTGCTGTTAACTGCGTTATTGAATCATCCATAAAAACAATGATTCATTTCATGTGGCTTCTAGCAAAAAATGCGATTTGATATCAATCCCAGGTCGACTCCTCGGAGGAATGATATCCCTTTTCTATAAGTTTTTTTCCAAAGTACTTATTTGCCTCCAGAGCTTCAATTTGTGAACGTTTACACACAAACTGTACTAGACACAACGTTTTTCTGATTTTCACTTCACCTTTATAATTTTATCAGACTTTTATCAGTTTTTTTTAACTTTACTGCCAATTTACTAATATCCATGTAAATGTTTTTTTTTAATGAAATAGGCTTGAGCCCCTAAAATGTAGAGTTGGACAATAAGAGAATTAGTTTCCTTCGATAAAAACAAAAACTCACGACTTTTAATTAAAGCAATTAATTAAATTTAACATAAATAACAAATTTAATATACAGCTGATGCAGCACAAGGCTGGATAACAAGTGAAGTCAAAAGTATATACAAAAGAATTAATAATATTTCAGTTAGTATTTGTTTACCGGTTTTGTTTAACAGAGGTTGCGAACTACATACATATATATATATATATATATATATATATATATATATATATATATATATATATATATATATATATATATATATATATATATATATATATATATATATATATATATATATATATATATGTATATATATATATATATATATATATATATATATATATATAAATATATATATATATATATATATATATATATATATATATATATATATATATATATATATATATATTTTGGATGATTATGTAGAGAAAATCAGATAGTTAAAAATATGTAATGAATGTGTATTAAATAAGCTTTAATGTTTAAACTTACCAGCAAATTCACAAAAATGATTTCCTATATCAAATGCTTGATAATTGTAACCAGCATACTCGTAATCGATAAATGTTATCTTGTTCACGTTTTCCGTATAAATAATATTGCCGAGCAACAAATCATTATGAGCAAATACAACAGGACTGTTCAATTGCTGTAATATTTCATATAAGTTAGTAAATTCTTCTTTTAGCTTAGTTGTGGTAGTGAATGTTGTTCGAATTCTGGAAAAAATTAAAAATAAATTCGATTAATTAAATAATCGATAAGTTCTAAAGCTAGGTGCGTAGCTCGAGCTAAGCTTAATTTTAACGCGGTATCCACATATGTACAGATTATTGATCTTAGTAACACATGGATACGACACAAAATTACCATAGAAAAAAACAAAATCAAATGGTATAAGTTTTTTTTATATTTCACTCGCTTAAATTGTCTATACCTCTTACTCTAAAATCGTATTTCCGAAAATGTAAAGTAAGAGCCGCATTAGACCAAGTTTAGTACCGAAAATTATTCAAAATCTTGTTTTTTAACTATAGCAACGAAAGTACAATTCGAATTTAAATGTCAAATTGTCAAACGTAAATAAACAAAGTAAATTAATTTATATGTATATTAAATGATTTATTGTTTTTATAATTGTAAAAATATATTTTAGGTACATAATATTTCAATACTTTTCTTGAATATAATTACTTTAGTTCTAAATTTCCGGACCACATTTTATATTTAGCTGGAATGTTTAGGAAACCTAGAAACGCAATTTCAAAAAATTACAACAAAAACGTTTTATATTGTATCAAACGTTTGACCAAATGTTTTTACTGTTTTGAAGTTTGATATTCAAAAATTCGAAATTATAGGCAAGAAAGATATAATTTTACTTTCTTTGTCGCACACTAAATACGATTTTTATTAAGAGGCTTGACATCGGTGGTACAGATAAACATCGCGCTAAAAAAATTTGTAAAGATACATTTTGACATATCTAGACCCTAGTTTGTTTTATGTCGTGTCTTTATTTAAAATTTTTTAGATTTTGGGGCTTTTTAAGTTTTTTGGCCTTGGTTAGTCATTATCTTCTTCACTTTCATGTGGTTAAACCGAAATCATTTACGTTATCGAAATCATCAATTTCGGCATCCTCCATTTTAACTCAAATATATTATCGAAAATAGCAAACTTTGGTTTGGATTGCTTTGGTAAATGTTTTTTCAATTTACAACAATTGCATTGAAATAAATTTAAAACCAATTTAGCATTTTACCAATAAAATGAATTTTTCGGGTTAGTCTCTTAGTCTTGCAATACATAATCTTGCAATACAACATCTTGTATTACAAAATCTTGCATATAAAAATTTCTCGGGCATTTAAAGAATCGCACGCACGATTCGAAAAAAGTCATTTTTTATGTTACATTTTCTGTGTTTCGTGATAATTTATATTTTTTTTTGTTAAATAAAACGTAATAAATAATTTTTAAATTGTTTAATATAATATAAAAATCAATTATTACAAATTGTTTTATCAATAATAAATTGTTACAATATTTAAAATAATTTTTTTTTTTAATATTTATTATTGTTTACATGTTTAAATAAAATTGTCAAATTCAAATATTTAATTTCTTTTTGTGAGGTGGTTGTTATGCTCTTGAAATCATTTGCATTGTGTAAAATTAAATATCTAAATTATATATATAACATATAAATAAATATTTTACATAAATATCCATCTTACCGACACATAAATAGTTGATATTATTTATTTAAAACCATAAAATTGACTCGCTATTTTTCTCACCATATAATATACTGAAAACAACAAAATGTCATCAATGTCGAATATGTCGACAATGTCAACAATAAATAATTTTTCTATGTTCAAATGTTTTTCCTTAAAATTTAATTTAATTTCATAGAACATAGAAATAAAAGATTATGCTCTATTTTTTATTTCAAATTTTGTTTAATTTTATTTCAGACTTAAAAAATAAAAGTTATTGCACTGCATCGGCAACTGCAATTAAAACAATTCAGTCTTACAGTAATGTAGTATAAATAATAAATAAAAAAAATTCATATAAAATATAATATTATACTTTTTTTAAGTTCTTTTAACAATATTAATTAATTGTAAATAAAACTAATCTAATAGTCACCTGACTCATTTTTATTCAATAATTTTAAAGAATAATACAAATGGATTAGTTTTTTAGATTTCTCGAGTCAGACGGTTTCTATTTAACGAATGCACAAACGACCAGTTCGAAAAAAGTCGCTCAATTTTTCCTGATTAAGCCGGTATTTTCAAAAGTAGAATAGCCAAGCGTGCCAGCTTTGGAAATTTGAGTTTTGCTACTTTCCAGTAATATACTGGATCGTTTATATTTTTAGTTTTTAGCATATTTAAAAATGCTGATCTATCTTCCTCATATTCTATCCATTCTTTAATGCCATCTCCATCCAATTCACTTATAATGAATTCAGCAACAGATGATCGCTGATCTTCAGATAAGCCAGAATTGCAGTAATATGGGTGTAAAAAGTATGCTGTAAGAGCATAAATATTAAGCGCCATATTTTTTCTATGCGTAATTTTATCAAAATATTTGTTTAGAACTGGCTCTTTAGATACATTTATCCAGGCATTTACCGAGTCCGCTATAATGAAGTAATTGAACTTTGCGAGATTTGGACAAGCTTAGCTATAGGATCAAATAATTTTAAATTTTCATCACACCTGCCGATAAATTCATCATCGATATGGCTATTGTAAGTCGTGTGCCACTGGGAGCTCAACCTTTCCATTTTCATCATATTTGCCGCATTATCTGATACAACAGCATACATTTTAGTTTTATACATTTTAAGAGCTAGCTCAGTTGATTCCAATAAAACGTTGGCCAACGCTTCACCTGTTTTAGTCTCTGTTGTGAAATTCCACGCATTTAAGAAAGCCTTTTCACCGGTTGTGCTATGAATCATCGTTACAAAGATTTTTGAATTATTGGCCGTATTTTTCCATCCGTCAATAACCAGAACCGAATCTTTACTACAATTTGGGAATATATTATGTACAGATTTCTCATATAATTGATTTAGTATTTTTGATGAAAGTGATTGCCGGCCAGGTATTTTATCGGCGTAGCTCGGCCGTAATGCTCTGATAAAATTTTTAAAGTGCTCTGAATCTACCACGCTAAATGGAATATTATATCCAAAGAAGAATTTAGCCAGCAATTCATTTATCTTTTCTTTCTCGTCTTTAATAAGGCAGTCAACAAATCCGCTTCTCTGTTTTCGAGAATTTATAGTTTTCCTAGATTTCGTCAGAGTTTGGCTTGTTAATTTATTTAGCGTAGCATTTGTAAATAAGTAATTATTTATCGATGATATTTCTGGTTTATTAGATGCCAGAAACATTTGAGATTCTGATATTGTGTCACCTCAATAATTTGTGGTTCGGTATATTGAGAAACGATCGGATTCACGTCTGAGTCTGACTCAAGATATACGCCACTTGTTACTTGTGTTGTATTACCACTAGTTGTATTAGAAAGTGGAAAAGAAATCAATAAAGACGATGAGTCAGAAATGGTTGATAAAATTCCAATTCCATCAGGAGTTATAGGTTCATTTCGACTCGCTATAACGATAATGTCGTCAGCGTCAAGTGCTGGTTGCTAAAGTAAATATTAATCATGATTGTTAATGAATTATTAATTAAACAAGGCTACACGAATTAAGAGCTGAATAATGATTTTAAATTTAAATATTATAAATAATTTTAAATTTCAAAGAATTCTTTTTAATTTGTTTAATTTAACTATTTGTAATTTGAGTAGCCAAAAAAACATTGAAATTAAACGTTTACATTATTATCATCAATAACATCATAATTGTCGGTTAGTTCTATGATTTCGTAATTATCGTTAGTGATTCCGGGTGAATTTTTGGTGGTTATTTGCTTATTTTCTGAATTTAGGGGCACACAATTGTTTCTGAAAATATGGTAAATTTCAAAAAATACAATAAAATAAAAACAAAAAATAACAGTGTGCAAAAGCAATCAAAACGCACTTTCATGACGTTGAAAACCACAACCCTACTATCATTTAAAAAATAAATAGATGATAATGCCGAACAGTATACCTGTGGGCTCTTAATCTTGTAGCACCAGTATTTTATAAATCTTTTTTACACACTGTACAATGCCCAACATACTGCAATTTAACTAGACCGTTAGGATTTTTGTTTTTCATTTTATTTAAAACAAAACCTAAGTTCTCAAAATTAATGTTTTTCGGTCTATTTATACTAAATAATAAGTTTAAAATAAAATTATAAATAATTTATAATTTTATTTTTAATTTACAGAAACTAAAATTCTAAAACTAAATCACCTCACAGACTCACAGAGTATCGAACCAACGACTAAGGAGAAGTTTTTACGACTAAACACTTCGAGTTTAGATTTTTATTCTCAACTTGATGGTAGTTATCTATGTATATGTAAATTCGCTTCATTTCGTATTTCGTAAAAATTTAAAAATAAAATAAAAATACTAACGATTTTTGTTTTGTTTTTTATTGTTGACGTATTGTTGACGTTGTCGACGAATTGATGACTTTGTCGACATAGATGACGCTGAAATATTATTGTCGACGCATTGTTGTCATCTATTATTGTCGACGTTGACGAGTACGTCGACAATAATAGATGACGCGTCATCAAACATCCCTGTTTTAAATAGAAACGTCGACAATGGCAATTGTCGATACGTCGACAATTGAATAATTGACATCATTGTCAACCTCACCATCGCTGAATATGCATCGAAAATAAAAGCGATATCAAGTGTTTACTCATCTAGTGCAAAATCGCTTTTTCTCGGGTTTAACTAAAAGTCGCCATAAACTAAAAGTTCATTTTGAATACCTGTTAATCATACCGGTTAAATATGAGAATTCAAATATACAATATTAATTCATAATTATGTTATGTTATTTCTATAAATTTCTATGTTGGCAGCGATTTGTTTTCATGATGCATTTGTTTACATGACAAATCATCATTTCTCTTTTTTCGCATTATTTCCTCATCTACAAAAAATTTCAAAAGTGGTCTATACCGTAGGGTTGTGGTTTTCAACGTCATGAAAGTGCGTTTTTACTGCTTTTGCACACTGTTCTATCTACCGACGATGTGTGGTGTTTTGTTTTAACCAAATCCATTAAAGGGAATTGAAAGCGTCGATTGTTTGAGTGTGAGTGATTTTTGATTGAATTTTTGGAGTATGTTCATGTAGGTTGGAAGGAGGCGGGGAGGTGATGGCAAGATATTGTGTGCCTTGTTGTTGGGGATTGCATCTGCAATTTTCATCTAATTTGCATAAATTTTGAGGTTTTGTGTCAAATAAAGTGTATATAAATTAGATTTGCGGCGATTATACGACGGGTTTGTCGTAAAGCGGTTAATTCAATTGACCTATAATATTTAATCAAATTTATAAAATCTAATTTATATTATTTTATAATTTCATATTTTTATAAATGTAATAAATTAATTAATTGTAAATTTTAGGCAAAAACTAATCCAATTTATTACAGCCTCCGGCTTGCGGAAATTATATTATTATATTATCAATTAATTAATTTGTAATTTTAGATTAAAAATTAATTCAATTTATTACAGCCTACGGCTAAGAGCAATTAGTTAATTAATAGATTTTGTTTTGAGGGAACAATTGAAGATAACAGATGAATGGTGACACACTCGAGTTGCTGACAAGAGATTCTAGAATGCAGAGCAGTTCAGTAAAATTATGATTTTCTTATGCTAACATTAGTTCGAATATTGGCTATCGGGAAACCGGACCAATTCTGTCATTACTGACATATATTTCCTTTCCCTACTCCAACAAAAATTTATTAACTATTGGCCGCCATGGTGTCTGTAACCGGGTCGATCTCAATAATCTAACTAACATCCTACCTCATCCTTCCAAGTTTATGTAAAACGGGTGTACGGTGGGCCCAGCCAAATATCCGGAAGATCCTGGTTAGTGCTTGGTCGTACATCCTAAATCAATCAATCAAAAAAAAAAATATGATAGACTCGACTCGGTTGCAGACACCTAAGCCATCGATAGTTAGTGTTTTTTTCTTGTGGTGTAAGGGAAGGAAAGACATGTTAGTAGTGACAGATTTTATCCGGTGTTCCGGTAGCCAATATTAAAATTCTTAGATTCTGTTTGTCTAAAAAAACGAAGACCCATCGATTTTAGTAGAAGTGACTATAATTTTAACGATGAAATGCTTTTTGTCTTCTACGTTCTTCCAAATCAATCTACTCGTTATGGAAAATAATTGATTTTTTTTTCTTAAGGAACCAATGTTCAAATGATTTGTTAGATCACTGAATTAAAAATCGCCGCAAGTTGCGAATTTTACAACATCAGTTTATAATTTATATATACAATGTGAATTATACATTATTCGTTCTTACAAAGATAACTATTGGAATTGTTAGTTTTATAACTATTGTTTTGATTCTTGAGACAAATGTAACTAGCTAAATAGTAAATAGAACCATAAAGTAAATAAACAGTAAATGGCATTTACATATCATGATGATTGTTGACATATTACTATGTCATATATAGATTATATAGTCATCATATTTTATTATCTAAAAAAAATAATGGGATTGACTGATACTGTTGAAGAAAACTATTCTGTTCTACGAATAATCTAATGCGCACGAAAACTATAGCAAATGTCAACTAAATTGTTTCGTTTGATAATGTTTCAAACTAGTAGTAATCTTTGTTCAAACGAACAATGGATATACTGATGTTATACAATTCGATTCTTAGCGATTTTTAAGTACATTGTGAAACCATCCTATAAGGAAGTAATTAAACCCACACTAAATAAATCTTGGAGCTTGAAGCACTTGCTATTATGATGGAAAGTGTATGATCGTTTCAATTGCAAGAACTATAATACCGGTACAGCTGTTATTTGTACAACATACAAGTTAATTTTTAATTGGTTTATGTAGAACCACTCCTCTTGTGAAATGAATCTAGAATTTTGTAAAATCGATTGGTTTGGTAATTGAATGCTTAAAGTACTTTGTCTCTCTTATTTCTTATGATGAAAGATACAATAACGACATCAAGAACCGCTTTGCCATTATCAGTAAATATCAAAATGCAATGATGATAATAGCAATAATTTACCACAATTTGAAATACCTGCCTCCAATCGACACAGGATAGTGCCAACCACCTAATATACAACATCCGAACGCGTATACAACATCAGCGCGCGCATAAAATATCAACACGTGTAAAACAGCAGCGTATAGCGCCAGTAATAAACTCAAAAACGCAGAAACCATCAAGGTGCATGGAACATGGCATGTACTGAGGTCATAGCCCCACCAGTGGCAAGCGCTCAGATACGGCAATACAAGTATCCAAAATAGTCTTCACATCATAGTAAAGGACCTCATCGCTAGCAGCCGCATCATCATCTCAAGCTCGGAAATGCGTAGCGAGGTGGAAGTATTTTAAATCGTCAAAAAATAATGAAAACAAGGATTTTTAGATTCCTATCAATTAGTGGCGGCTACTGTTGATGGTAGTAAAATTAGTCGACTTTTGATTTTTGACATTTTATCTAAATTTAATTTTTTGATAGATACAGGAGCAGACATTTCGGTAATTCCAACTAAATTAACAAGGCATCCTCTTTCGGCAACACCATCTAAACTTTTTGCTGCAAACGGTACGCCTGTTATAACTTTCGGCACCAAAATTCTTAAATTAGATTTGGGCTTTCGTAGGGAGTTTCGTTGGGACTTTGTTACGTGTCCACACCAATGATTGGGTCCGATTTTTTGAAACACACCGGATTGCTAGTAGACATAGAGAGACAAAGGATAATAGATCCATTAACCTCTCTGCATGCCAAAGGCGTCATTTCATCAAATTCCGACCAAGCCTTAGCAATTCTGGACAAGTCACTTTTACCTATCGAAATTCAAAATATACTAACTAAATTTCCGGAAGTCACCAATATTAGTTTAGGTACCAAAGACATTAAGCACAATGTAACACACCGTTTAGAAACCATTGGAAAGCCAATATCTTGCAACACACGGGCTTGCGCCCGACAAATTGAAGATAGCAAAGGACGAATTTGAGCTCATGATGTTAAAAAGGATATGTCGTTGCAGTAGTAGTGCTTGGTACAGCCCAATACACCTAGTAATAAAAAAAATGGGACTTGGAGGCCATGCGGAGATTATCGAGCATTGAATCGAATCACGGTACCAGATAGATATCCGATATCACACCTTCAAGACTTTTCGTATCAGCTTGAAGGGTGCACAATATTTACGTCTCGAGACCTTGTTAATGCGAATCACCAGATTCCGATCGAACCTTCCGATATTCCAAAAACTGCCATTACAACACCCTTTGGTTTATTCGAGTTCACTAAAATGACCTTTGGGCTTAGGAATGCGGCACAAACTTTTCAAAGATTGATGTACTCTATTCTATTTAGCCTTAATTTTTGCTTCGTTTATTTTGGACGATGTTTTAATCGCTTCAAAATCCTTAGAAGAACATTTGGAACATCTAAATGTCGTCTTCCAAAAAATTTCGGAACATTGTTTGATGATAAATCTAGATAAATGTGTTTTTGCGTTACACGAAATAAACTTTCTAGTGTATACGGTTAATGAACAAGGCATTTCACCCACTCAGGAAAGGATCGACGTTTCAATTCAAACGCGGCGCAAGACCAAATTTTACTGAATGATTTTTTCAATAAGTTTTCGGAAAATTATTTTTGAATCTCTACATAATTTATCACACCCTGGCATTCGTGCTTCAGTCAAAGTTTTAACTAAAATTGTTATATGGCCCTCCATCTCAAAAGATTCAAAAATAATGGCTCAAAAATGTATACCATGCCAAAAATCTAAAATATCAAGGCATACACATTCACCTCACGCTTTACAGTAATTCATCTAGACTTCATTGGTCCATTACCCATTTCTGGAATTAATCGATATTGTGTGACGTTAATAGACCGTTACACACGTTGGGCTGAAGCAATCCCAGTTCCGGACATTACTGCGGCCACTGTTACATTTGCAGTGTATTCTGTCTGGGTAGCCAGATTCGGCGTCCCGGATTGCATCGTAACCGATCAGGGGAGGCAGTTCGAATCCATGTTATTTTCAGAATTGTCGCAAAACTATTAGGATTTAAACATAGACACACAACGAGTTATCAAACCCGAAATGTAATGGTATGGTAGAACGTTGGCATTGAGTTATCAAATGTGCGATAATGTGTCACGACCGAACTGATTATTCATATATGATTTTTAAATTATACTCAAATCTGATTTTAATATATTCATTTTTTGGTTGCTTTTGGTTAACAAGTATTTTCTTTCAACCCTCCGATTTTAACCGCAGGCAAATTTCATTTACAGAAAAACCTCGATTGGTTAGTGAATGTCCACATTAGCTATTGGACAACTCTTATCTTATTGACAACTATTTTTTAACTTACACCAAATTCTTTTTTCCTAATTCACCCTCTTAAAATCATCAACCCAACCGATATATTGCATGTTAAACCATGGTAGTACTTAATTGTCCTAACTTAATCAAGGCTTACAAGCCTTTCTACTCCTAATAATAGCAACAGTTGGTCACACCTGACGTCATAATATAACTGTTCTTTAATGTAACTGTTCTTTCATTGGAAATACATTGGCTGTAATGCTTTTATGAACGCCTTTCGTTCATCCTCCATCTTGAATTTAGGGAAATATGAGTTAATAACGTTCCCATTTGGCGTCCATAAAGTAACTCAGCTTACGATTTGTCTTTGAAGGAAATGCTCTATAAGTTGTCAAAAATTGATAACAGTATGGTCAAAACAATTTTTCCGCATCGGAGTTTTGAAAATGCAAACGAATCGTTAGTATTCCTACTCTTTGATTAAGTAAGTATTGTCATAAGAATGACGAATGGATATTTACCGTAGGAATCAAATCACTTGACTAACCACTTTATGCCCATGGATAGTCCTGCATGATCGATATGTAATCGTGTCCATAACATATAACAAAACTATAACAAAACTATGATGTCCTATCTTTAAAAAGGAACTATTGTTGAAAATCTTAAAGTATTTCTGAATCTAAAGTAGATTCACAAAGTAGAACATTTCGCCACAAATAGAGGACTCAAGCTTTAAAATAGTTTGCTATTTGCAAAAAGCCATAATCTGGCTCTTTCAATTATAACGAGGCAGTACATTAATTTCGATTATATTATTTTGGTTGAAGTTGATACTAGGATGTCCTTCCATTAACCATTCTAGCCCCGTAAGATTAACTCGAGAAATGGAATAGATGACAAATTAAAATAAGTGCGTATCTTTAATTATACGATACTTGACATGTAAGTACGTATTACTTTAAAGGTGAATGGGATTTTTGTATCATGTAGTTGGAAGTTCAATTATATGAACAAGTGGATTCCGTTTCCGTTTAAAAATAAATTGGGTGTCTATTTATTTTGAATACAAACCAAATTACTGAAAGCCAACAGATGTGCAAAAACAATGGATGAAAATATTTTTTTTTATATAAACAAACTCGAAATTACACGGCGTTGGTCAAAAAACGGTAAATTCAATTGTTTTGTAATGTTTAATCAATTTTTTTAAATTAACTTATATTAGTTTTAAAGTTTCGTGTCAAATAACGTGTATATAAATTAGGTTTTCGGCGATTACATGATGAACAGGCTTTCACTTGCCAGAGTAGGTTAAAATAATTGATATTGATTTAATTATGTGCACCACAATTTCGAAAAAGTTATTTTATTAGTGATCTTTATTTTATTATTTTCACCTTTCAGAACAAGATCTTTTTCGTTTATGAAACATTTACAACTAAATATGGATTGATAACATATTTTGGAATGGCCTCTATATATAAATTCTTCTACTACATCTGCAAGATGTATTTGTTGACGTTGATTTCAACGGTTCGGGTAATGATGTTATAGGTGCCATGATTAAAAAATGACCAGGAGTGAGAACGTCGATGTTGCTTGGATCATCTGACTTGAGTTGGCATAGTGGTCGTGAATTTAAAATAGCTTCAATTTGACACATTAATGTGGCCATTTCTTCAAACGTCAAATTTGAGGTCCCCAAAAGAGCCCCAAACGTCAAATTTGAGATCATACGAATGAGATGCGTTTTCATTGACTTTACCGAAGCTTCCCACAATCCACCGAAATTTGGGCTGGCTGCTAGAATAAATTTCCTAGATAAACCATTATCACTTAAATACTCTGAAATGATACAATTATTATTAATTTTGCCAATTTCGTAATAAAATTTGTTTATTGTTCTAGCAGCACCAACTAAGTTGGTGGCATTATCAGAACTTATTTCTGTTGGTAGTCTTCGTCTGGAAATGAAACGTTTAAGTGCCGCCAAAAATGCATCAGTCGTCAAATCGGACACCACATCTAGATGCATTGCTTTAGTTACCATGCACACAAACACCGATATGTAAGCCTATATGATTTTGGCTTCTCTTCCTTGTTTTGTTGCAATTAAAATTGGACCGCAATGTTTCACGCCAACTCGACTGAATAGCCTCGCCATGGTAATCCGATATGTAGGTAAAGAACCCATCAATTGTTTGCTCTTAGCTGCTCGTTGACGCACACACACATAGCATTTATGTATAATCTCTCGCGTCATGCTTCTTCCGGATACAATCCAATATTTTTGTTTGACAAGAGAGGACAACAAGGAGGGCCCAGGATGGAGGTATTTGAAATGGTAATAGTTGGCTATCATTTTACTGAGAATGTGGCAGTTTGGCTAAATGATAGGATGTTTAACATCATAGGCACATTCTGTTTTCTGCAATCTTCCACCAACTCGAAGAATTCCTTGTCCATCTATGAATGGAGTCAAGGTTGATAGTTTTCCTTTTGAAGTCAACGATCCGGTTTTAGTCAGTTGTTCTATCTCTTCTGCGTATTGTGCATTTTGTGACCACATGATACATGTTCGTTCTGCACAGTGCAGTTCAGTGACAGTAAGTGCACCAAACATTCTATTTCCGATATATTTTTCGTTTGAATTGTTCAGAAACTGCATTAGAATGGACCATAGCGCTGGTTGAATTATTAGACCAACCATTAGGTTTTCGTTCAATGACAGTTCATTTGTTGTTTTACAGGATTCATCAAATACTGTCCTAAGTTTAGTTGTAGTGCTGAGTATCGTTAAGTTTTGTGTCAGTTACATCAATCCTTTCCATGTATTGTATAATTATGGTATTATATTAAGAATTAATGAATTTGTAATTTCAGATTAAAAATTAATTCAATTTATTACAGCCTACTGCTTAGAGCAGTTAGTTGATTAATACATTCTGTCTTCAGGGAACAATTGCAGATAACAGATGAATTGTGGCACACTGGAGTTGCTGATAAGAGATGACAAAATGCAGAGCAGTACAACAAAAATGTGATTGTCTTACACTAACAGTAGTTTCAATATTGGCTACCGGGAAATCGAACCAATTATGTCATAACTAACATACTTTGCCTTTTCCTAACCCACAAAAATTTACTAACTATTGGCCGCCAAGATGTCTGTAACCGGGTCGATCTCAATAATTTAACTAGTATCCTTCTATATCCTTCCAAGTGTATGTAAAAACGGGTGTATTGTGGGACCGGCGCTTTCCGGGATATCCTGCTTAATGCTTGGCAGTACATTCAAAATCAATCAATCAATCAAAATCTGATTTTAATATATTGAAAGTTAAGTTCGGTGTTTATTTTAATTGGGTGTTCATTTACAAACAAATTATTGGAGAGACAATTCATTTTCCAAAGTGTGAACCAATATTAATATTATTCGTAAATTTATTGTTTGCCAGATTGAAAACTAAAAGAATGTAAACAAAAGTTACCGATGTTTGTCTGATCGTGTTCTTTTATTTATATTGATTTTATGCATATTTTTTCAAACAAATTGAAAGTTCCAATTTTGTCAAAAAAAAAAACAGAGCCGAAGCGAACGAAACTGGGCCAATTAATTGGGTTCACAATACAATTCTCGAATGATAAGTTCTCGAATGATATCTAAAAATATCTTATTTCAAAAAGAATAGAGAACATAAGAGTTTACTCGATTTATACATCAAACTTCGCTAAAATTTACATAGGAATAAATTTACTTGTATTTCCGCATATATACGAGTATTTTAAATTAAAAGACCAACAACATTACGACTATCAAGTGCACACAAAAGGTTAGCTTTTATATTTGTTTTTATATAATGTGTGATTAAAATGTATGCCGGATGTAAATATATACAAAATAATTATATCAATAACTGTAATCTTTGCTATTCAAGACACATACATAATAAGACTATCAATATTAAAATGTATTATCTGTATGTATGTACACTTAATATCTTTTGTCGGTTGAAGGCTTAATTCAAGTTTAGTTTAAAATATTTTAAATTTGCATAAAAATGCAAGCGATACTTGAATTATCTGTATAAGTACACTCATCCCTCGCTTAACGGAAACTCTTTATACGGAAATTCGCTATAACGGAATTTAAAAATTAAACCAAGTTCTCTTTTTAGATATGTACTCATTTTGTTTTAATTCTTGTCAGCTCTAGTATGTATTTATTTTGTTGCCGTTGTGAATAGATGAAACGTGTCAGTTTATTTAACAAGTGTGTGTTTGCGTTTGGATGTAAGTTTTTAATTGTATACTAGCTGCCTTTTATAATGCCACCGAAACGAATAACTTCCAAAAATGAAGCGGTAAATATGAAAAGCCGTAAAATAATTACATTAGAAAAAAAAATTAGATGTATTGCGTCGTTTTGATGCAGGCGAGAAACTCAAAAACATTAGGTCTTGCGACATCTACAATAGGAACAATTCGTGATAATCAAGCATAAATTAAGACTCAATCACAATCAGCCACTCCGCGGACTGCTGCAAAGTTGACTCGCCACAGGAGTATCATTATGGAAAAGACGGAACATCTTTTAAGTGTATGGATTGAAAATAATAACCAGCACAACATACCTATGAGCACCATTATAATTCAAGAAAAAGCCAAAAGTCTTTTCGAAAATTTAAGGAAGAATAATGTCGGTGAAACTTCTGAAAACGAACCTTTTGGAGCAAGCAAAGATTGGTTTGAGAAGTTAAAAAATCGCCACAATCAACATAATCTTAAACTAAAAGGCGAAGCGGCTAGGGCAGATATAGAGGCAGCTTGTGAATATCCCAACATTTTGAAAACGATAATTGAGGAAGGAGGATACGTCCGTGAACAAGTTTTCAACGCAGATGAGAGTGGCCTATTTTGGAAACGGAAGCCTGCCAGAACATTTATTTCGAAAAATGAAAAGTCTGCACCTGGAAAAAAAGTGGCGAAGAAGCGATTAACTCTACTTTTTGGGGGTAACGCCACCGGTGATTTCAAGTTGAAACCCCTGCTAATATATTTATCAGAAAACCCAAGGGCACTCAAAGAATGTAATCAAAGGATGTAATCCCAGTTACTGGTAATTTAGCGGTCTAATAAGAAAGCTTAGATGACTTCGGCATTGTTCTAGGATTGGTTTAAAAATTGATTTTATTAGAGCGAGTCTCACAGAACTTTGTCTTAATTAGGACGAATACGAAATAAAATATAAAAACCTTTTTAACCCAAAACCATGTTAGTTAGTTAGTTAGTTTTAGGTGGCCGCCCAACAAAAGGACGAGACATAGATACATATGGTTCGTAGCCTTACCACAGAAATTGCTTCTTCGCACTACCCTACTGTAACCAATTTGACCTTCTCACGAAGCAGTAGATATCTCTAACGCTCAATTTACTGAGATCGCACAGGAGGTGAGCTCCCAAAAACTTGAGTCTGTTTTGAGACAGACTAGGACAGGTGCTTAACAAATGAAGTATTGTTTCCGCCTCTTCTTTGTCGTTACAGCTTCGACAATAATCATGAAACCAAGTCTACTGGCAAGCTTTCCAATAAGACAGTGTCCAATAATGACACCCACAAGGGTGCAATTTGCCCATCTATTGTTTGTAATTTTACGAGCTTCTTCTTTAAGGAGTAATTTGCATGTAGCAAGTGGTACATCAATGTCCACCTTGCACGGTAAGATGATGTAAGTAATACCTTGTCGCGCGAGTTCATCTTTCATATTCCTCGTTATATTGAAATGCCCTGGCACCAATATAATATGGATATTGAACTGTTCAGCCATCTCGTTAAGGGTGAAATACAACTCCGGGCTACTTTCGACGTGATAAATCCTGATTGTAAAACTTTAATAGCAACTTGACTGTCCGTAAAAATGCAAATATCTCTTACAGATATTACATGATAATTCATCCAGTCTATGGCTTCCTTGATTGCTATAAGCTCTGCCTGAAAAATACTGCAATGATCAGGGAGGCGGAAAGAGAGATTTACATTTAGTTCTTCGCAGAAAACCCCTCCACCGACCTTTCTATCAATTTTCGCACCATCTGTAAAAAAGTTTATAAAACCTGATTTTAAAACTGTTCCATTCACCCAACTGTTCACTCTGTCACCCAACTGTTCACTCTGGAAGGAATATCAGTTATAAATTTAACTTCGAAGTATGATGTCGAGATGGTGAAGTCGGTAGAATTAGGGATTTCTTTGTTCGTTAGAATAGATGAGTGTCCCATAATGTTACAGGACCACATAGAAATTGATTTAAGCCTTATGGCTGTACTAGTAGCCACTTGCTTAGCCAGAATATCCAAAGGGATGAGATGAAAGAGAATCTCCAGTGTTTGAGTAGAAGTGCTTCTAAGTGCACCTCTAATACACAAGGTAGCAGTTCTTTGCACTTTCATCAGCAATTTTTGGTTCGCCACTGTATTTAAAGCGGGGCCACCAAACTGTAACTCCATACATTAGAACTGGTCTAACTACAGAGGTATAAAGCCAATTCACAATGTGTGGGGCTTAAGTCTCCACCCCTTTCCAATGGCATTTTTACAAGATTAGGGTGCTATCGTAGCCTTTTTTACTCTTTCCAGAATATTAGGCTTCCAGCTAAGTTTACTATCCAAAATGAGACCCAAGAATTTCACTTTATGTTTAAAACAACTCCATTGAGAGTTGGAGGGTCAAAGCGAGGAAGTTTGTACTTCCTGGAAAAAAGAACCAACTCAGTCTTCAGTGGATTAACACTAAGACCACAACTGTTGGTCCATTGAGTTAGAATGCCAAGAGCATTCTGCATAACATCTCTGAGAATACAAGGATATTTACCGAAAGCGCCAATAGCAACATCATCTGCATTAGCCACTTCTCTATAGGACTACTCTATAGGACATAAAAGGGAATGGAAAGCAGTTTCCACTGATTTTTCCTTACGATATGCTTGCTGACACGCTGACAGCTTTGCAGGCTCGATTGAGCGTTTCAGGTAAGCCTCTGTCTGTATTTCTAGAATTTTCAAGAAATAAGAAGATAAGGTAATAGGCATAAGGTCTTTGGGATTGCAATGAGAGCCTTTGGTATAAAAATTACATTTACTTCAGTTCATTTCTTTGGAATGTGACATAGTTCGAGGCTACTTTTGAAAATTACTTCAAGCCAGGGAACAGTTAAGTCAGTGATTTTCTGAATATCGGCAGGAATAATGCCATCCAGGCCTGCAGACTTGAAAGGCTTGAACCTGTTTAGTGCCAACAAGATAGTTCTCCTATTGACAATTTTCCCCGCGAGGCCAGTAGCCTTATTTGCCTTTGGCAAAATAGGAGGAGAATTGGAACAACCCGGAAAATGAGTTTCCAAAAGAAGCTCCAACGATTCCCTACTTATTGTAGTCCATTTTCCATCCGGTCGTTGGAGATAACTTGGAATGATAGGACAAGTGGATAATATCTTACGTAGCCTAGCTACCCCAGAGGACTCCTATATTTTATTACAAAAGAGACTCCAGGAATTGCTTTTGGCACTTCTTACTTCATATTTATAAACTTTAAGGACCTTCTTATAGTAGTCCTAAGTTAGGAGGGACAAGTTAGGGATGTGAAGAATCGAAACCGTGTGCGTCCCTAAAAAACAACTAAGAATATTGCTACGGTAGCCCTTAGTGTTGAAGAAAACCCTTATAAACTCGAATAATAAATAGCATTCCGAAATACTATTCTAAATAAACTGATGGTATATTATATCGGGTCAGTTTCTCAAGGTGCTTCAAGTGCCATGTATTTGGGCATATTGCAAAGTCGTGCAAAGATTCAATTTGCAGACACTGCGCTGAGGTTGGACAAGACCACAAATTATGTCTAAAGAAAGCGGAAGGGGCTAAATGTGTTCGCTTAAAAAATCTAAAAAACTCTTCAATCACTCTCCAAAGAGCAGAATATGGTCAGCATATAAATGGAACTGAACTTTGTCGCACCGACAACTATTTATAACGAATTAATGTCACATAAACTGTCAATTGAGGATTGACCAACTCAATATAAGTCATCTTCTCAAGATAAGAAGATGGATATACTCTGTATGCAGAAACCCTATATGGCTAAAGAGAGAGAAGGTGGTTTGGCGTCATCAATAAGAGTTGTCACTTGGTGGTGGTGACAATCCGAAAACTACAATAAGAGTCACAATTCTGCGAATCCGATTTGCTCTGTGTAACCTTTATACCTAATCAGTATCTATTGTCAATTCTTTGATAAAAGAACCGTCGATTACATCAATAGGCTTAATAAAATTATGCAGGGTCTGAAAAACCTTCCTATATTATCATAACTTGCAACTTCAACGCTAAATTCAAACTATGGCATAATAAGAACCCTCTTCAACAATTTAAGGGTCCGTTCTGGGCCCACACTACTAGAACGTCGTCTTTCTGACAGAATGAACAGTCACCATCAAAGAACATTAATAGCGCACAAAGAAAAATCCTTCTTGGTTTTACAAAAGCTTACAGAACTGTATATCAACAGATGCGGTTCCTGTGTTACCAGAGCTACGGTGTCGTGGTTTTGCAAGCTGGAGAAATAGAAAAATACCTCTTTTTTCGCTTAAGAGCCAGATGCGGAAAGCATCCATTGAAATATAACAAGATCGAACAATTCGATGGATGGACGGACAACTTTCAGTTTCCTTCCAAACATCGAAGAAATGTTGGATAAAAGTAGATTTTAACGAGGCATGGTAAAATAACAAACTTTTCATTAAAGCGAACCGAGCTCCTGTGAGTGTAGCTAAGATAAAGAAACAATGGACTACTTGCTTTATAGCTGCAATCTTGTCCAAGACGAAAGAAACCAACTAATGATAGAGCTGAGTGCAAAGTGACCAGTCAGCAGACTAAGCTTTATAATGTCTAGAAATATCATGGCTTCTTTAAAGTTTCTGTGACACTGTTCTAAACAATAGATAGTGTCAAGTTCCTGCTAACAGTTGAAACTAGTCTATGTTAAACATGCATATGTCTACGGCGAATAACCGAGGAGTTAGATAGTTAAAAGTGTGAGCTTTTACGTGGCAGAGATGATAACAGTTTAATCAATCTGGCTAAGCATACTAAGTAAACAGTAAGAAAGGCCAAACACGACGGAGCGAGAATGTTTAAAAACTAAGAGCCTAGGAAACATTCTCACGCACGTAAACCGTCAAATGATAACAGCAGCAGTTAATTTATTAGTCCATCTAATTAAAAAATTAACGAACGAACGTGCGACTCCGTCTGTTTAAAATATTCAAATATTAAAGATGGTGGTCACGAATTACATTTTCGAACATGCCACTGAACCATACTTGAGCAACATTCGAACATGCAATCCGCCTACACATAAACTGGAAAACGTATTGTAATCGAACTCAAGTTTAACGTTTAAAATTCCTTTTGTGATCTTTTTAGTTTTTGGTTGCATCATTTTTGAATTCCAAATAAAACACTTGTGCAAATTTTTAAATGAAAGTGTTATTATTTATTTATTAATTAAGTTGTGAACACGGACAATTTTTCTAGTAAAATAAATTTACGTTTAGTTAATTATATACAAGGCCTTCACAAACGCAATTAACTTTCTTTTTTTTATGTTATAATAAGTATATTAATTTTATAATTTTTCCACAATTATACATGTTATTTATTTGTTTCACAAGTACATATAGCATGATTATGTATATAAAAACGAAACATAGTGTTAATGTTGAAAATTAACCTAACCGACCTCTGTGTATATTTGCACAAAACGTTATACTAATTGAACATTTCACTATACACTACAAAATTCGTAACAGTAATCTCAAAAACCAAATAATATAAAGAGATGTCGCAACATATAAAAACATCCAAAATTTAGTTATGGGTTCCAACAAAACCAACACTATTGTATTTTATACAAGCCATGAAGCTTGGCTAAGTAAAACATATTATGACTACTATTTGGCTATGTGTTAGTGAATTTGACTACAGTAAAAATCGAAACAAAAAATTTTATTTCGCATTGTCCATACTCCTCTAAATTCAAAGTATATAAAATTTCTACAAAAAAAACGAAACAAAAATTATATTTTGCACTGTCCATTCTGCTCTAAATTCATAGTATATAATATAGTATATAATGAAGTAAATAATAAATTTGTTTTTTGCTTTGTCATAAAGAGCGCAACATACTGTTGTTCCATCATTCGTATTCATTTTTTATTTACATCAAAGCATATAATAAAAGTATATACAAATTATACTACGTCACAACACTAATACTTAGGTATAGTAGTCACTTTTTGGCATAAGTATCGCAACTTCATGGCTTGTATATACATTTGTGTTGGTTTTGGTTCCAATCATTTTATCGGGTTTCAATCGTCGTTGCGAGTCAAAACCACCTATATTACATGCCATATTGTTTGCATGTATGTGTAGAGTAAGTATGTATATGCATCATTGTATTTTAAATAATTGTTTAGCACCCGCAACGACGATTGGAACCCGTAAATTTTAGATGTTTTTTTTTTATGTATGGGTTGCAGGTCTCTTTGTATAATTTGATTTCTGGTATTATAGTATTTACAGGTTTTCCGTGTTGTGATGTTTCTAAAACTTGAGAAAAAAATGGTTTAGAAATTAGGACCACAGGACAAACTATTAAGTTTCACCATGCGATTTTGGGTCGTATATACCCAAAGGCAAATGTGGATCATTATAGCGGTGGGGCCTAATGTGATTTTGAGAATCAAATGTATTATTCATTATTGAGAGCCGGTAATTTTTAACGGTAACAATTAATGGTATTGGTCATAAAACGGTTAATTCAATTGATTTGTAATGTTAAGCAAATTTTTTTAAAATCTACTTTGTATTAATTTTTGTTATATTAAGTTTTGTATTAAATAAAGTGTATATAAATTAGATTTGGATTATAATATTATATTGTCGTATTATTGTATTATTAATTTATTTATTATTTTATATTAAAATTAACAATAGTACACTTACAATAGCAGCATGAAGGCGAAATAATAAATTTGTAATTTACAAGTGAAAACAATGCCATCTTTTACAGCTTACGGCTTGGAGAAATTAGTTCTGTCGACACCGTAACACGATTATTAGCAGAATTAGTAATAACACAATTATTAGAAAAAATTTACACGATAGACATCTATCGTCCGTTAGAAACATTAATTATTATAAAACTTATAGTTAATTATTATAGCACAAATGTACACAATAGACATCTAAACAAATCAGTTCTATACCAATCATCAAGAGGAATGATCGCAACTGAAAAATTAAAAAAAAAGCCTTAACGGTACATTTTTGGTCCATTTTTGAAACCGGATTGAGGCATCAAAACCATCCATCATTCAACAATATCGTGGGTTGCCATCTTGAAAATTAAAGTATACATTTTGTTTTTTTTTGTTCCTGTTTATTACTAAACAATTGAAGTTTTTTTGTTAATAAACCATTACCAAACTATATATAAATTTCGTTTGCTGATTGAATGATTTAAGAGTTGAATGAATTATGGAGGCCCTTAAAAAACGTCGGTCGATATTAAGTGGTCAAGTGACGAAAATAGTGACATTTGCAGATGCTATTTTATCATCCACCAAAATTAAGGATATCAAACTCGATTGGAAAAAGTGCATGGATTGAGTATCGAATTTGTACGGGTAGAAGATAAAACGTTTGAATAGCCCCAGACCCAATTTTATTATCGGATGAATTCGATGATAACTATTACGCAGTTGCTCAGTTGAACGCGGCACTGCGATTTTTTCGCACTGCGTCAGTTCATTTGAATACCTCAGGCATCATTGGTGATACCACGTACCAACTTCATATGGAATCAAACGAAACCAAGCTACCGCGTTTGCATGGACCAATATACGACGGTGATTTTCAAGAGTGGCAGAGTTTTTTCGATCTCTTTAATAGTGCTGTGCATGAGAAATTATCGTTAACCGCAGCTCAAAAGTTACAATATTTAAAGGGGTTGTTAAGGAGTAAACCATTAGGCCTAATCAAGCATCTGAATGTTACGGATGCGAATTACGTAGAAGCCTATAAGTGATTAGTGAAGAGATATGATAAAAAGAAGCTAACCATAAATCGTACATCGAAACCTTTGTCAAACAACCTGCAATTACACGTGTTAACGCTTCGAAAATTGGCCGATACAACTGAGGAAATCATCAGAGGCCTTAAAGCAATTGAACCACAAGGAGAGTTACGCGATCCGTGGCTAGTGTATATTATAGTCACTAAACTAGACGTCGATAGCCGGCAATTTTGGCAGCAATTTTGGTCACGAGGCTATAACTGTTTAAGTGACTCTTATACAGTACATACCTGTAAATCAAAACGATCATGTTAAATTAGTCGAAAACGACACAACAGCTTATTACACGTTTTCGACCGTACACACATTATCTAACATTAAAACAAGCGAACCATCATCAACGAACGCTTCAATCAACATACCAGCGATCACGCTATTGAGCTCAGTTACCACGAGCTATTCACCAATCAACTTATGACTCACTCACAAACAGACTCAACAACCACGAGCACTCCTCCAATCAACAAACATCAGTCAGAGGACAAATCAAACCAAACCACCAGAGGCTATAAGTTGACCATAATAGTAACCTAGAGAATGCAACCTGATCTTCATAATTTCCAATCGCTCTTACCAACCGCAATGATGAATGTTACTTTTACTAGATTCTGGCTCACAGGCATCATTTGTAACCGAAGATTGCATCCACCGCTTAGGCTTACCGTGTTACAAGACGCATATTGCAATTAAAGGAGTTGGGTCATCTACCGCGGGAACGAGTCGAAGTGCAACGATATTAGAGATATCGTCAAGATATACAACCCAACCGAAGTTGAAAATGAACGCTCTAATACTTTCAGCTATAACCAGTTCGATACCATCCACGAATGTGAATCCGAAACTATGGGACCATCTCAAAGATCTTCCATTAGCAGACTCCAAGTTTCATCAAACGGGTACGATTGACATTCTAATCGGCACCGAATATTTCTTTGACATACTGACGGAGGGTAAATTCCCGGGTAATCATTATGGACTAGGTGCCCAAAACACTATCTTTAGATGGATAGTTGTAGGGATTACCACTAACCGAACATCGAGCTGCTTAGCACAATTAACGTTGTGCACCGAACTTGACATCGATCATCTGATTCGAAGTTTTGGGAGACCGAAGAGGTACCAACAACAAATTATCTCACCGCCGAACAAAAATTATGTGAAACACATTTTGCGGAGACACACATTAACGCACGAATGAAGGACGGTTTATTGTGAGAAAGAAGGACATTGAGCCATTAGGAGAAACCAGAGATAGAGCTATCAAACGACTTTACCCTGTTGAAACCAAATTATCGAGAGACCCAGATCTACGGCGAGATTATATGGCGTTCATGCGCGAATTTGCGAAATTGGGCCACATGGAATTGATTGATCCCAAAACGTTGGTAAATGATCCGTCAAAGTCATATTACATGCCACATCATGCAGTAGTGGAACAATCAAGCATTACCGCCAAAGTTAGAGTGGTATTTGATGCTTCGGCTCAATCTACGACTACTGTTTCGCTGAACAACAATCTGATGGTCGGACCAACCGTTCAAGATAGCTTGTATTCCATTCTCGTACGTTTTCGTAGACACCCAATTGTCTTCACCAGTGATATCGAAAAGATGTACCGCCAAATCTTTAGATCAAGAAGACGCGGATTTTCAACTAAAGTGTGGCCTGAGTCTCCAGTCCTACCAATTGATGACTACCGGCTGTTAACGGTAATCTACGGTACTACCTCAGCACCATATTTGGCCACGAAAACGTTAAGAACGACAGCCGATAACAATGCTACCAAGTTTCCAGATACTTCAAAAATCATTACACAAGATATTTATATCGACGATTTCATGTCAGGTGCCAATTGTGTGGCAGAAGCGGTAAAGCTCCAAAGTGAAATTATAGGCTTTCATCTACGTAAGTGGACGTCGAACAACCTAGAATTGCTAAAAACCATACCGAAAACCAGCCAAGAACTAACACCCATCGAAATCTCAGAAGGAGCACGATCAGTTAAGTTATTAGGTCTAGAATGATGTCCCAAGAGTGACGCATTCCATTTTAAAATTATACCAAAGTTAGCAATCACGAAGACAAAGTGGGAGCTGTTATCAGAGGCGTCCAAAATATTCGATCCTCTGGGATCGCTGTTACCCTCGATTATAATGATTAAAATCTTGTTACAATTATTATGGTTGCAAAATCTACAGTGGGATGATAATGAATCACCACCATATCAACGAGAGAAAAATTTACGAGAGAAAAAATTTTCAGTTGCATGGATTTTTAGATGCATCTGAATTCGCATACGCCGCAGTAATCTATACTAGAACATCGTGTGTGCAAAACCCAGTGTTTAATAGCGCCTATTAAACTCCTATCCATTCCTCGTCTGGAATTATGCGGTGCCCTATTACTTACGAAACTGATGAAAACAGTAACCGAATCATTGCAATCCGACCACGTCGAAATTTTTATAATTTCAACCTTTATAATTTCACGATTTTAAAATTATTTAATACGCGGCACCTGGGCCCATAACCTGTTAAAAATTAATAGTGCAGGACGTTTTTACTTTTTCTGAATTCACCACCCAACCAACATTTTATTCTTTCTTGACAGCTGCATTACAAAACTAAGGATGTGTATTAAAACGAAAAATAATTATATTATTCAACAAAAACAACAACGCATCGATGATTCAGAGCGCTGCTTAACTATTTATTCGATATAAATAGGATTTTTGCGTTGTGGTATGTGACAGCTGGTGAAAGTCGTCCAAAACGTTTTAACCAACTATGTCCGCATATTTTTTTTTAAATCGCTTGCGTTCAATTCTCAACATACTTCCAACAGTTAGGGGACCTGAATGCAATTAATGTAGAGTACGATGTGAAATACCTGTGTTGTTACGTTAGAACAGTTTACAACTGTTTTTGACTTCCGCACTATTCACATTGAATTCATATATCCAGATGTAATCATAAATAAAGCCATATTTTAATTAAATCATAGTTTTAATTAATTTAAAATTGTTACAATTACAACAGTTAAAATTATTACAGAATTCGAACAGCAAACGAGCTCAATACAAAATATGGAAGAGACAATTATTTCACTTACGTCAAAATTATTACAAAGATCATAATTATTTTAAAAATCGAACACCGGGCCTTTGTCAATATATCGTAAAATTACTATATCATAATTTTACAGAATAAAACGTGAATTTTTAAAAAAAATCATCCATACCCTTATCAAACGCTTCGATTGTCAGTACATTTAGGTATATTACTATTGTGCTACACTAAAAAGAAAAACCCAGGCCACAGATTATTGCGTATATGCAAGATCACCCTACGATATTCAATAATCTGCTAATTTTATTAGTCTGTTAAACCGGTCATTTCTCACTTATCTGTATCATCAACATATGCTACTGTGTTTTGCACATGTTTCTGTAATCTGATAAAGTCAATATACTCCAAACAAAAACAGACCGCCGATTCATTATGTTTGTTATGGTTTTATATTGAGAGGAAATGCATTTGACATGTGACTAGTTAGAAAGTGCAAAAGATAAAGATATAGCTAGTAAAAATTGTATTAGTAAGAGTAATTTCTACAACGTGGATTATATAAAGTCTATAAAAGATTTGAAATAATGTATACACTGTAAATAACAACTTTCCACCAGTCATCTTTACATTTTTTTTCTTTTGTACACTTTAAACGTTTATTAATTTATTTTATGACACAATTATCAACGATTATTCGTTATATGTATGTGTAACAAAAATATTTCCATATTGTGCATTTAAGCAACTAAGTTTACTAAAAATCACATGTTGATAAGACAATCGCGTTTCGTGGTAATTTACGTATTTCGATAAATAAATAACTTGTGCCAATCGACATAATAATATCAGAGGGGGTATTTCTTATTTAATAAGCATTTGTTTTATAATCTTATATAACTTTTATTAAAAAGTGTGATCATGCTAAATAATTTAATAAAAATAGAAAAGCCAGCAGATTCTGAGTAACTCACATTGAATTAATTAATATTTTTTAAATGGTAATCACTGATAAACTTTGACCGAGCAATTGGCGCAGTGGTTAAAGCTGCGGTGTTTGAGACGGGAGGTACCGGGTTCGAACCCCAACAAGGGAGGGTTGCAAAAGGGATTTTTCATCACCTGATTACGATCGGTGATGACAATGAACACAACTATGACCCCCCTGTTGGAGTGCAGAATCTATGGACCGAACCATCGTCCATGTAGTGATGGCGTAGGGTAGGACGTTAAAAATTAACCGCGAAAGAGTTGGGAGAGCTTCGGCCCCAGAACAGATTGCAGAGTTCAAAAACAAAAAAAAAAAAAAGATAAACTTTGGAGATAGATAACATTTTGAATTAAAATTTAATTATTAATTTTTTAATACCATTTTTAACTTAATTTTCTTATTTTTTAAATTTCTTTTTCTAAATTTATATTATATTATGTTTATGCAATATAATCTGCTAATATGTTAGCAATAATATTGACATGCAAACTAACATTTGGCTCGATATTAGAGTTTTTAATTCAAATTAAACCAAGACAATTATTCATAGCTAGAGATTAAGGTCCAAATCGATAAACGCAAATTAATTCACAACTACAACTATAGTGTCTGTTTTTGGTATTTTTAATTCACATTAAAACTGCAGGTTTAAGTTGTCATCCAGTTTTAAGTCGTGGGTATCGGTGATTAAGCCGCTTTTATGGTTGCATTCGGTCGTTCGTTCATTCGTTCTGTATTTGTTTTCAACCAATCACATTATTTTAAATAACGTTATTATTTTAATCACATATTTAAAATAACGTTATTTTCGTTTTGAATTTGTTTGATTGATTGAACAAAAATACAAAACGAATGAACGAACGAATGAATGCATTTATAAAAGCGGCTCAAAACCGCTTTTACAACTGACGGTTATGATCGATAACCATTTTGAATTTCTATAATTGGTTATTTTTAATTTGTAAATACATAAATAAAGCGTTTATATGTCAAAAAGTAGCCTTATGTTTTTTTCCTGTGTTGATTTTTTGGAAATATAGATTCATCCATTTTTTATTAAGAACAATGGGTGCTGTGGGTGAATCTCAATAGGGTGCTTACCCTGGTGGTTTATAGTTGTAACTTGTTACAACATATTCTCAACTGTTGCAACTATGTGGAGTCCACCAATTGTATGTAATATACTTCCTAGTGGGACCACCCGGGCAACGACCTAGGTCGGCTAAATATTAGATGCGAGTGTTTTGCACTATAAAACAAGGGCCAGATTAAGGTGTCATGCGACCCGTGCCAATAATCAACCTGGCTGGGGGCCCTTCCAAAAAGCCCAGTCTTGAACGGAGCCTCTGGATACCTGGCGACCTCCAGTTGCTCTTAGCCTTATCCTTGTATTGTGGATCTCTCCAAGGATGAACCCCATTTTTCTCAGTTATGTGGAAGATGGTAGCATCACTCCCTCTAATTGTTGGAAGGTGGAAAAGGCCTTAGCCTCCTCTTTCCTCACAGTTATGAGGGAGAACCCTGGTGTCGCTCCTACATGTCGAGATGGAGGTTGGTACAGCAACCATGTAAAATTGACAGCCTGTGCCAATCAGAGATCTCTGGATCTCTATAGGAAGGCGATTAGCAGCCTAGAGGTTTGGCCTGCAGCCAAGCTTAAGGTAATAACCATTGGAGGATATTTCCAGTAGGCCGAGAGCTCGTGCGTGGGTTCCGGCTGAACCGAGTAATCCAAAAACCATTTTAGAATTGCTGCAAATCAGCAATCCAGAATTACCAACTTCAAATTGGAAGATAGCCAAGGTGGAGGAAGCAAGAGATGACAATAGGTCAGTCGTCATTATTATTAACACCGAATCATTGGATATACTAGCCAAGACAGGTGGTCTAGTGAGCTATGGATTTAGCGCGGTGACTCTCAAAGTTTACAAAAAGGATGGGGCTGCAAAGTCACGGAACCTCGTCTGGGGACGGTTGCTCAATTGACATGCAGTCGCACCCTAAAAAGACAGAGGGTACGGATTTGGACAATGAGTTGTCTACATCAATGGAGTCATTTTGCGGACTCGGTTCAGACTCTGATTCCACGGAATCTGGGACCACTGTGGTGGAGGTTTTGAAATAAAGCATTAAAATGCTTAATTTCATGCAAATCAACCTTCATCACTGCAAGGCAGCGTCAGCTGCTCTGTTGCTCCAAATATCAAAAGATGGCGAAAATGTCGTCTTAGTTCAAGAACCATGGGTCAAAGAGGATCAGGTTCTTGGGCTCGGAGCTCCGAATTACAAATTACTGTTTGTACAGCAAGAACGTAAGATTCGTTCATGCATTCTTGCGAAAAGCAAACTAAATCTCTTTCTGCTTGAAAATTACAGCGACGCAAATGTAGTAGCAGCTAGCATCGAGATGGAAAAGAAAACCTCTGGCTAATATCAGCGTACTTGCCGCACGACGGGGTAAGTCTCCCTTGTGCAAATGTGTGCGGTCTTGTAATGGATGCTCAAAAACGGAAAGTTGGAATCATCCTTGGTTGTGATGCGAACTCACATCATACGATCTGGGGAAGCACTGATATAAATGAGAGAGGTGAGTTACTTTTTGATTACATTCTTAGTACAACCCTATCAATTTGTAATGTATGTTGTAAGCCTTCCTTTATAACAAGTAATAGACAGGAAGTTTTAGACATTACCCTTGTTTCGAATTTCCTGTCAAATAGAGTAATAATTTGGAGTGTCTGAGGAACACTCATTTTCTGATCATCGTTACCTTCAATACGGAATGGATATACAAAATTCTAAAAATCCAACCTTTAGAAACCGAAGGAAGACCAATTGGGATACTTTCAGGACGGTTTAAAGTAACTCTCTACCATCAGTCGTCCCAAAATCTCCGGAATCAACACGGGAGTTGGATGACATAGTAGATCAGGTGTCAGATGCTTAAAATAAAGCTATCTCTAGTTCATGTCCTATAAGTAGACCTAAGGGTAAACCTCGTCCACCATGGTGGTCAACGATCAGATAGCCAATGGACTACAACGGGTAAGGTATCCTTGGAGCTTCTTTTGGAAACTCATTTTCCGGGTTGTTCTGATTCTCCCCCTATTTTGCCAAAGGTTAACAAGACTACTAGCCTTCCGGGGAAAATTGTCAGTAGGAGAAATATCTTATTGGCAGTTAACAGTTTCAAGCCTTACAAGTCTACAGGTCTGGACGGCATTATTCCTGCCGATTTTCAGAAAACCGCTGACTTAACTGTTCCCTGGCTTGAGGTGATTTTTAAAAGTAGTCTCAAACTTTGTCATATGCCAAAAAAAAATGGACTGAAGTAATCGTTATTTTTATACCTAAGGCGGAAAAATGCTCTCATTGCAATCCCAAGGACCTTAGGCCTATAAGCTTATCTTCTTATTTCTTGAAAATTTTAGAAAGACAGATAGAGGCTTACCTTAAGGGCTCAATCGAGCCTGTAAGGCTGTCAACGTCTCAGCATGCTTATTATAAAGAGAAATCGGTAGAAACTGCTTTCCATCCCCTATTATGTCCTATAGAGTAGTCTCTCGAATATAAGGGATTCGGTGACCTTTTGTGATATTGAAAGTGCTTTTAATAATGTCCAACCAGAGGCGATCACACAAGCACTTTCAAGTTTGGGGGTGGATGGGGCACTTAGAAGCTGGATTGATCAAATACCTAAAGGCAGGATCATAATGGCGAATCTGGGTGGATCATCCATCCGTAAATGTGTAAGTAGAGGTACTCCGTAAGGCGGTGTATTCTCCCCTTCTTTGGAACTTGTTCATAAATGACTTGTTATTAAACAAGGAAGGGGCTGGCTTCAAAGTGGTGGCTTATGCGGATGATGTTGCTATTGGCACTTTTGGTAAACATCCTTGTATCCTAAGAGATGTTATGCAGAATGCTGTTGGCATTCTAACTCAATGGACCAATAGCTGTGGTCTCAGTGTTAATCAACTGAAGACTGAAGTGGTTCTTTTTTCCAGGAGGTATAAACTTCCTTTTTTCGAACCTCCAACTCTTAATGGAGTTGTTTTGAACATCGCAAAGAAAGTGAAATTCTTACGTCTTATCTTGGACAGCAAACTAAGCTGGAAGTTAAATATTATGGAAAGAGTAAAAAAAGCTACGATAGCACTCTACTGTTGTAAAAATGCCATTGGGGAAGGATTATGCCCCATATTATACACTGGCTTTACACCTCTGTAGTTAGACCAATTCTAATGTATGGAGTCACGGTTTGGTGGCCCGCTTTATGTACAGTGGCGAACCATCAATTGTTGATGAAAGTGCAAAGAACTGCTGCCTTGTGTATTAGTGGTGCAGTTAGAAGTACCTCTACTCAAGCACTGCCTCTACTCAAGCACTGGAAATTCTCTTTCATCTCATCCCTCTGGATATCCTGGCCAAACAAGTTGCTGCAAGTACACCTATAAGGCTTAAATCTATTTCTTTGTGGTCCTGTAACATTATGGGCCACTCGTCTATTCTTACGAACAAAGAAATTCCTAAATCTATTGACTATACCATCTCGATTCCTTCCAGAGAGGACTGGGTGAGTGGAACAGTTTCAAAGTCAGGTTTTATTAACTTCTTTACAGATCGATCAAAAATTGATGGAAAGGTCGGTGGAGGGGTTTTCTGCGAAGAACTAAATGTAAACCTTTCTTTCCGCCTCCCTGATCATTGCAGTATTTTTTAGGCAGAGCTTATAGCAACCAAGGAAGCCATAGACTGGATGAAGTATCATGTAATATCTGCGAGAGATATTCGCATTTTTACGTACAGTCAGGCTGCAGTTAAAGTTCTACAATCAGGCTATATCACATCGAAAGTCACCCGGAACTGTCTTTCATCTCTTAACGAGATGACTGAACAGTTCAACATTACGGCAAGGTACTACTTGCCTCTTATTACCATGCAAGATGGACATTGGAGTTCCACTTGCTACGTGCAAACTGCTCCTTAAAGAGGAAGCTTATAAAATTACAAAAAACAGATGGGCAAATCTCTTGTGTAATTACCAGGCAGATTTGGCCTTATCTGGACTTAAAGAAGTCGAACCAGTTAATGTCTATGCAAAGGTGTAACATTAGCACAAACGTGGGTGTCATTACTGGTCACTGTCTTATAGGTAAACATGCTAGTAGACTTGGCGTCTTCTCTCATGATTACTATCGAAGTTGCAAGGACGAAGAAGAAGAGGAAACAATACGTCATTTGTTATGCACCTGTCCTTGTTTGTCTCAAAACAGACTCAAGTTTTTTTGAGCTCGTTTCCTAACGGATCTAACGGATCTCAGTAATTTGAGCGTTAAAGATATCTACCGCTTCGTGAGAAGCTCAAACTGGTTTCAGTAAGGTAATGCGGAGAAGAAAATTTTGTGGTAAGAACTCATGATTACTATCGAAGTTGCAAGGACGAAGAAGAAGAGGAAACAATACGTCATTTGTTATGCACCTGTCCTTGTTTGTCTCAAAACAGACTCAAGTTTTTTTGAGCTCGTTTCCTAACGGATCTAACGGATCTCAGTAATTTGAGCGTTAAAGATATCTACCGCTACATGAGAAGCACAAACTGGTTTCAGTAAGGTAATGCGGAGAAGAAAATTTTGTGGTAAGGCTATGGGACCAGACCACATGTACTTGTTGGACGGCCACCTAAACCTATCCTAACCTATTAAGAACAATTGTAAAGTGGGAAATAAATTTATTAATTAATTAATAAATAATATAGTTGCTTAACATACTATTCGGAAACTTGTATTCGAAAAATCGTTTTTCACGTTTAAAACGACGACTTTCGAAAATCAATTTCGAAAAAACTGTGACTACAAATAAAAGTTGTAGTTATGTTTGTCGACTTGGCCCTAAGTTTTACTAATATGAGATCTAGCGTCAAAAATAATAAACGGATAGGGTAGTGTATATAAAAGTTAACGTTCGTAGTTTGTTTCTAGAGCGTAAAGCAAATGTTCACGAATAAAACTGGTAAATATTAATAGTTTTTAAAATCAAAAGCATTTTAATTGTTTATCCTTCAATTGAACGATCTATTTAACATTTTAATATTATTATTTTTAATAAATTAATATAAGCTTAATTGATTCAACACAACATAACATCTTCATTTGACATTTTTAACATAAAATTTTTTAAACTTTTGATCGATTTTTACAAAATACTCGTAAGATCAAAACCTCTGAAGGCGTTGCCACATTAGGTGTATAAAAACAGACAGTGAGGTCGGTTGACAATATCCCGCGCCACGTGATAAACAGCAATTTTGGACAGCAAAATGACGTCACCATACAATAAAAGTAAATGAGAAAACAAGTAAAGTAATGGACAAATATTACTGTATTTTTAAAGACTTAAATACGGTAACTCAAATAACTTCAACAAAGCTAGTTTCATTTCTTTTTATTATAAACATAAACCTTTTTGTATTCTTTTTTTAGCTTACACTTTTCCATAAACTTACACTGACTCTATATAAAACAAAATATTCATATCTCTATATAAGAGAAAGAGAACAACAGATTGAAGCCTGAAGTTAGCTGTCATATTAATTCAGCACTCTTCTCAGCCCTCAACTCAACTTATTTTTATTTTGGCTACTAAAGCTCGGCCATCCGGACTGATCGTCGACCCATGACGATCCATCAAATCCCATTACATCTTTCTCATCATCACTATCAGTCATACCTACGTCATCATCGTTTTCTCTCAAATCACTATCAAAATCATATTCATCAGTTAACCAACCTCGCATGTCTCTTGAATTAAACACGCTCTCAAATGGTTGTTGAGTGATTTGAAAACCCTCAACATCACCAATAAGATAACGATTATGAGGAAGTACCTCTTTGACTGTATAAGGGCTCCTAAATTTTAAACTAAGTTTTTTTGACTGACCTGGTGGCGGAGGATTAAGAATCACCACTAAATCATGGCTTTCAAATCTCTGAACGACAACCTTTCCATCACATTTCTATTTATGCTTGGGTTTACTATTTTGCAATATTGCGTTCTTCCTAATTTCCACGCACAACCTTCCCAGAACAATATTCATAAAATCTTCCAATTCCAAAGTATCAGATTTTCGCTGATCTTGACCAAATAACATACGAGCAGGCGAGGTACCAATGGATCTATTTGCTGTATTATTCATAATGAACTCTGCTTCACCCAAAGCTTTATCCCATTCATAATCGGGTGTTGAAAGTTTACATAAAAGAGGAGTCAGAAATCGATTCATCTTTCAGCCTGCCTATTCGCCCTTGGATATGACGTAGCCACCAACAAATTCAAATCCATCAATTCTTTAAATTCCTTTGACGTAAAGCACGTACCTCTATCAGATATTAAAACCTTAGGCCGACTGTAATGCTAAAAGAATGATTGTAAATGATTAACAGTTTCTTTCGTACTAACAGTTCTAGTTGCATACAACTTTACAAATCTAGTGAAACCGTCAATTATTAGCAATATATGCAAATTCTTAAGACTGGTACAATTGAGTGGACCATAAGGGTCGACGTGAATAGTGAAAAACGGTTCCTTGCTCTTGTCAACTAGCTCCAAATAATCTAAACGAATCCTGTTTGATGGAGAATATGCAATACACTTCTAGCAATTCTTTATGTATTGACTAACATTACGTTTCAAATTGGGAAACCAATACATCCTACGAATCAAATCAACAGTTTTGTCAACTCCACAGTGACCCACACCACCATGATACGTTCTAATAATGTTTGAAATTAAAAGTGAAGGAACCCAAAACAATATCTTATCTTCATCCTTTTGATATACAATTCCATTTCGTAATTCATAAAAATTGTGTTCCTCATTTTCAAGCAAATCCTCAATTATTTCCGAAACTTTCTCCTTCTTGTAAAATGACAATCGTCAAGGTCGAAAAGTAAACGGCTCCTCTGAATTCAATGTTATTTTCATTTCGTAATCAAAATTACTCTTTCCAGTCTCTTCACTATTCAAATAATGTCTGTCAACGATTGATAACAACTTCGTACACGTTGCGGCAAATAACTTCACCAACATTTAACAATGAACCTTCCTGCAAGTCACCAATCGCGATATTTAAAATCTTACTAGAAAAATTATCAGAATCAGCCAACCTTAATGAATCATTCAAACTACTAGTATACCGTAGTTCTATTCTGTTATTTGGATAAAATTCCAATTTAAGACCGCCAATATTCATAAATTCCCATCCTAAAATACAAGCATCCATCCGGATTTTACCCTAAATTTAATTCTAAACTCAAAATTCAATACTTTCACATAACAATCTACCACTCCAAGAACCACCAACTGCGAGTTGTTTAATCCACAGAAACTATTCTTCAGCCTGTGTAAGAAATGCTTAAACAGAATGCATTTGTTTTCCAAAAAGATAATTTCGGAGGCATTAAACTGCCTTAAATTGAAATCCATTAAATTGGGTCAATGGCATACATGTGTAATGACATACAATTTTCAAAAAACTTCATTTTACATAATTAAATTAAACAAACTTTCGATAGTTTGCCTAATCTAATTATGTTTTTATTAAATAATAACTAATACATAAATATAAGTAATATACCCTACCTTTCAGGTACTGTAGTATCCGAGAATTCCTCTGGTAATAATGCAAGAAACTGTAAAATCTTTGGTTTTAAACTTGGCACCCTCTTTGTATTTATATCACAATTCACTTTATGCATCTCGGCCATACGTTTAGCAATTAATTTCCATATTTTAGGTTCTCGTACTGAGTCTGATGTTAACGTAACGCCAGGTACATATTCATATGCTAGTCCGTTTTTAAACGTAGCAAATAAGCTAGGTGCAAATCCATAAGTATGTAGTAATTTTATATTACGAGTTTCAGCTTTACGATCTATTAACATATCGGTTTTATTGCCATAGACTCGCACTAGTACAACATCTTTAGCACACGCATTTTCGGTTCCTGTCCCATCTTGTAAATAATTTTGATTGTTTATTGATTGTGGTATATTAAAGCAACCGATCAGTTTATTTGTAATTCCATCGGTGAATATCTGAAAGTAATTTAATTTAATTAATTATAGATAGCTATTTAATATTAATTAAAAAATATATGAGTATCATCAAAATATGTAAGCTTTTAAGGAACGCCGTTATTGTTATTTTATTTTATTTAAAGTGTACATAAAAGAATTATAATAAGTGATCTACTACTATCCTGAATCGTTATTTTTAGGGCATTATAAACAAAAGAAAATATATTAACTCAAACTAATTCAATTATATTATTTTATGAGGTTTTGTCATTTTACGAAAGCGTGCCGCTTGTTACACTTTTTACTTTTTTTTATTGTCTTTTATCTACGACGTTTTGTGCAATACTAGTTTTCTCTCGGTTCATATGCCGACGAGACATTTTTTGTTTTTCTTTATGGGCTACGCACCGCTATCCACCGTTTGTGGTCCACCTATCCACCGTTTGTGGTACTGGCTTTACGCTGGTTTCGAAAGGCTCCTCCCGCGTCATGAAACATGGTTTTAGCCTGTTAATTGAGATGTTTACAGTCCTGTCCTTGACCTTGACTGCAAAATACTTGCCACTACGCCGAATAATTTGGTATGGCCCTTCATACGGTCGCTGCAACGCTGCTTTTAGTGCATCTGTTCTAACGAAAACGTGACTGCAATCCCTCAAATCTTTGAAAACGAACGTATTTTCTTTGACATGACTAGAAGCTGGAGTGGGTTGGATGCTATTGAAATGCTTCCATAACCGAACTATAAAATCTGACGGATTTATGTTTGATTTGCTTGTTTCCAAAAAAATCACTTGGTAACCTTAAACTCTCGCAATATACCAATTCTGCAGTGGAGGTTCCCAACTCATCTTTATATGCTGTTCGTAACCCCAATATTATTAACGGGAGTGTCTTGGTTCATTGTGTGTTACCGTGACACATGATTGCAGCCTTCAGCGTTCGATGTAGTCTCTCGATCACCCCGTTGCATGCGAGATTGTACGCAGTAGTTCGCTTGTGTTTGAACCCAAGTACCTTAGCAAGTTCAGTAAACAGCAACGACTCAAACTGTGAGCCTTGATCCGTTGTCATGCTGACCGGCACACCGAAACATTCCTTGATTATCGCATTTGCTACTTTATCAGCTTTCAGGACGGATCGGATGCTAGTTGTTCTGCTATTAGCCTTTAATCGACTGCACTGCCCCAAGCTATCTCCTTGATTCTTGACAAGGCATCGGCTACCGTATTGCTTCTACCCGCGATGTGTTGTATGTCCGACGAAAATTGCGAAATAAAATCCAGTGACGCTGTTGTCTAGGGGATGCTTTATCCAAATTTTGCTGAAAGGCGTATACCCATGACATGTGGTCCGTGAACAGGATGAATGAACGTCCCTCCAGGATATGCTTGAAATGTTTGACGGCGCTGTTGGCCACCAAAAGCTCGTGATCGTAAGCGCTACATTTACGCTGCCTCAATTAATTTTACCGGAAAAAAACCAAGTGGTGTCCAAACATCCACTAACCGCTGTTGAACAACAGCCCCGATTGCTATGTTAGACGCGTCGACCATAACTGATAATTTCGCATCCGAAGAAGGATGCGCCAACATTACCGCGTCTCTTAACTTTGTTTTGCTCAGCTCAAACGCGTTTTCACTGTCACTTGTCCATTTCACTTTTGTCGTTCTTTTTGCTTCCTTTCAAGAACTGATTGAGCACTGCCTGAACTTGTGCCGCATTCGGGATGAATTTTCTATAAAAATTGAGCATGCCCAAAAACCTGCGCAAACAGTTGATTGTCTCGGGTTTCGGAAAATTTAATATAACTTCCACTTTTGACGTCGAGGGCTTTATACCCTTACTTGAGATCTCGTTACCCAAGAATGTGACTACTGGATGTCCGAAAACGCATTTACTCACGTTTATGACTAGGCCTGCATCTTTTAATCGCTCAAATACGATTTTAAGGTGCAGCAAATGTTCCTGCATCGATTGCGATGCCACCAGCAAACCATCAATATACGGAAAACAAATGTTGGTGTGCAAATGGCTATCTTGGGAATATCCTGCTCTTCCACTGGGATCTGATGGTATGCTTTTACCGGGTTTATAGTACAGAATACTTTGCAATTGTTCAACTGACAAGAAAAATCCGTCAAAAATGGAATAGAGTATCGGTCCGAATTTGTTTGTGCGTTTAGCATGCGGAATTTCTTTTCATATTATTCACCTGTCAAAGGCAAAATTGAACGAAATGTCTAACTTTAATAAAAAGATTTAGGAGAATAAGGACGAGTGAAAGGATTGGCATATCACGCTCTTATCTTTATGTTTCGGGAACTTAACAAATCTTGGAAGCAGGTAATTAATCGCATTTTATTATTCCAAAATCAGTTTAACCTGATATTTTACAATAATAAAAATTTTATTTTCCGTTAATAGATTATTGGATACTATTGCGGAAATGTTAAAGAAGTGCAACTGTCAGAGCATGTGATCAACGAGCTCCAAATAGGACAGCATACAATACACTCGGAATTACTTTACTTAAAACAATATTTTGTCTCTTTGATATTGTTCACTTAATTAAGAATATTAGAAATAATCTGCTAATTTCAAATATTTTGATTAGAGAAGAAATTACATCCTGAAACATACTGTCGAAATTGTTTTATGCTGATAATGGTCTGATTCGACCAATGCGTAGACTTACAGAGCCACACATAAAACCTGATAATTTTCAAAAAAATGAAGGTCAAATTAGCGACGCAGGTGTTTAGTAAGCACGTTGATACGGCTATTTTTACAGACAAATTGTCAAAAGACAAATTGTACGATACGTAAAAATGTTATGTACAAAGATCCACCAACTCAACATCAAAGCTAAACATATACCGAGCTACTTATTTAAAAATCGGCAGTATGAAAAAACTACAAATGGTGGTTTTGCATTACCAACAGAAGTTTTTGTAAAATTAATAAAAAAAAATAATTAAGATTTTTGAGGATAATTTTGATAAAATCTGTTTCAAACACAAAGTAGTTGACAAACTTTATAATTTGTGCGAAAACCAATATAAAACTTCTTGTCGCCTTGAAGAACATAAAAAAAATTTAATTATGCATACATTAGGTAAGAGTACTTTTACGTGCAAAAATCCATAGAATTAATTCTAAAGTAAAAAGTACCAAAAAAAAAAATTAAGAAAATTTAATATACTTAATCATTTGTAATGAATATATGAATTAACCCAGTAGGAAATATGTCAACATGCATAAGTATTAAATTTCTATTATGTATAGAAATTTTCAACTCTATGGTAAATAAACATCAAAATTTCAACTCTATGGTAAATAACATTGAAGTGAAAACAATGTAATTGACCTTCAAGAGATTTTTGAGAGTGATGGGGCTTATAATTTTCTACAAGAAACTAATAATGTAATTAATAATGAATTGGAATCCAGGCCGTAAGTCATAGTATAACAAGGATTGTGCTTGATGACCTACTCTCAATTCTACAGGATTCAAAAATATTTACAAAATCAAAATCTTCGAAACCCTTACTTAAAATGTACTGGTCATATGCCAATAATTAAAGATATACCGGGCGGTAATTACATGCATTTCGGGATTCAAGAAGCAATTTTAAATTTAAATTTGCGGGATGTTTTGTAGATAATATAAAAAAAATTGTTATAGATGACACTGTGGCCTATTTTGGATTCGATAGTAGATGGCCAAAACTTAAATCCGTTTGTAATTGGATGCTTTGTAGGGCCAGGTAAACCACAATCCATCGACAGTTTTATTGCAGATTTTGTACCGGATGTGACACAGCTTAGTACTAATGGTATTAAAGTTCATCAACGTGGGCTTAATAAACAATTTGCTGTTAAATTATTCTCATGTGATGCACCCGCAAGGTCGTTTTTGACTAGTACGAAAGGGCACACATCTTTCGATGGTTGTAGCAAATGTTGTCAGAAGAGGAAATAAATTAATAGCTGCGTTGTATTTACAACAACAATCTCAGAGAGGAGAACCAACGATTCGTTTATCAAAAGGCAGTACGTAGACCACCATATAGGAGAACTTCAGTCTAAACAAAATTTATTGGAAAACAAATTTGGTATGGTGTTACAATTTCCCATCGAGCCGATGCATTTATTAGATTTGGGCATCATGAAAAAGCTACTTCATATTTCGACGGATTCAAAATTTTCTACGCAATTCAAAATTTCAAAAACTAATTTACTGCGAATGTCCAGCAAACTTGTAAGTTTTAAGGAATACATCCCCAAGGAGTTTCAACGAAAGCCAAGATCACTTGCGGAACTGCCTCGATGGAAAGCGACAGAATTTAGGCAATTTGCTCTTTATACTGGCATAGTGTTACTAAAAGATTTCATCAGTCCACAATTGTACAATCGTTTTTTACATTTCTTTTGTGCTTATCGGCTATTGGCTCCTCCAAATGATTGTAAAATAAATACGCCTTTAGCAAAAAACTTATTAGATATATTTGTAACTAACTTCGCAGAAATATACGGCGTTATCTTATAATGTTCTTATAATGTTCATAGTTTGTTACATTTAAGCGAGTGCGTTCAACAATACGGGTGTTTAACCTCCTTTTCGGCGTATAAATTTGAATTTTTTTTGCAAATTTGTAACGAGCCACCCTTTTGGTGCGTTCGTTTCTTTGGTGAAACACATGTGTCCATCCCTGAACTTTTTTATGTTTTGTTTAAATTATTTTAAAATTTATTTATTTTATGTTGTATACCTGCTCATTGCCCGTACATTGTTTGTTTACAAATTAAGTAACGGGTAATGAGTAGCTATATAAAGTCGTGTTTCGTGTTAGTCTGGATGAGTAATATACAAAATTTTGAGAAGAAAGCATAAAGCAAATTATTGTAGTGGTTAGAGGAATCCACAAAATTTAAAATTAAGAAAAAAAAATAAATTATGAAAAAATAAACGTTTGATTTTAAATTAAAAAAATTTATTAAAATAAACTTGTGATAATTTTGTGTAGTAGCATAATTTTGTGTATGTTGTAAAATAAAATAATTTGTCACAAGAATCGATGGGATGAAGTCATTAAAGGTTAACAACGTGATGTATAATTGGACTACGCCAGAAGATTTTCGTAAAGTTTTGAGAGGCATGGTGAAGTAGGTGATGAATGTGTACCACGAAATAGACATAACAAAGAATGTTAGTGTTTTTACTTTTATCTGATAATATTTATGATAAAAGAGATGCAGAAGTTACACTGGAAGCCGCATGTATGTGCAACATTTTTAACCAAGTGAAATAACCATGTAAACAGTGAATGATTCCGTTGCGTTTAAATATAAACATGTGGAGAAAGAAGATGATCATGGCCTTATTTGACATCATGTTGTGACAATCTTTCAGTTTTAACTAAATGTACATTACTAATTATTTTTTATTTTCTTATAGACAGAGTACGTGAAAAAAATTCACGGAAAAGATCAGGAATATGACAGAATAATGAAGCATTTATTCTCAGACAATTTATTGTTTAACTTCAATTGGAACGGAGAAAAAGGGAAACAGGCATTAAAGTGAATATCAGTTTTTTCTGAAATTTTATTTGGTAAGACTTGGCAAATACTTTCATTATTTTTAACGAATCTTTAGCTGCATATGAGAATAAAATTAAAATCATAATTAAGCGAACACACCAAAGACAGCTTAAGAGGAAGAGCCGAGAAAATTATATATAAAATAAAACAATTTTTGAATGTACTCAGTATGTATATGTACAAATTTACATACATAGATTATGTTATGTACATACTATAATGAATTAATTAATTTTACCATTTAATTACGGTAATTTTGAAATTGAATTGTATTAAATTTTTGTGATAATACAATAATATAGCTACTTATATAGTATTTCTAAGTTTTTGTTAAAATTAAAACAAATGACTGAAATCTAATATTAATTGAACTGAAAAATAGGAAACATTGTAACGACGCACTATTTGGGTTGCGCTACCATGGATTGTAAATTAGTGATTGTTGGTGAATTGTGTGTACAGTCCATGATAGTGGCCTGTTTTTAAATACCAGTTTTTACTTTTTTTTAAAACTGGAAAAAAACAAAAAAAGAACGAACGAAGGGAAGGTGGGAAGATCGAGATAGTCAGTTGGTTTTGAGGCTCGAAACTAGAGAGATCTAATAATAAAAAAAATATATGCTAAAAATGTTATACAAAAAATCTAAATAGAATAATATATTGATAAAAATTGTAAAAGATAATAAAATAAAAATTTAATACATAAACAGATGTAATGAATTGTACAGATATGTAAATTAATTATACAGTGGTAAATGTACTGTGATATTTTTTGTAATGGTGTCTAAGATGTCTAAATTGAATTAAAATATATTTGTTAAAATTGTAAAATACAACAAAATATATAAACTAATGATGAATTGTACAGGTGTGAAAAAAATACAAATTAAATAAAAGTAAATTAAAACTGGTCCATAGTGAGTGCTCGAATATATGAATGAAATCCATCATACAAGACCATAAAAAAAAATCTTAGTCTAACAAAAAAATTAAGTGAAATAAAATCACTGACCATTAAGAGTTTTGTTATTTATTTGGTAATTTGGCATAGTGCATATATAAGACCTTCGTTGGAGAACGGACGTTATTCAGGTAGAGGCGGGGATACCTCAAAGGCTTAGACTCAGCGAAAATATTGGCGGTTCACGTGGAACATAAAGATTTTTTGTTTGTTGCTGATCATCCAAGGTCATCAGGACAAGATATCCAGTTTTGGTGTTGGGTGTAAGTGGTGTTTTATTTAAAATTTTTGTTTGTAAGTATTGTATTTTTTTTGAAGATCAAATAACGCAAATTACCATGTGGTAAGGAAGCGATAGTAGGAGGGAGGGGTGAGTATAACGCAGTTATGGATGGCCTTTTATAGGGGTATTCGTAGGTTTTTTTTTACGAGAAAAATCTTAATTTTTTTTTATTATTTAACATTCTTATTTATGAGCACACAATAGTGAAAACAATGTAACATGGTAACTATTCTGTGGTCAATAAGAACCCCCCAGCCGACCAGAGCTACAGCAATACGTGTGCGAACTTCGGAACAGTAAATAACATACCATGCGGTTACAACATTTCCAAAAACTCATTACTTATATGAATATGTGATAATTTTATATTGTGAAAAAATATGTAATAATTAAAGACTTATTATTAAATACACTGATTGGTTTTTCATTGCATTTCTTTATCAAAACATCAATAATTTAATGACAAGATATGTCATACATGTTTCACTTAAGAAACGTATCAATCATGTCATTCATGCTGTCATGTGGTAAGCGTATATGACGCATTATAAACGATTCTTTAATGAATATTCATGCTATATTCTACGACGCAGAATCACAGTTCAATCATTTAAGACTTGTCACACACAAAAATCTGTGCCACTCTCTGATAAAATTCTATATACGTTTCAGGTTGACTTGTCATCAACGAATCATCAGTCAATCTCGAATGATTTTTCTACTGGAAAGTGACCTTGGAAAAACTACATAAACATTTTGTTTCGTTTTTTATTTAGATTTTCCTGTTGGATCCCACTGTTTTTGTTTTGTCTGTATGTGTTTAAATTCGCACTGAAGAAATAATGTAAAAAAAAATCCTAAAAATGTTTTTTTATATAGTTGATACTTAAACCCTTAATTTAAATTTATCTAAGATACAAATCTGTACGCATTTGTATACTATAACAACTACGTAGTGGCGGAAACGTTTGGTGTCATTTTTATACATAGTTATTCAATACCATGGCTGATGAATGATTGATGTAGTTTTGGTAAGAGGTACAAATTGGTCAAATTTATTGAATAATATATCATTGAAATTGTCAATATTAGTGTTAATATCAGTTAATTTACTTATTTCCTCGTCCCAATTTTTATTTAGACTCATTAAGTTAATTTTTAAATTTGGTTTAATGTACTTCATCACACAACTTACTTTATAAGGAAAATTATATTTATTCAATTATTTAAAAAATTAATAAAACAATCACGATTATCCAAATAAATATGTATTTGTATTCTTGTAAACACGTGACTTAAATTTGCTCGAGTAATATATGCGCATTATTTTATTTATATTATTTGCGCTCTGTTACTAAAATGCGTACTTTTTAAAAAATTCTATTCAAAGAATTATGGCTCTGGATCTAAAAAGGTAGTTTTTAATGAATATTATTTCATAATATAAATTGTTAATGAGGGAACAGAAGCCACATATGACCAAAATACGAATAAATCGGAAATGTCTAATACCGCATCTGTACACGCTCCGGTCCTAGTTATAACCTCTTAGTAAATGTTTTAAGTTTACGTTACAAAAATGTAACGAATAACTTAAAATTATCTATTATAAATTGCATAAAATATAACTGTGTTTACAACACACCACGGATATCAACAGGCGCGACTACAAAAATGAGTTTGCAACCAAACTCATGGTATTGGTAATCACCCCACTCCTCGTCAGCTGAAAGAATAAACCACAACAAAAAGCACATTCCATATTATGACTTCTACCGAGCAACATCTCGACAACAACAAGGTCATCACCGCCGTCATCATCAACATCAACAAGAACAACAACAACAATAAAAAATTTATTTAATTATTTTGTTGTACAATTTTGTAAGTAAATTTCCAATTAATTATTTTTGATGCGATATCAGGTTGGATGGAAAATTATTATTTGACCAAATAAGTGTGTGCTAAAAATAAATAAATACAATTTTTTATTGCATACAACAATTATATTGTTTAAATCTCGGCCATACATCTACCAGAATTTTTGGTTACTAATCTAGAATGATGGTTGAAGACTATCGAGATATTGTTCGACGCAAAAAAGGTCACAAGCGATCAGTTGCTTATCGCCCCAACAAGGTGTGATGACGATGACGACTTGAGGGAACCTCCTATAATCGACAGGTACACGTGCCTTAAGGATGTCCTGATCGAGCGAACAAGGCTCTCGGACAGAAACAAACTAGAAGCTCTGTGGGATTAAACAGATTAGCTAACAACGCCCTCCGAAGTTTTTTGGTGCATTAAAGCACTGGCAACTGACGGATTTAATGTTCCCCTTATAACACAACTGTGGATCAGAAAACTATCGGAATTTATTCAGACAGCTTTAACTGACGAACTATCCAGTATATCCAACCGGCTACATGGAGCAATTCCATCCGCCAACGTGGTGGGCGCTGTCAACCACGAGTCACGGTCACGCGTCATGGATGAGTCTGGCCAGGTACCAACTAGGAATCCTGGACGAACTAAATCAAGAGCTCCAAGGACCATCTTGCTCGTCCGCTCGAAAGCCTCAATTTCAGACTAGATAGACTCAAACTTCGAGCATCTAGTCCAGCGAGCAACTGGCGAACACGATCCCTTTTACTCCTACTAAATACGCCAAATCCACGAGCATCCAACTTGGTGCTACTATCGCGACAGATTCGGACACAAAGCAATTGTCAGGTAAGCAAAATACCACGAGTAGGTATAATAATTCCCCAAACTAGTAAGTCCATCGATTGGCTGACCATTGATCGAATTACACTTGCCGCGTATTGTAAGGAACTGTCAGAATATACTCACGTTCCTGATAGACACTGGCGCTGATATATCCGCCATTCCCTATACAATCATAACTCAAGTCAACACTGACTTAGATTTGTCAGCCGCCAATGGTACAGCTATCAATACCTACGGAAGCAAAACTTTGTGTTCGTCTACATTGACGACATACTTGTAACCTAAACATCGGAGGGATAGCACATGGTTCACCTGGAAACACTGTTTCAGAAACTTTCTGAATACGAGTTGAACATCAACAGTTTGAAATGCGTTTTTGGCACTAGCTCCCTAAAGTTCCTTATCACAAAATTACCCCAAATGATATTCTGCAGTGCACTGGACGAATTAACACCAATCTGGAGTTTCCAGCTTCTCAATCAATGAGGCATGTACAAGTTATCGACATGATAAATTACTACCACAGTTTTATTCCTATGATAGCGGAAACTAAAGTAGTCCAAAACGCCGAAGAACTGTTTCTGGGATAAATGTCAACATGCATTCGACCATCTAAAAACTACTTTAGCACACATTACGTTGATGTGCCAATAACGAGAATGTGCTAAGCTTATTGTCACAAAGGACGCCTCGAGCACTGCTGTAGGCGTTATATTGCAACAATCAAATAATTAGGAAGTGACGCTGAATTTGGAAGGCGGAAAAAATTATTCTGTATTCTATAGAGAGCTACTAGCTATCTACCAAGCGACCAAACATTTTCGATACTATGTCGAAGGTGGCGATTTTACTATCTACACCGACCACAAACCGCTCACTACTTTGACAAGAAGCAAATCGCTAAATCGCAAGAAGCTGACACGGAACTTCAGGACATACTTTCTGGTTTCGTAAAACAATCAAATTCCACTTGGAAAATATAATGTTTTCAATTAACTGACTTAGAAATTTTAACGGACAACAGCCGTCCGTACATTGCAGAACCAGAACGCGATAAACCATTTTCGACGCACTGCATAATATTCCGCATTCAAGCATCCGAGCCACTCGGAAGCTTATATCTACTAGATATATCTGGCCTAGTATGAATCAAGACGTAGTCCACTGGGCGGAATCTTGTATATCGTGCCAAAGATGCAAATTGATATCTAAATATGCATTTAGATATAGTGGGGCCACTTTCATCTTTAATGGATAGACATATTGATATATTTACTTACCTTAGTCGATCATTTCACACGATGGCCAGAAGCGTACTGCATGACAGACATTTCTGCAGTTACTATGGCCCGAACATTTGTCGAGAACTATATCTCCAGATTCAAAGTACCGATTAACATCACGACCGATCAAGCTACACAGTTTGAATCCAAACAGTTTGATGAGTTAACTAAGCTTTTAGGTTCCTACAGGATCTAAACTGCAACAATAAGATCATCACTATCATCATGATAATTTGTCTGATATGATAAGGTCTATACTGAAACGTGCTGATAAAATAAATCGACCTTTATAATGATATAAATAGTATCAGTTTTCTTGATTTTCTAAAACGGAATGATATATGTAGCGACCATCGCTACACAAACACAAACCATTACTCAGATATTTCGTGCGGTTTAATATAATTCGCTAACGCTACATGTACACTGTACATAAATATATATTGAGCGTAAAATAGCTTTTAAATATAGCACTCGGTAGCCATGGCCTGATGAGATGACAATTAATTTTTAACTAAATTCCTCATCAGATCGAAACTGAGCTTTGCTTCGCACAACATCCAAATCTGAATAATTAAAATAACGACACAACATTCCACCGTCGTTATATATGATCACCTCATTACGAAATGTCATCATTTTCCAAAAAAAGCATTACGTATATTTTAGGGATCGAAAATGTTGCTCTTAGTTCAAGAAAAGTGGCGATAATAAACATAAACTTAAACCCACAAAAATATAATCTTGCAATACAAAAAACATTTTTTTTATTTCATTGCCAAAGATTATAATTTTGAATTAAAAATATTATCAAATAGAAATAAGCGAAAACGTAAATTTTTAAACTAACCTCTGTCATGTTGTAGTATTTGGCCATTTTGGTAAATAAAATTGGAATTTGAAATTGTAGTTAAAATTAAGTTATCTGCTTTTTCTCTTCTATGTAATCTATTTTGGGGGTTAAAAGTTTTTTAACTCTTTCGCAGTTAACTTGTTAGCCAAACCAAATCATTACCGAAAGAAATCATGTGTCTTAATTTTGCGTTTATTGGGATTTAAACCAAGCACCTCTCGATTTAAAAACCGAAACTTTGACTACCATAGTCACAGTTAAAACTTTTCCTGTTTAAGATAAAACTAACGCAAAATCATTTTAATCATGTGCAAATTATAATTCGATTGAAAAATATTAAATTTCAAAATACATAATTTGGTTAAAATATTTAAAAAGTAGTTTCTATAATTTGTGAGTGAAATTGTACCGAGTGGAGTGACTAATCAATTACATTGATCAAAGCTAGATTTGACGATGAAATAAGAAATTTCTTGCTGAAATTTCATGCTCTGTGATCACTGTGGCGGCTCGATTTTCGATTCGTTTTTTTTTATGCTTGTTGGGCAATTCGCGTTTGTTTTTTGTCGAAAACAGGTTTTAGTAGTAAACACAAATAACTTATATTACTATAAGGGAAATCGCGTCGATTTTATGTGCCAACATGATATTAGTTGGGATAAAAATAGTAGATGGCACTAGAGTAGTTGAACGAAATGTTTACATTTTTTTATCTACAGTTTTTTATATTGAACGAATTATTAACGAAACAAAAATTTTAAATCTAAAAAAAAAATTTTAAATTTTATAATCGGGATTGGAGTACATGGGCTTATATTTATATACAATAATAAATAAATAAAACCAAATTTTATTTTTTTTTAATTATTTCATTTCATTAAAATGAATTAACTTCGTTAATTTTTTTCTTACACCAATTTTTTTTAAATTCTCTTGTTTTGCAAAATGAAAAAATCTTATTTTATAATATATATTTATGATAGTTTTAATTAACACGTAAAAATGATTTTCTATATCATTAATATTAAATCTAGAGTATAAGTGATTGCTATTATCTATAAAAATTAAATCGATTAAACTAATATTTTGTATTGATCGTAAAACTAACTTACTATATTCTAATTTTACATTAATATTAACACTACTTTTAAAAATTTTCTCACATTCGACTAAAATTTTGTATGTATTTAATGATGGGGTCATTAATTTACCCCATTTTTTTAAATTAAATAAACCTAGATTTAGCTCCAACCGTGCACTTTTATTTAAAATTTGGAGACATTCCTTACATTTTAAAAATTTAGGCAATTGTTTGGCTTCAATATACCCAGCTAAATACGTTATTATATCACACGAGTATTCATCCAGCTCGACTTCAATTAAATCTAATACAACATCATCATTTAAATTTAATTGATTTGTCTTTCGGCTGGATGAAATAGTTAATATTTCTGGCAAGGAAACATTACCCGTACCTTGCGCTTTTATAGATTTATTAACAACTAGCCGTTTATAGGATGCTATAAATTGTTTGCATGTTGGATTGTCGTTTCGGCCAGTTCGATAACGAATCAACCCAAAAAACAACTCTAAGTGATCCTGGCTAAACTTATATGTTAACAAATAATCTAATTTATCATTTACAATTAATTCATTGTACATAATTTTTAGACTTTCGGAATTTATTAAAAAACCTAAAAATCCTGTATTGAAATTACTTTGTATTACATTTAATTTTTGATGATATTTGTTAACATATTTTAATTCATTGATAGTTTGTTTTAAATATTCTAAATTTTTAAAAAAAGTTTCGTGTGTCGATTTAGAGAGAGGTCGTTTAAAATAATATTTTGCCATTAAACTATTACTATTAAAAATATCAAAACAATCATTAATAATTAGTAAAAATTTAACAGTAGGCATACAATCCTTAAATATTGGATCGGTTTGGCTTAAATATTCTAATGCGTTTGCTACACTGCGACTAAACACTTGCACTGCATATTTTACCCGCATTATAGAATTTTCAAACTTTATATGTGTGGCATTAATTCTTGGTGCAAGTGCAAGTCCGCTTTCAGTTTGAATATTATTTAGTTTTTCAATGTAATGCCATTCAATTTTATCGTCATTTTTTGTATAAAATGTACGTTTTAATTTGAAATGATTACGTATAAGTTTAATCATGTGACAATTATCCAAATAAATAAAAATTTTTTGATCACTAGGTTCGACATAAAAATAAGGCTTTTGTGGTAATTCGGCTCCTAACAATAACATTTAATGTCGCATCCTCATCATATTCAATAGTATACCTAGGCGCAAATATAACAATTTTATTATTACAAGCTTTAACATAATTACATTAAAAAGAAATGTTGGTTTAACTTACCACATGTCATTGTCCAAAACAAATTTCGAAGGTACCGCATTTCTTGTAAGATGATTACCAGTGGTTAAATATTTTTCCTCGAAATGTTTGGAACAAAGTTTAAATGAAGGATAATCCAATTCATTAGCTTTGACATTTGGAACAATATCTCGCCAAATTTTCCTGTAATCTTCAGATGATGGTGCGCTATAAATTAAAGGGTACAATCAGCTCTTTTATTCAGTATACGCTTGAGGCAATATAAATTGTAAAAATAAAACCTTTAACCGAAAATATATGCAAAATTTATCTAAAATTAGCTACTAATTCGAATAGTCCAATTGCTTGGTGGTATAAAATCACTTTTTTATAGGTTAAACTTTACATTTTAATAAATTTAAAACAAACAACATATTTATATTGTGTTAATTAGCATCTAAAGTGATGAATAATTATGTTTTAGCTATCTTTCGCATCAATTACTACTTACGAATGCAAACCAATCTTCGCTGAACAATTAAAACACTTCAGCGGCATTTTGATAAAACAAGCACTTTATATTTATGTTATTTTAAAATAACTTATTTATTTATGTTATTTTATAATTTATGAAAGGTTTTTATAAAACAAAATATACAACACTTTTAATTCACAAAACAAATTATTATTATTCACTTCACAGACGTGAGACGCTACACTTTGAAATAACAACAATAGTACCATTAATGACAGCTGTTATGAAATTTTATGAAAAAATAAAAAATAAAAAAATTGGTTGACGTGCCATCTATTGTTCTCGTTAAAAACGTTTGGTATGCCATCTAGAATTTTTATCCGAAACAAAATTGAACGAAATCATGTTGTCGTTAGCATTTACTATGGAAATGTTCACGATTTCCCTTATAGTAATATAAGTTATTTGAGTAAACAAAAGATTCGTTTGATTACGAAAAAAGCAGTGACATACAGCTGAAACATAAAAAACGTCTGGCGGAAATTCTAAAACAGCCGAAGACGCTTAGCCATTGTTCATCAAGTTGATAAAAAAAAAAAATATATATATATATATATATATATATATATATATATATATATATATATATATATATTTATATATATATATATATTCCTTTAAAATATACAACGGGAGTCGGGGAGTGGTATACGGGGTGTAACGGCGGACGATTTTATATATAATTAGTATCACGCTGCAACAAAGAAACACGCCACATAACCTATCACATACGGTAACCCCACAATCTTGGGAAATACCTTTTCTACAGAATCATAATAGAATAAGGGGATAAACAATTGTAATTATGCAAACTGCTGTTATTTTGTGTTGACAAGGTTAAGTATTGGGTAGAATTAGTAATACCTCGCGCTTCTAAAGGGTTAACAAATATCTGTCACAAAATCTAAAAAAAAAATCCAAAACAGTTTAAAATTTAAACTATTGAAAAATGCAATAATCGAAATCCAAATAGCACATAAGTATATAATCCAAATACCAATTGGGCTGAATTGATGTGGCAGTATGTTGTGGCGGTGATCTGTACCTGAGCGTAGGTCAGAAACGATTACAGAAACGAATGATGATTACAGAAACGAATACTATTACAAATAACAACACAAACCGGACACCAACATAAATATCGACCATTGGCTATCATACACTAGACACGAATCGGAAACTGGAACATCAGAACTCTTACAGAATCATCAAAGTTAGCAAATGTAGAGAAGGAAATGAAACGTTATATAACATCGAAATTCTCGGCCTCAGTGAAGTCAGATGGAAAGCAGAGGAGAAATAAACACGAGCAATGGAAATTATATGATATTTTCTGGTAGAGACGACACACATAAACAAGGCGTGGGCATAATAACAACAAATAAAGCAAAGAAAGCAAAGAACCAGTTAACAGCAGAATTATAGTGGCAAGGTTCCAGTCAAAAATAAGAAACACAACTATCATTCAGTGCTATGCTCCAACAGAAGATGCAGAAGATACAATAAAATATGAGTTCTACGAGCAATTACAAGCCACAATAGCAAGAACGCACAGAAATGACGTCAAAATCATACAAGGAGAGTTCAATGCAAAAATTGGTACAGACAACATCAACCTAACCACTATCATGGGAAGAAATGCATTGGACTCTGTGCGTAATATCAATGGAGAGACTTGCCGACTTCTGTAGCACAAATCAATTGTTCATAGGCGGCAGTAGGTTTCCACACAAAAATATACATAAATACACATGGACGTCACCGGATGGCAGAACTAAAAATCATAGATCACGTAATGATCAATACGAAAATCCTCACATCACTACAAGATGTAAGAACAATGAGGGGAGCAGATGTATACAGCGATCATCAACTGGTAATAGCACAATTCAAGATCAAGCCAGCAGCTGTGAAACATTCGAAGACAAATAGGAGGAAATTTAACACAAATAGTTTGAGAGACATTGAAACAAGAAACACTTTCAATGAAACGCTCCAACTCAATCTCCAGTCTGAAGCCACCCGTATAGAAAAAATATGGAACCAAGCAGAAGAAGCCTACATCAAGACTGGCACGGACGTACTCGGATACAGAGAATACAATCGGAAGCCTTGGATCAGTGATGATACATGGCAGAAAGTTGAGGAACGCCGTCAATTTAAGTTGCAAATGTGCCAACATAGCACGGAAGAAGTGAAACGTAGATACGAGGAAACAGCGCGTCAAGTAAAAAACATGGCAAGGAGTGATCGAAGAAAATATACAGAAAGCATTCTCAAAGCTGCTGAAGAGGCAGCAGCAATCCAAAATATGCGAGCACCAGTGTGTAAGAAAGGTCACTGGTAAAATTACAAATGTACCACCTATAAGGGACGCTAATGGTCAAGTACTAACAACAGATGAAGCGCAGTTAAAGAGATGGAAGGAATATTTCGAAGAAGACGTCGTCGCCGACCCTGAAAATCTCCAGTCATCAATTGTCATCAATAATGAAACTAGCAACACTCATCCATCAACGGAACGGGAAGTTAAAGATGTCATTAATAGACTGAAGAACAATAAGGCCGCTGGAACAGACAATATAACCGCCGAAATATTCAAAGGAGATTCATCTAAAACTGCAAGCATATTAACACCAATAATCCAAGAATTCTGGAATTCTGGGAGAATTCCACTGAAACGGAAAGAAAACTTGATAATTACGATACCCAAGAAAGGTGACCTAAGAGAATGTAGGAACTGGCGAGGTATCTCCATCCTCAACACAACAATAAAGGTACTCGCAATGATCATCCTTGACAGAATCTCACCTACGATCAATGCAAAATTAAGAAACGAACAAGCTGGATTTAGACCAGGAAGAAGTTGCACTGATCACATCAACACAATCCGTATCATCACTGAGCAATCCAATGAATGGACTTCACCATTGTATATGCTCTTCGTCGATTTCGAACGCGCATTCGATTCGAAAAACAGGAACGCAATATGGCAGAAACTTTGTGAAATGGGCATCCCAAAGAAATTAATTGAACTCATACAAGCAATTTATCGGGATGCTGAGAACCGAATTTAATACAAAGGCAGCAAAGTGAAACATAATACAACACTCGAGGAGTAAGGCAAGGTTGCGTACTCTCACCAATGCTGTTCCTAATCGTATTAGACAGTGTAATGTGGAAACTAGATAACAAGTCCACAAGAAAACCAACACGATGAGACTCAACACAAATATAACCACACCGATGCACATCAACAATATACAAATTGAAGATGTAAAAGAATTCGTATACATTGGTTGCACAATAACGAAAACAGGTGGTACAATAAGACATACACAAACGTATAAATAAAGCCAGACATACATTCAACATGCTACACAAAGTCTGGAATACTTCTCTCCTGTCGCGCAAGACCAAGATACGAATGTTCAACTCATGTGTGAAATCGGTACTACTGTAGAGGTGTGAGACATAGAAGCATACAGGAAAAATCATACATAAGCTACAGGTGTTCGTAAACAAATGCCTTCGACGAATACTTAAGTGCTTCTGGCCTAACACGATTAGTAACATCAATCTGCACAAATCAACATGTCAGTCAGATATTGAAACCGAAATAAAGCGACGAAAATGGAGATGGATTGGCCACACACTGAGAAAGGCATCAAGTGATATAACGAGGATGTCATTAGACTGGAACCCACAAGGAAAAAGAAAGGTTGGAAGGCCAGCAATGACATGGAAGAGAACGATGCTAGCAGAGGCAAAACACCTGAAAATCATGGGCGAAAATTAAAGCAATAGCTCCAAATAGAGTAAGATGGTTCAGAATAGTAGACGCCCTATGCTCCTAAATTGGAGATACAGGAAAAAAAATTGCGAATAATGCCGAACATAGGAGGTGCCCGCCAGAGTTGCAGATTATTTTACTTAGTAACGTATGTAGTTAGTATCTGTCTTATAATAAATTATGCCCCTGGTTATTCATATCTGCGATGAGCGAGCTTACGTAGTTACGTATTGGTATTACGTAACACTTCGTTGAATTTAGCGTTCATTTTAAATGGCAGTTGAACCCATCTAGACAAATATTTTTACACTTTCCACTGGATAACTTTCAGAATAGTTCACTGGATTTATACATTTCTTTAACCAACGATAAATTTTTGTTCAAAGATTTAAAATTAAAAACTATTATCGTACACGTACCTTGAATTTTATACTATCATAACTCCACGATGGTCTGATAATTTTTAAAATTGCTCTCGCCCCATCATTTATATTGTTCTCATCAATAGTTATTGGAATATTGGCAACTGGTCTATCACATGGACCCGCAATATTTTCAAATGTTTCTGTTCCCATAATCTAAGTAAACTATTAGCTGACAACTTATTTACAATATTAAATGGAAATTTATTAACAGATTTATTATAAACTGGAAGTTAACACTATTTATGTTAAATACAACAATAAAGATATATTTAATTGCAGCTATATAAATATAAATCAAAAAACTTGCTGCACACTACAAAATGAATTATGTACGTCTAGATTTAAGTAATTCTTGACAGAAAATAGTTCTGAACTTTGAATAGTAATACAATGATTATTTCATGCAGCTATAAAATACACAATAAATTAGAAATCACTTTGTTTGAATTTGTAAATACACCAACTATTGACAATTTTCTATCTGATAGATAAATATTATTGTTAGTTTTGATTACACTTTAATTTGAAACTTATAATTTATACAAAATTATATTGTATGTCTTACGATTTTATGAAATAAAATCGATAAGAAAAAAATGACTCAACTTTTTATATTTTACATGTAAATTATATTGTTTATTTTCACGTTTTTTTTCTTTCACATCGATCGATATCAAATTTATAAAATTTACTGAAAACAAATTTTGAGTATCTTCACTTCTTTACTAGTGCGCTGTGTATGTGTGACTGTGTGATATAAAATATGACATGATAACTTGAGCTACCCTACGGCAAAACCATTGCAAATTTTCATTGTTGCTCACATATATTGATGACGAAATATACATGTTCCACAATTATGATTGACATCTAGTGACAGTCTTATTTGGTAATACGGTTCCTACAGCTTATTGTTATAGTAAAGACACATTTTGATACTCGAATATTGCTGACTTTTTTTTAAAGAATATGAAATACAAATTTCTTCTCAATAGGTGTCGTACTATGTTATGGTGAGTTTCGAAAATGATTTTTATTCCCTATGATTGGAGTAATGAGCATTCTCATGCCTCGTAAAAGCCTTCTAAACAAGCATGTTTAGCTCATGTTAGAATTTATCTTTCGTAAAAATAAAACATCAGTCCAACTAAGTTCTAGCATATGCAGATTGATACCTGTGTAATTGGACTGAATGGCATCGGTATCAAAGATCTGCTGGATCCGCTTGTGCACAGCTACCGTTGATCTCAAAACCAATTAATCCAAAATAAAATAAATGATTATTGGTTTTAGGACCAAGATCCAATACAGTTTAGCCATGGACAACACATTTGAGGGGGTGACAAGTTTCCGATACCTCGAGTTCCTTGTCTCTCATGATAATTATGTGGAAGGGGATATTATAGCGCGTCTTGTTGCTGGTAACCTTGATTTGTATGCCTTACGTTCACTGCTAAAGTCTAAATACAGATCCTAGGCGGATGGTGCATCGATCTCTGAGAGGTGAGCCGCCATTTGTAGGCGCAGAAATCGGTGTCGGCGACGATGGGCCTACAAAACTGTGCATCGTCTAATTGGATCCAGCAGCTCTTTTTCACCGTTGCCTTTTAACGAAAGAGCATTTTCCTGTTGTTCTCTAGAAATAAATGGTAACATGTCTAAGATTGCTCCCTCCTTTGGCACTACATTACTGCCATGTGACATAAACGCATACATTTTTTAACGCGTTCCTAGATAACTCAAAGCTCCCTTAATGAATAACATCATACGCTTTTTGGATATCAAGGAACATGGTGCCAGATGTTTCGTAATAGTTATAGAATCAAGGATTTTGGACAAAATCCTCATTTCAAATTACCTAAAATTTCCACCGCCTGCTTCAATTTACCTCTCTCTCTCTTTCTCTCTGGCTTTCACGCTCTCGTCCTCCAGTTTCGACATCCTAATGCATGTAGATCTTGTTCGACGTCGTCACGCTAGCGAAATCGGGGTCTTCTTTTACGACGAATACTGGCTGGTTGTTGATGGAACACTTTATTGGTCATTCGTTGTTGTGGAGATCGTGTAACGTGGCCGAGCTATCTAACTTGATTGGATTTGACGAATCCGATAATATCGCAGCCTCCAAGAAGCCTCCAAGAAGTTGCCTTATCTTTGATTTGAGATTGAGCGAATGATCTTCCTTTCGAAGGTAGATAACAATCTACAATCGTTAGAGATCATAGTCCAGCAGCGATTCGGGCTTTTATTTCTGCCTGCATATCATTCGATGATGTTATAACTGAACCGAGGTATTTAAAATTTTCGACGCTAGTTATGGTCACCAATTCCGAAATTTATCATGGAGATGTTCCTGGGTGTTGATAACCATTTTGTTTTGCTGCTGTTCACCTCCAAAACAAGTCTTCTTGTGCATCGGTCGAGCTGTATGAAACTGTCCTTGATATCGCTAGGTCTTCGACCAAGAAGCACGATATCATCTGCATGTCCAAGAATTTGGCCTGATTTATTAAATTTACAGCGCGATGTTTTAATATTTTCTCACTACGTACTCAAGCGTCAAGTTACAGCACAGGCGCGAGTGCATCTCCCTGTCGAACACCAGATGTTATTTCAAAGGGGTCTGACACAGCTCCCTCAATTACGACTCTACATACAGACCCAGAGGTTGTTAATTTGCAAAGAGAAACGAGTTTCTCTGGAATTCCTAGGCATATGAGCGCGGCCCATAAGTTTTCGCGGTATATACTGTCATAGGCCTGTCTGAAGTCTAAATACAGTTGGTGTATGGTTATGTTGTACTCCCAACATTTTTCCAAGATCACCCTCATGGTAAAACATTGGTCGTTCGGTTGGGAGAAAAACCACATTGATAGTCGCCAATGGTGTTTTCGGCGAGAGGGATGACTCTGGCAAGTACAACATTAGCCAACACTTTGTAAGCCGATGAAGTTTCATTCATCGGCTTAAGTCGTTATTATGTGCTGGTATTCATTTTCCTTGTTAATATTTTTAATTGCCTCATATAGCAAGCGACATATAAAATATAATTTATCAAACAGTTGTAACATCCGTTTACCGAGATATATCGTACTCACGTAATCGAAAAAAGAGTCAAGGTTTGTACGTTCACCAGCTGTAATCGACCTTTTCTTTTAAATCAAAAATTCATTATCGAAGTATAAATCAATAAAAAAATCGGCGTGATATTCTTTAAATATTCAGAGAAAGTTTGAAAGCAAATTTAGCCAGCACCAAAGTAAAAATACATAATTTAGTATAAATATATGACATTTAGGCGATTATATATATATATATATATATATATATATATATATATATATATATATATATATATATATATATATATATATATATATATATATATATATATATATATATATATATATATATATATATATATATATATATATATATGTATATATATATATATATATATATATATATATATATATATATATATATATATATAAATGTTTTGATTATTTTAAAACAATACCAGTAGCGACACCTAGCACGTCAATGGGCTAACATACCATAGTAGTACATGTGAATTTATATTATGGGTTTACTTAATATTAAGTGGTTGTAATTGGGTTAGGGCTTCTTCTTCTCCGCAACTCATTAACACTTGTCGATAGTCCCCTATTTCTATTTCATCAAATGAGAAATCGTCTTCCGGTACGTTAAAAAGCTTATCCCAGCCATTTTTTAAAGTTTCAGGTTTTACACATTTCCATGCAGTTGCAAAATTGTATATTGCCGATTTTAAATTATATTTTGTTAAATTTTCCAGTGTCCGAAGCCCCCTTTCGTCATTTACTAGATCACTTTCTTCCTCAATGATTGCCAATTTTTCATTCAAAAACAATATTTTGTAATATCGTTTCGCAGAAAGGATGATCCCCTGATCCATTGGCTGTAAAACTGACGTGGTATTTTTGAGCAAAAAATACATTTAAAGTTCCCATTTTCTGTGCATAAATTTGATGTATGTGAAGGTGCGTTATCTATTAGTAAAATCGCTTTTACATCTTGTGATCGCACGTTTAACTCCTTAGTCGGGTAATCTTTCACTTCTCGTATAACATGCTTATGAAACCAACTGCTGAAAATCTCGGAATTGAACCACGCTTTTTTAGAGTAATAATAATGTACGGGTAAGATATTCAAACAATTTTTAAGCACTCACGGACGGCGGGATTTACGGACTATAGTGGATGTTAGTTTATGAGAGCATTGATACAAAGTAAAGCCGATATTCGATCTTTACTAATTTTTCTCCCTGGTGTCGATGATTCTAATCGATAGGCTTGGGAGCATACGCCAATTTCCTCGGTAGGAGCACTTAAAGATTCTCCATACGTCCGTTTGTTTAATATTCCGTGACGATTGCGAAAGCGCCAGAGCCAACCATCACTAGCTTTAAAATTTATTTTCTTATGAGCCGCTAATTTATTGGCTGCAGATCTTAATTATACTCCACGTATATTAACGCCACAGGAACACTGCTGAATGTACCATTTTAATACAGCTTCGTCTAAGAAACTATCTTGGGCTTACTTTAAATGTTTCTTGTTTTGGTTGCTTTTATCGACGTCACTGGTTAATGCAAATTTTTTAAATTTTTCTTTCGACTTTTTTATGTTTGACTCAGTTTGTTTTTTTATCCCGTACTCTTGACAAATTCGAGCTACTGATATTCCAGACTCTAACTTAAGACTAAGGACTCTAACTTAAGTAAATCTATTTTTTTGTCTAACTGTTAAATTTACACGTGTTCTTTTGTCAGACATTTTAAATTCAAAAAAATTACAAAAACCATAACACGCAAAACACGTAGACGAATTAAAATTATCCCTACTAATCAAAAAATTCTCCGCTATATGTATGTTATGTAATCGCATCCCATTTACTCATTCTCAGTAAAATATTTTTGTTTCATAATTTATTGCAGTTTTTTTTATTGTATTTAAAAGATAAAAAACCAAAATGTATGTTACTTTTGTTTTCGTTTATTACATACGGAATAGAAACAAAGGAAAAAAAGAGATTTGAAGTGTCCATTAAATCGGGGTCGCTAAAGGCGACTTCATGACATCGAACATTATGCTAGCATTTTAAATTCATACTGTGACGTCATAGTTGTCATTTGTATGAAAATCAAACAAAACACGAGGTTTTTTGTATGATTAAGTTGGCCGTCTGCGAATTTTTTTCATAAAGTTGAAAATATTTTAACTCGTAGGGGCGTGTTTTGTTAAATCTAGTTAATGTGATTGGTCGATAGTACGAATTTAATATGCTAGCATTCGATGTCATGAAGTTGCCTTTAAATCGAGGTTTTACTGTATTTTATTTTAATATTCCGTTGAAGTATTTTTCCTCTGGTTTGTGTTTTGCTAACATTTTTTAATCAAATAAAATTTTCTACAACTTTTATTTTGCAATAATTATAATTAAAATTTATTATTTTAAGAATTAGAAATCATTTTATAAGTTTAGGCATATTATTATTTTTCTATAATAACCCATGTAAGTTTATAAATTCTATGCTAATAAATTGGACAAAATTATCGAAAATATATAATTTTAAGAATATTTCATAAACAAACGTATGTAAATAATAAATATTACTAAACCATTACTTTGAATCGAACACTTAATTATTTATTTGCTATTTAATTTATTTATTTTGATTCCTATTTTAATTATTCAGTTTTAATAACAATTTTAAAATCTCAAAAATATGGAAACAATAATTAACTCATATGCTTTGTTTCAGACTGCATGTGATAAAAAAAAAAGTTTATCCTACGGTAAATAAGGGAAAATCCCAAATTTTTATATATATTATTAAAAAAGAAACTGTTTTTCATATATTTCGGTGAATAACGAAATTTATTTAAATTAACAACCAATATCTATGGTAAATGTAAACTGATAAATTAGAAATAGTTTTATTAAAATTTATTAATTACCTTATTTTTAACTGAATGAATATTTTTTACTCAATTCTTTCGTAGAATAATAAATAAGCTTGAGCTTTACTAACTTCTTCTTCTGTAACTTCGCGGACATGACTGTCAGAAACGTAGTACCATTTACCAGGTGGAGGTGGTTTATCTGGATCATCCGAACCACCTTCAGCACCTAATGGCTCGTTTTTAGACGATGAATCATCACTATCATAAATATCATCGCCACAATCGCTTATACCATTATCATTTTCTATTTTTGGATCAAACGTATTAATCAAATTTGTTTTACTAAACTTGGATAAAAATGACCACCTTTCTTTATCATTTACTAACACCTGACTCCGTACTTTGACATATGCAATATAGTGACCGCAATGCATTGAACCAGAATGTTCGACAATGCCATAGAGGGAATATAAAATTTTCTTTTGATTTGGCTTTATATTTTCTAATTTGGAGATATTCGAACTACAAAATGGTGCAATATCCAATACCATTGGAAACGAAACAAATTTTGTTATTTTCCTATACATATAACGAGCCTCTACTTGAAACCGTTTTAAATGTAGTATTAAAACTGCTGGTGGACTCGATATCATAAATTGTTTTGACGCTTGTGTATAAATTGTTCGACCATCTTTACCATTTTTTTGTAAAGTGCAATTATCGCAACCAACTTTATCATTTCCAGTTAGCAATTCTATTGCAGTGAAAGTGTTTAGGCATGATTGAATTGAACACTCACCTTCATCACATTGATAACGTGGTGCAAATGGTTTAGAGTGGTCCTGTTTTATAATTTTCTTAAATTTTGTTCCACTTTTTACAACTTTTTTAAATTTTGAATTTGAATTCGAACTAAATTCACCATAAGATGTGATAGTCGTAATTGAATTATTTATATCGATATCATCTTTGTTTGGGATCTCGGGTACATCATCAATTTTTTCTGGATTTGTTAAACTATCTAATTTATTTGATTGCAATTGATTGCTAATGGTTTTGATAGGATCATCCGTTAAATTATCCTCATCATCGGCATCCGATTGTTCTGAATTTGATTTACTATCATTTAATTTGCCATCATTTTCCATTTTTTCACTCTCCTTTTTTTTAACGTTTTTCGAATTTCTTTTAATTTTTTCATCGCGTACGGTTTCAGCACTCCTACGGCGGCCAGGCGGTTGAGACTTTTCAACACTGATAGGCAATGAAATATCTAAGACATGTTCATGTCGCGATGATGTATGATTACATTCTTGACACGTTAGAATTGATATTAAAAATCCTCGAAATACTTGATCAGGTCTTACAAGAATGTCATCTATTGCTTGGAAACCATAAAATTTTATTTTTCGTTTCATTTCACCTTCCACATTAGCTGGATCAGTTTTTGTATTATAGCCCAATTGATGTAAGATTACAGATTGATATCTTCTTAAGTCGTCCGATCTAAATATAACAAATAAATAAACCAAAAAAAAAATTACCATGTTTACTTCATAAAAAATATACAACATTTTTACCTAACACTTTCTAATAGATGACGTAACAATTCATGAGAGTCATGTTGATGACCACCAGCAAATTGTGGCCACTTTGCCGCTAATGACTCTAACAATTTTTGAGGTGTAAAAACGCTTCCGCTTCTTTGTAATTCATCCAAAGTTTCTGCCAATATAGATGTTAATGGCCCGCCACTTTCTAATTTTCCTTTAATAGGTTGAAGCAAAACTTCTGCATCATTTATTACAATAACTCCACCTCGAAGTTCAAATCTATTTTAATCATATCCGAATTAGTAATTAAGTATAATAAAAAAAAATTAAATTTAAATAATCTTACTCTTCGCCGGATTTAGCTACCTCTCCCAAAATTTGTGTTAAATAAGGTGTTTGTGCCAAACATTGTAGTACTGCATTGAAAAAGCACGTATTTCCAAGATTTGTCAAGCCTCTTACTCGTGGTAATTGTGAAACTTGATTACTACTGCTACTACTACTACTTGGGGCGATTTGTTTTAAATTTCCTGAATAAAATTTAACAGTAAATTTATTATCAACACTTGTATGATTAAATTAAATTATTACCGTTATTATTCACATATCCTTGTTTAGTTACATTAGCAGCTTCTGTTTCATTCATTTCGTTTTTTTTCTTTATAACTTCAATACATTCACTTATTTTCTTATGAGCATTTGAATTTATGTCTATGTTACATTCTAAACATCTAATCTTGTATGTTGATGTACTTATTTGAATATTGTGGGGTTTTGAATGTGGGGTCTAGAATAAATTAAAAATATATTAAACTTATAAATTGTGTTCTTAGGTAATTTTAAAATAGTCCTGTTTAAAGAATTATTGAACACAATAAGATTATATTAAATATAGCCGCAACTGTTGAAATTATATTAACAACCAGAATAACCCAACTCGTTCTCACATACCGATATCATCACCAATTTACCATCTCTGCATTTAGTAAACCTCGACTCAGGAACGTATAACATTACTAGGGTGGTACTCCATAACTCGCTGATCTATGATCTGGTGTGCATCAGCTACTCTTCAACATATCTGTGTTCAACTCTCACATCTATTCATGAAAACGTGTCTAATCATCTTATCAATACTTTATATACCTTTCAGCTTGCAAATCACATATATCTATATTTTGTTAGAAATTTTGGTGAATTGTGCTTATAATTTTTGGTTAATTTTTGATTAACTCAAATATCTCTATATATCAGAATTTTCACGCGGGAACGCAATACATATTTTGTATAATCAGATTATACCTTTTAAAGTTCAGTTTTGAAGTCTGAAAACAGACATCAATTATTTTGTTTACGACAAGTCAATTGTATATAAGTATTCTGTTTCCATTAATTTTTATTACACTTATTTAATTTGCATATTTTAGTAACTTGCTAGACTCCAAGTATATGATGTTATTCTGAAGTGTTCCACTTTTACAATCATTTTTCCCATTAATATATTAAAGAGTATGGCGAGGACAAAGCCTCCCTTCGTGACACATCGGAAACTTTAACATAAATTATTTATTTAACGTATATGATCAGTAATCTAAACAAAACTTCACTCAGCTTTATTTCGAATAAGGTTAAAAAGATAGTTCCACAAAATTTCCTCTCCAACATCAATAACCCTGATTTTATGCAATATTCTCCAAGCCACAATAAAAATAGTTTTATAGCAACTTTTTATTTATAAGTCAAATTATTTTAAATAATTTTTTAATAATATTTCTCCTTTTAGTAGAATTAATTGTTTATATTAAACAGGTCAATGATCCTTCAAAGTGTAGATATTGACATTTAATTAGTTTCCATCCCAATTCCAAATTTCAGTTGTCTCCATGAATATTTTTGGAAATAAGTAACGTATTTCTAAGTTTGCTTTGTACACAAGGCTTGTTTTTAGATATTATCACCTTTAACCGACTACATGATGACGAGACCCAATATCTCACTTGATTTAAGTGATTCTATTGAACTACCATAATCCTAGAACGATTTATTATGTTTTGCTTTTAATCATACACCTTTGAAGCGTAAGCTTCAACATTACAAGTTGAATAATCAACTTGTAATGTAGAGTCGCCAGTAAAACTAAGACCAAAAAGAGGTCTCGAGGAGCCCACCTTAATAATTTTTATTGGGTTACCTGCTTATAGTGCCATCTGTTGAAAATATCTTTTAAATTATCGTTTTTATTTTTTGTTCGTTTGATAATAAGTTTGTATGAATTAGAGAGAAATGCAAATTAATTTATAGAATAAAATTTTGCTTATACATAAAACATTATATTAAATCCGTTATATATTAAATCTGGTTAGCTTTATATAGTCAGGACATAGGGACGTAATTTTAATTTTATGGCCTGGAAAATGACTCTTCCTTTCGGGATCCCTAATCTCGGTTAAAACTGAGTGGACGAAACTGTTTGTCCAACTGACACAAACAAGTTAGAAAGAGATGTCATGTCGATCAATATAGAATAATGGACACACTCAGTTAGACAAAAGTGGGTACACAAAGTAGAAAATAATTACTCCCTAAATTTCAAAAATTGAAGTACTGAAATACTTTTCAGTAAGTACATTTGAGAAATAAAGAAATTTAGAGTGTAAAAATCGAATTTTTATGCGATATAGTTATAAATATAAATGTTGCACTGATCGATACTTAAGCAACAAAGGTTTAACCAATGTTACAAGTTACCAACTAAGTACATTGTATAAGGTGAGCACCTTAAGTTTAACAAACATAAATTAGAAACCTGATAATATTTTTCAAATTGCTCTTTAAAATTTAGTTTATTTGGATGATCTGTTCCTTTTACAATTACAGTTTATCAAAAAATATAAGCTACTTGTATTTTATAGGTACATGTTCAATACTTATATGCAAATAAAGATGAGATATCCACTTCTGAATAACACGAAATTATGTATTGGTTTATTTTCAATTTTGAATTATTAAATTTGGGGGAATTACAGAATTATGAACCCATTATTTACACATACTGAAATCAGAATTCCACACATGGAAACAATGTGACAAAACTCCACATTATTAAGCATTTTTATACAATTTGATAATAATTGTAAATTTGTACTTATGAGCTTCATTGCAAACGTCACCGTAATGTAATTTATACATACATATTCGTCGAACAAAGATGCAAATAAGTTATTCGATTTATTTGTAAGATCTACAAGTTTAACATACATTTAAAGATGACAATGTAGTTACTCGCGCATTTTTATAGTAATATTCTAACATTTAATTTTAAATTTTTTAAACATACATATAGAAAATGTAAAAAGATAAAATGTTTTACTTAAAATACAGATAATAAACAGAGAACTAAGAATTATTAAATTATACAATAAAAATAAATAATAATCACCTTATAATGTTTTAATGTATGTTGATTTTTCTCACACAATAGCACACCACAATTTAGACAAACCCATAACGATTGATCGACTTCTTTAATTGTTAAAACAGTTTTATTACACTCAGTGCAGTTACTATTGGTTTCTGGCGATTTATATAGTTTTCGAAATTTTGGTGACACAGACCTTTTAATGTGAGTGCAATTCGTTTGGGATTGTGTCACACTGCCTCCTTGATTAGTATTTAATTCTTTTTCATCATCTGTTGAATTGGATAACTCATCAATACTTGGATCACTTTGTCGTTTCTTTTTCCCCATTTTATTTATAATATTTTACAGCTTTGAGCATAGGAAAATATTTATATGTAATTTATAAATAAAATAATAATAAAACTAAGGTATTTTGGTAATTTATAATTTTTTAATGTTAATTTTTTTTTGTTACTTGTTGGCACAAAGTATTTCATATAAAACATTAAACTTCTTAATAAATCATCATTAGGATAACTTACAAATTTATAGAAAAGCTTCTAAACTATGAAAACATAATTAAATTCACTTTAAAAGTTATAATGTACAAAAAAAACTTTGCACATAGCAACATATCAAAGTGTTTGTAAAGATTTTTTTTTACTTTTTAACCAATTTCATAACCTCATTTTAAGCGATTATGAATTAAAAAAAAACTTAAAAGCGTAATAATTGCGGAAAACTTTGTTTGTAGTAATTCTACAATAATTTATTAAATACCTTTTCTGTTAGAAATAAAAAATTTACTTATTATTAATATTAACGCATAACGCAACAATTTGTAGTTTAATTTAAAATAATTTATACAGTATTTAAAATAATTTTGACTCAAACAATTACTTTATTAAATTTAGTTCATATTTGACAAACTAAAAGTCATTTTTAATTCGCATATACGTTAACGTATGAAGCAGAAGCACATGCAAAAGAAATCACGAAAATACCCTGTAAACCGTATTTCTAATGCCCTAAACAAACTCGACGCGCAATACGCGCGTATTTACGCGCGTAAAAGTAGAATCAATGGATTCATATGAAGTAATATATAGTGGACGCGCGTAGTTTACGTAAAAGTAGAAATCATTTCTACTTTTACGTTGTTTCGCTTCGAAATGTCAGTTTTATATAAAACATAAATTAGTGGTAGATTTTTAAATATTTTAGCTGTGCTCCCACCAAAAATATTTAAAAATCTAATACAGTTGAAACTAAATATAAGATATCGTAAAAAGATTCATAACTAAATTAGTTATTACATGTATGTATTGACAAAACAATAAAAGGATAGGTAAAATGATATAGTTAAAAAGATAAAAGGATATAGTAAAGTATGTAACGTAAAATGTAAGTTTTTTTGTATTTTAACAATATAAGCACAATAAAATTGTAGTTTATGTTAAAGTTTGGAAATGCCAAAACGCGCGTCGAGTTTGAATTAAAAAATTTTTTATTTGTGTTTTTCGCGTCTTTGACATTTAGACGCGTATTACGCGCGTATTGTGCGTCGAGTTTGTTTAGGGCATAAACATCGCAAAAATAACGCAAACGTATACGATATAAGTTCTTATATTAGTTGCGTCAACTTTGAAGTAAAATAAATAAAAATTCGTTATTGTCCTTTTTAGGATTACTTGATGAATATAAAAGTACAGTAGAACCTGCTATTTCATAATATAATTTAAAGATTTTAAAAATATTAGTAAGTGGAATGAGCTGATTACAACATCAATTGCATTGTTGCCGAATCGGCTTTATTTGTAAGTCAACAAATTTTTAGAGGGAATAAAACAATTTTATGGTTATGGTGTTCACCACAAGGCGATAATTTTTTCAAATTTGTTATTTAAGATCATATTTAAAATCACAAAAACTGACATCACATCACACGATTCTTGTATATAAAATTTGTTTACATAAATGTATATAAAAAAGTTTGACATAAATGTTTTTTAACCAACACAGAATAATTAAAATGCCAAAAGCTGGTGCTTTGAGATATTAAAGTAAAACTCGCTTAGCTTTGCCAAAGCAACACAGCTTTAGAAAAATTCGATATCTAACGATTCGATACGCGGCGAATTTGCCTATTATAAAACAAGCGAATTATCAAATTAGACAAAAAAAATATTTGTCTTAATTTATTAATTATTATAAAAATAGACGACCATTATCTTTAACAACACTTCGAATCATACGCTATTCGCCATCTATAGAGCAGTTGGATTTTGACGTTACATTTTCATAAAATTCGATTCATATCGAATTATTCAAAAGTAAAAGAAAAATCATAATACCAAGTACGCCGCGAATCGAATTGTTCGGATGCGTATAAGTTTCGTAATAGACTCCTAAACGTCCACTGCTGTATAAAATATAAGCCTAATAGCTTCAAAAGAAAGAAGTAGGTTTAAATAGAGAAGATGCATTTGACGGTATTAGATATTGTATTAGCCACGAAATAGTTGTCATGTATGCATAACTATGTAGTTATGAAGCTTGAATGTTGAAATCGTATGGTCATATCCTCTAAATATCTCGATACCATGTAAACACAAGCAAATCATGTAAACACTTATTTGGACGTACTGCCATTGGAGAATAAGATATCATTAGATAGCCAACACTTAAAGATAGCACATTGTTTAGAATATAATAAAACAACATAATTATACAAACGCATTTTCTTCATGAAAGTACACAACATGGCGCAGTTCATATCGTAATCAAAGCAATTAAATTGAAGTGAGTGACAATCGAAATATTAAAACATTTTAATCGCAATTCATATAATACGTCAAAATGGATGCGTTTCAAAAACCATCAACATTATGCTTGGATGGGAATTCATGTAAAAACTGGCGTCGGTTTTAACAACATTTGTGGCGACTAAATAAAATAAAAAAACTGGTGAATTGCAGGTCGTACAATTATTTAACGTGACTGAGGAGCCAGCTATAGAGTTATTAAATACATTTAAATTTGATAATGGGGAAGACAAGAAAAATATTGCCACTGTAAAAAAAAATTTGAAGATTATTGTAATCATCGGACCAACTTATTATACGAAAGGTATAAGTTCTATACTCGCAGTCAAAAAGCAGCTAGCACATTTAAAAGATTACGTGCCGTGAAAGGGGGAAGCTGTCATATATTCATAATCATAACCCATTTTTGACTTTAGTAACAAGTCTTTAGTGGTGCTTGAATTGGAGCGAGAAAAACATATGAACTACATACTGATAAAAACATAAAAAAGATAGATTTTTTTGGTAACATGTCTTAGGTTTGTCTTTTGTGTGTTACTCACATGTACATGTTCATGTATAGTTCCTAGTGGTGGATTTTGTAATAAGCGTAACATATCTTTAGGTTGTCTTCTGGTTGTTACTTACAACTTGTATCCAACGTTGCATGCAACGCTCCTCGAGGTTAAATTTTTAAAAGAAAGTGACATGTCTATATGTTATTTTGTGTTAGTCTTGGGCAACATAATGCATTGAATACTATGACGCATTATTTCATACCTCTTTGTCTATAAACTTGCTTTGAGTAGGAATTTTTCTATGCATTTTTTCAACCTAAATTTTTATTGTCTCACGACTATGACTAATTTTCGAAAGATTAAATATACGAATTTAAATTTGTTTGCAGTTTTATTAGCCATTTTAAAAACTAAAAACAATTTTAAGTATTATAAATATTTGTCACTATTTTTGAAATTTTAATTTTATTGTAATAGTATTATAGTATTATAAGATTATTTTTTATTGCTGAGTGTACATATTGTAGTCGATTTATTTTCAAAAATGTATACTAGTTTTTTGTCACATTTAAGTTTCGTTACTTTATTTTTTTTTGTTGTATTTGTATTACGTGTTAAGTGAATTTTAATTGTTGTAAAAATGGAATATTCTAAAGCGAAACGCTATAGATTGGTTTCTCAAATGGCAGAAAATAGTTTAAATTCTGAATTCAATGGTGATTTAAGTAATAGGGAAAGTATGTTTCAAGCTACTGATGTTGATTTCGGGTATTGCGAAACTAATTTTACTACTCCTATATTTGAGGGGAGAGATTTTTGTCTCCCGATACTTTAATTTCCGAATCATTGAAAGATGAATCAGTTCCCGAATGTAAAGATTTATGTCCATTTAATAAAAAAAAATATAATTAAAAATGAGATTAGTATTTTTATTTCATTTTAAAAATTTAACAAAATTACCAGTTTATTACTTAAAGCGATTGTATATACCAAAAGGGGTTTTCAGGGCTACTATCATTTTCATTCAAACTCTGTTGCTTTAAAATATCACTTTTTTTATATTTGTTTGTTTTTTATTATTTTGAGCTATTCTGTTATTATTGTTAATTTGTAATATTTTATGTTTTCCGTTTGACACGAAATGTTTTGAAGAACAATATAAAAGAAAAATCTTCTGGCGATGTTTGATACTATAGACTTTGATCGTGCTGCCCCTTTTGGCAAACATACCATACTACATACATTGATGGTGCTGCCTATTGCTAATAACATGGTATACTAAATACTTTGATCGTGGTGCCTCTTTTGGAAAACATGATCTATTGGTTACTTAATAATAATTAATACTTAATAAGTACTGGAATCTTACAACTACTTTGAATTGAACAATAAATTCCGATTGAATGAGCGCGTCACCTGATTTATCAAAAAATTGGCCCGGTAATTGCAACAACTGTCCGTAGATCATCTCTGCCGGTGGCGCTTTAATGATAACTTGTGGTTTTCAAATGCTGGATATTAAGTAATCTCGAAAGTTCTTGAAAAAGCATCGACTCGAACTGTCGACCCTGGTCTGTCGTAATCCTCTTCGGAATCCCGAAACGAGCAAACCAATTCGAAATTAGGTGTGACGCTTCTGTTTCTGCCGTTATGTTAGCAATCGGGATAGCTTCGAGCCACCTTGAGTACCTGTAAACAATCGTCAGACAGTAAATGAACTCTCTGAATGGAGGCAGAGGACCAATCAAGTCGATATTGATGTGTTCTAATCGACGATTTGGAGGTATGATGGTTGAGATGTCTAAACGATTATGCTTAATTACTTTGGAACGTTGACACGGTATACTATGTTTACTGGCAGTCCTTTCTCATACCCTTCCAAACGAATCTTTGTCCAACCAAATGCTGGGTATCTTTGACGCCAGGATGTGACAAGTTGTGAAGACCATCGATAATAAGGGTTCCTGAATTTGGCCGTTTATATAGACAACCAAAAGAAGCTAAGTCATTTCCTACGCCGAGGAGCCATCGTCATTGACATCGACCTCTAGACCTGCCATGTGAAATCCTCTCAGAGATCGCTGCACAATCCGTTTAGGATCGGCACAGAGAACATGATCGAGCTAGTGTATTTGCTCATGAATAACTTTAAGAATTTGCATCAAACTACTTGTGTTGTGGTTGAGTTGAAGAGAACTCTGTCAGAGTAGTCACTGTCGCGTTTATGAACTCTTTCCTCAAATATCATCAGCCATACCTCATAGTCATCCTTACATGGCAACGGGTCTGATCAATATCTTATACAACTTCAAATTGTCGGCATTTGCAGGATATTTAGACTTTTGCAGTGGACTTATAGCATACATAGCAAGGTGCCTTCCACATAATTATCATAAATGGCAAGGTATCTGAGGTATTGGACTAGAGTTGCCAAACCTACTACTTTTGGCGGTAAACTACCGCTTTTTGACGATTGGATTTTTAATATACCGCCATTTAGAGATCCACTAAAAATCCAAAAGGTTTTAACTATAGGTAGGCACTATAAGAATTTCAACCATCTGAATTTCAACCATCTGCAGAATTTTTGATCCGCACATTTTGTAATTAAAAAAATACATATTGGGCAAACTTATGGCACATATATTTTTAAATTTTTTCGACTGACTGATTCGGACGAAATCCTATATAGTTTTTCCGATATAGTTTTTGCATTGTCTTCTTTTTTAAAGATTAATGCGGCAACTTTGTGTTCATCGGACACAACTTTCCATTGCCCACTAATTGAATAAGGTCGAAAAGTAAGTTTCACAAATTATTCCCTCTAAATATTCAGAGCAATAATTAAGACAATCAACTCCAGGATATCGATTTCTTGTTTGTGTCTGCATGCCAGTGTCAATTCCTTGTAGAATGCGTTCACTATGCACATCTCCGCAGTCTGTATTTGATACTTTTTATCTACAGCATTTGGCACTCATGTCATTGAATAATTATAACATATATCTGCCTGGAGGAGTGGTCTGGAAACTGTGTAATATCATCAGTGTACTGCCCTCCAAAACAGGTAATAAAAAAGAAGCAATTCTTAGATTAGATTATTTTTACCGCTTAGGCTTATTTACTAAGCGGTAAAAATAATCTAATCTAAGAATTGCTTCTAAGAATTCACTGCGGGAGCCTATAAAGTTTAAGTGGAGGGAAGTTAAGAGCACAATAAAAAACGGCATAAGTCCGAAAAAAGCACCAGGGCATGATCTTACTACCGGTAAAATGATTAAAGAATTACCAGACAAACGTATTAAACTAATAACGTACATCCTCAACGCAATCATGCGAACTGGATACATTCCTCAAAAGTCTTAAAAAGATGAGACACGATTCGCTTCATATCGTCCAATAAGCATGCTTTCCACAGTGTCGAAGCTTTTGAAAAATTGTTACTAAGAAAACTGAAACCAATACTAGAAGAACGGTATATTACACCAGATCATCAATTTGGTTTCCGAAAGCAGCATGTCACTATAGAGCAAGTTCACAGGATTGTCAATGCAGTCAAACTCACCTTCGAAGAAAAAAATAATGTTCTGCTGTCTTCTTGAATATTGCACAAGCTTTCGATAAAAGGGCTGTCCAGGGTAGACTAGCCAATAAAACGGCACCAACTTCGATAATTAAGCCTAGAGGCGCTCGAGGGATTACTAAAATTAGTAGGGAAACATTAGGGGCCTCCACCTTAAGTCATGTAAGTTGGTTTATGATCGCAGTGAATCAGTTCCCCGAACAGCAATATTTGTTTCATCTAATATTAACGTTCTTCCAATTCCAGAGTTCATCACTAAGGATTTGGTTGCAGTAATCCTGGAAGTACCGACTGGCAGGGGAGTGCAGGAGATAGTATGTGCCTCTGCGTACTTCTCTGGTGACTCTGTAAATGTCCCACCTGTAGTTGTACAGGATTTGCTGGATTACTACAACCTAAAAAACAAACAATTCATCATAGGCTGCGATGCAAATGCGCATCATATCATTTGGGGTAGCAGCAACACAAATAGTAGAAATGAGTCCCTTTTAAATTATCTTATGACCAGTCATAGACATTTTAAATAAAGGGTCTAGCCCTACTTTCATTAACATGATTCGGCAAGAGGTTTTGGACCTCACTCTGTCGAGTCAGTTCATTTTCAACTCTGTTGGAAATGAACTGACGCACATCAGGTTTGATATACCGGGAGTGATCATCCAGGTGGCATAGCGCCGTATCCCTTATTTTACAGACTGGAAGATCTACAGGGATATTTTATTCATCAAAGCAGACATGCTGCCAACATCTTCGAGTTCAATTAGTGACCTAGAAACTGCAGCTTGTTTGTTAAATGATGTACTCCTATTTTCTTACGGAAGCAGCTGTGTGGCGCGTAACGTTGCGGTTAATCGCAAAGTTCCATGGTGGAACGAGCAGTTGACTAAACTCCGTAAGAGGGTTAGGAAATTATTTAATAGGGCAAAGCATTCTAATGAGTGGAATGAATATAGACAAGCCCTAACAAATTACAATACTGAACTAAGGCGTTCCAAACGCCTTTCGTGGAAGAAAAACTGTAGTAATATCGAGGATATATCTACAGCTGCTCGACTCCATAAAGTTCTAGCTAAGGACCAGTCCAACGAGATTGGGCTTCTTTTGAAATCCGATGGTAACTATACATCGGGGCGCATAGTCACTCGAAACCTTGCTTCAAGTGCACTTTCTGGGCTGCACTGTATGCAACACAAATACAATAACTAACCCTATATTTGGTACATATATGGGTGCAAATGTGGGTTGGATTAATAGCTTATCCGGTAAGCTTTTTACTCTGGAAAAAATCAAATAGGCCATTAACTCCTTTCAGCCGTTCAAGGCTCCAGGTGGAAATGGAATCTTCCCAGCCCTTCTACAAAAGAGCTTGGATTTGTTTACCCCTGCTCTGGTAGCCTTATTTAGAACTAGCTTCAATTTGGGTCATATACTTGGAACCAAGTCAATGAGGTTTTTATCACAATGCTTGGCAATCGGCCAAGTGAACTCCCTAAGTCCTACCGACCTATCAGTCTTACATCATTTATTCTAAAAACTATGGAACGACTGGTAGATCTTCATATCAGAGACTGGTTAACTGTAACCAGACCCCTTAATCCTAATCAATTTGCCTACAGAAAAGGCAGCAAATCCACAGAGGGGGCGCTGAATCTACTTGTTACCAAGGTTGACGCGACTTACCGCTCAAAAGAAATTGTGCTGTGCGCTTTTTTGGATATTGAGGGAGCTTTCGACAATACTGGATACGACTCAATTTCTAGGGTAATAACGCGTAGAGGTATTGATGATCCAACTAACCACTGGATTAGCTCCATGTTGGCCAGTAGGAAGATTACATCGAAATTAGATAATGAAACAGTCACGGTTACAGCAGTAAAGGGGTGCCCACAAAGCGGTGTTCTGTCATCTTTGCTGTGGTCACTCGTGATAGACGAGTTACTTGATGAGCTACATCTACTTGGTTATGACGCCATTGGTTATGCGGACGATTTGGTTATCATAATCTCTGGTGGGCATGAATGTACGATGTCAGACAGCATGCATCAGGCCTTGCTTGTTATTTCGAATTGGTGCATTAAAGAAGGTCTTCGATAAACCCTAACAAGACAGTCCTGGTACCATTTACCAAAAGACGTAAATTCAACTTTGGTTCAATTAGTCTAAATGATATTACTATCAGATACTCTAATGAAGTCAAATATCTGGGTGTTGTCCTAGATAAGAAACTGAATTGGAACTCTCATATTAAATCAACTACCGAACGCGTGGTCAGAGCCATGTGGGTCTGTAGGCGTATGTTCGGCAGGACTTGGGGCCTCAGCTCAAAAATGATGATGACTGGATGTACATTATGATAGTGAGGCCAATTGTAACCTATGAGTCTATAGTTTGGTGGCCGAAGGTACAGCAAAAAATTATCATAAACAAGCTAACCTCATTGCAGAGGCTAGCATGTCTCGGAATAACAGGTGCTATGAGCACCTGTCCTACGGCGGCAATGGAAGCCTTCACCGGACTCACTCCACTTCATATTTACGTCAAAAAATTAGCTGCTACTAGTGCAGCTAGATTACAGCTGGTGAATCAATATAGTCATGATGATCATATGGGTCATCTGAACATTTTGAATGAACTCTCTGACTTGGGTATGTTTTTTAGGAGGCCCGGACGTGATGCCCAAGGAACTCTCCTTTGGCAGGAATTTCGGGGTAACTGTCCTTGATTGAACAGTCTGGGATACTGGTGGACCTTTTATGGAACCCAGCAGCCTATTCTGGTTCACGGATGTATCAAAAATAGATAGTGGAATTGGCATTGATGTCTTTGGGCCCAACAACAAAACATCGAAATCCCTGGGAACTTATCCCAGTGTTTTTCTAGCTGAAATTCACGCCATCGAAACCTGCTTCTCAACTATGATGACTAAAGGTCTTAAGGGCGCCTCCATCCACATTTTCTCCGACAGCCAAGCAGCATTGAAAGCATAGTCTACCAACTGCCCGGATTCATACCGTGGGCCTCAGTAGTCTACAATATTAGTAAATGGGAAAAAATTCAGTGCTTGACCTATTGGAACTGTATTCCCTGCCTTAGACAGGCCAAATCTTTGATCAGACCATTTCATCACAAGGACTTGGCGGTCAATTCAAGTAAAGGAAATATTAGGAAGCTAGTGAGTTTTCTTTCAGGTCACTGCAACCTGAGATATCATTTGAACAAAATGAACCTGTCCACAGAGAAGGAGTGCCGACTCTGCTTAGAAGAGACAGAAACTGCAGGACACATACTATGTGAGTGTGTTGCTCTGTGCATACTGAGGTGGCTTTATTTTGAAGAGAGGTATTTGACCCCGGAAAAATGTAGATTGGCCTCTACAGGCAGCATTATCGCCTTTATTAGGAATGTAGAGAAGCTCCTGGACTAACAAATCCCATAATAGCACAAAAGATCTTTCAGGTCGCAGTTCTAGCCGTTTTGGGCAGAGAAAAAAAAATGTGTTAATACTCACTGAATAAACAATGTAAAAAAAAATCCTAAAAATGTTTTTTTTATATATAGTTGATGCTTAAACCCTTAATTTAAATTTATCTAAGATACAAATGCATACAGCGCTATAACAACTACGTAGCGGCAGGATCGTTTGGTGTGATTTCTATATATAGTTATTCAATGACTCGAGTTACTCGACGACACGTGCATATAATTTAATACATTGAATATTATAAATAATATAATTAATAAACTAACTAAATAATAATAACAAGTTTATTAATATTTTCTCAGGTTATGGGCCCAGAGAGCCATAGTCGAGTAACTAAATAAAATTTATAAATAAATAATAAAACTGTGTAAAAATGATTTCGTCAAATGTTTCGGTAGTCGCCCCATTATCGTCAGGTGCAAATTTCAATAATTGGAAATTTAGGATTATGTCTCAAATGGCGAAAAGCGAAATCGTAGAAGTATTTACTGATCCAGTGCCAGATGATGGAAACAAAAAAACATATTTGTTGAAAGATGCAAAAGCTAAAGCTTTGATTATTCAATGTGTTGCTTGTCACACATTGAACTTAATTAACGATGCAAAAACAGCGAAAGGTATGCTAGATGCGTTAGAACAAGTCTTTGCGAGAACAAGCACTTTTTCAAAACTAAGTCATTGGAGAAAACTCGTAAATTTGAAATGTGATAAAAACACAAATCATTTTCTTATTTTTGATACGTTGGTGCGTGATCTCGAGAATCTTGGGTCAAAACTTGATGATTCTGATAAAATCGGTCATCTTCTATTAACATTACCCTTAGAATATGATACTGTAATAGCAATTGAAACAATCGAAAATGTTAAAATGGAATTTGTAAAATCACGATTGCTAGATGAAGAAATAAAAATACATCGGAAGTTAAAATGTCAAACAGATGATGTCTCATTTGGAGCAGGCACAAAAACATTAAGTACGTCAGGATGTTACGAATGTGGAAGTAAATTTCACCTACGGCACAATTGTCCTTATCTGACCAAAAATAGAGGCAGAGGTGGTTTAAACTTTAGAAGACCACAAAAAGGAAATAGAAATTGCTACAGAGAACAAGGCCGTGGTGATCAAACTAAAAATTATGCTAATGAAGCCGGAGTTGATCGTGGATTCTGGATGTTCCAGAAATATGATAAAAGGTGAATTGGAGGACCAAATACATAATTTGGAGTTATTAAATGCTGGTATCAAAATAAGGATGGCGAACGAAACAGAACTGCTAACAAATAAAAAAGAGAACCTACGAATTACTGTTTAAGGAAAAGTGGTAAATATTGAAGCTCTTGTGGTTCCGGGTCTAAAACCGAATTTGTTATCAGTTTCTCAAATTACAAGTAAAAATAGTAATAAAATAATTTTTGAAAATAACCAAACATCAAACGGAAGGATTGTATGTAAACAAACAAATGGCGTATATGTAATTTGGGTACCTTTCGAAACTGGATATTTTACAACTTGATTTGACGAAACAGAATAATTCAAAACTGGATATTTTGAAACTGGAGTTTTGAAATATCCAGTTTTGTACCATTTCTCGTTTTGTACCTTATCTCGTTTTGTCAAATCCTATTTTGAAATATCCAGTTTTAAAATGTCCAGTTCTGAGCGGTTCCCATGTAATTTATGCGGAGCGTGTTTTGTGTAATCTAGTGGCTAGTATTCCGGAGTTTTTGTAGTTCAAAAGATTGGGGCATGCTATTAATGAAGTTCTTAGGACTCTCGACTACCACAGATAAATCAGAAATGTATCTATTGCATAGAAGGAAAAGAAAAAAAAATCTTTTCCACGGAACGAAACGAAAACACACCAAATATGACAACTTATTTGGACTGATGTATGTGGTCCAGTAAATGTTTCAACTTGGAATGGGGAACGCTATTTTCAAGTTATTCTGGATGATTTTTCGCATTTTATCATAGTAAAACTATTAAGAAGCAAAAGTAAAGCCGCACAAAACCGAATTGAATATGTTGCTGAATAAGAAAATCAATTCGGAAGTACGGTAAAACGCAAACGTAGTGACAGGGGTGGAGAATTCTCTTCGTTTGAACTTAAAAATTTTGCTAAGCAAAAGGGAATAAAGATTGAGTATACAATAAGTCATAACCCACCTATGAATGGTAAAGGAGAGAAAATGAACGATCATTTTCAAAATATGGTTAGAACCAAGTTAGCCGTTTTGGGTGTACCAAAATATCTATGGGGTGAAGCAATTAGAGCATCAGCTTACGAGTTAAATACGACACCTACTTCAACTCTAGAAAAGGGGAAAACGCCGTCTATGATTTGGAACAAAAGAAACGATTTATCAAAGTTAAGAATTTTTGGATGTCGAACTTGACCTAAAGGCGGAAAACTCGATCCTAGTTCAGAAAGAGGTGGGATGGTAGGATATTGTGGAGGAGGTTACAAAATTTGATTTCCTTCTACCGACAGAAAAGTTTATGGAATGCAGAGAAGATTTAAATAAATATTCACTGTCCAGTGATGTATGTGAAGAACCGGAAATTGAAAACAATAATCATGATACCAAAATTGACGAAACTATTGAACAGCCAACTAAAATGCAGAACACTATAGAAAAGCCAACAACTGATGAAAAGCAAGCAACTTCTTTAGGAAGGTGATAAAGAAACCAGCTTATTTAGATGAATTTGAGTTGTATACGGCCTATTGCTTACTAACAGCCGATGAAAATGTGCCTCAAAATTTTAAGCAAACTTAGGATTCCAACGAATGAAAAGAGACTGTTACAACAACAACATCAATGGAATAAATTTGTAACATGTATAACAACGAAACTCATATTCATTTACATCCGTTAAATGCATAAACAGTTTTATTCATGATCATGTACATCCGTTAAATACTGATGACATATGGACATATCGGTTTACATTTATTTGTATTTTTTTTGTTGTAGACTGTTTAAGTATTCTTTGGACCATATTTTCCAAAATCCTTGAGTCATTTTTGAAAGCAAGGTCCACCTCTGTTTTGGATTTATGTTGGTTTTGTCTGAGTCAGGGGGTGATATCAGTGGCCTCCCGATTAAGAAATGTGCAGGTGTCAAAGCATCAAAATCATCTAAATCGTTCGACAGTGGAAGAATCGACCTGGAGTTTAAACATGCTTCAATTTGTGCTAGCACAATGCTGAACTCCTCGAAGGTTAATATTGTTTCACCGATAACTTTTTTTAAGTGGCGTTTCGTTGATTTCACTTCAGACTCCCAAATGCCCCCGAAATGGGGACTCCCGGGCGGGATGAAATGCCAGTTTATTCCATGGTTAGCTTCTTTCTGAGATGCGTTGTTGTTTGCTAGTTGTATAGCCACCTGTAACTCCTTGCTTAGTGCGTTCCGAGGTCCAACGAAGTTGGTACCGTTGTCACTGTATATGTTCAAAAGCGTTCCCCTTCTTGAGGTAAATCTTCTGGATGCTGCCAGGAACGCTACATTTGTTAGATCACTCACCAGCTCCAAGTGATAGGCTGCTTTGTATGAAGTAGATTGTGGTGCTTGCCCTGGCATTCTTTACATCTTAATTGACTATAACATTGTTGAAAATTGTGTCTAGTGGCTAGGCACCTTCTGCATAGATCATGCAAATTGATAAGCTGTATTCGTTCAGTGCAACAATAATAAAAAATCAACCATGTATCTTGTGTTCGGGAAATCATAAATTAGAATGGTGCCACAAGTTTAACAAAATGAGTCACATAGAACGAATGCAGCTTATCAATTTGCATGATCTATGCAGAAGGTGCCTAGCCACTGGACACAATTTCCAACAATGTCATAGTCAATTAAGATGTAAAGAATGCCAGGGCAAGCACCACAATCTACTTCATACAAAGCAGCCTACAACTACAACTTCAAGAAGCATTTCAACCAACAGTGTGATAAAAACGCATGAGACAACACTTTTAGCAACCACCCTTGTTAAAACAAATAGGTTTGATTGACGAGAAGAGCACTTAAGAGTGCTGATCGACACCGGTTCACAAACGTCATTCATAACAACAGGAGCCAAACAACGTTTAAATCTAGTAGGTCGTAAAATCAGTGCAAAGGTCCATGGAATAGGCGGCCAAATTGCTGGCAAAATCAATTGTATTGTAAATATCAACCTACAACCAAGATATCCATCAACATTTTCAATAGAAATTGAAGCTCTTGTACTAGCTTAAAATAAGCAACAATCTTCCAGAAACACCATTTAAATCTGAAAAATGGAAACATTTAAACGAGCTCCTGCTGGCCGATCTGAATTGCAACATACCCGCACCTATTGATATACTTCTTGGTGCAGACTACTACTCGCAGATCATGAAGCCACAGTGCATAAAAGGGAGTAAAATCGAACCAGCCGCACAGCTCACGGAATTCGGATGGGTCATTTTAGGTAGGATATCTACGCCCAACAGAACAACAGAGCTACAATATAACTCACATGTCTCATCAACCGAGATAGATGAACAACTAAACAAATTTTGGGAATTAGAAGAAATGCATACAATCAAATTCATGTTTTGGCCAGTTAACACGGTCAAACAGAGGCAATACAGAGCGAGTTAAATTCCCTCGAAAAATAAAAAACTTGGAAAGAGTGTGATCTACCTAAAGATGCTAAAGCTATAGATACGAAATGGGTCTTTAAAGTTAAAGAAAATGGAGAGAAGACGGCTCGTTTGGTTGCGAGAGGATTTCAAGAACGGGGAAAATGAAAATGAATTTCTGTATTCTCCTGTTTGTAGAATACCTATGGGAGGTCTTTTATTTTTTGTTGCACTACAAAACAATTGGCCGTTGAAACAAATTGATGTGCCTACAGCTTTTTTATGGGAACCGCTCAGAACTGGACATTTTAAAACTGGATATTTCAAAATAGGATTTGACAATACGAGATAAGGTACAAAACGAGATATGATACAAAACTGGATATTTCAAAATTGGATAGTTCAAAACGAGATATCGTACAACACTGGTTATTTCAAAACAGGATATTTCAGCATATGATTTAAACTTAAAATAATTGTTTGGGAAAGTTTTGGAATATGGCCAGTTAGGAAGGAACTCGGCGAGTTCTTAACCGATTATGATGAAATTCGATATGGAGGATGAAAATGGGATTTTAAAATGATTTGTTGGGAGAACCTCTGGAATATGGCCAGTAAGGTTTCATACTTGAATAATTTAAAGCAGAGAGATAGAATTAATGTTTTTTTTTAATTTTTGGTTTTCTCATCTTATTAAAATAATCGTTAACTTGATCGAGTTTATATTCCAGAACTTTCCCAAAAAATCATTTTAAGTTTAAATCACATGTCAAAATATCCTGTTTTGAAATATCCAGTTTTGTACATTGTCTCGTTTTAAAATATCCAGTTTTGAACTATCCTGTTTCGTCAAATCCAGTTGTAAAATATCCAGTTTCGACCGGTACCGTTTTTTTACATAGATATACGGACAATGATATATATATATATATATATATATATATAAATTAAAAAACCAGAAAATTTAAGTTGCACCAAGGAATCACTAAAATTAGTAAGGTCTTTGTATGGATTGAGGTCATCACCTAAAGATTGGAACAATCGATTTAGTGTTTGTATATAGGAGATGGTATATATATATAATTCTGTTTGTGGATGATGCAATTATTACGGAAGGAGTTAAGGAAATTAATTTTCTGTTGAAAGCTCTTAAGAAAGAATTCGATATAAAAGATCTGGGTGAAATATCACAATTTCTAGGTATGAAAGTAAATTTCCAAATCATAGAAGGAGAGAAAATCGAGGTACCGTATCGTTTAGTCTGTTTTCTGATGTATCTGGCTGTAACATTAAGGTCAGACCTAAGTTATTCGGTGTCTTTCTTAAGTAGATACCTATAGATAAGCCAACAATAGATTGTTGGACAGCTGCAAAAAGAGTGATTTGTTATTTAAGTTGCACCAGAAGTTTGGGACTAAAGCATAAATGGAGTTTCCCAAATTCTAAAACCTGAACTTATTTCGTATTCAGATGCTGATTGGGCAGGTGACAGGGGGAGTAGAAAAAGTGTGAGTGATTCGTGTGTCTCCTTGCAAGCAATCCAGTTGCCTGGCACTCCAAGAAGCAAGGGTGTGTGGTATTATCATCAATGGAAGCTGAGTACATTTCAACAGCACAAGAAGCAGTAAATTTGAAAGGTGTTTTGTCGGAGCTGAGATGTTCCCCTCTATGATCAAAATTAAATTTTTTAGTTAATTAAAGATGTGAGCCTTGTCGATTCGCCGTGCATTTCTTTTTAAGTTTTGTTGTTAAATTCAGGTAAAAGGAATAGAATGAAATGAACATTGAATCGAGGGGGAGTGAGAAAGATAGGTTTAAGTTCACTCATTGAACTGTAGATGGTAGTACTTATGAATTAATATGTAAAAGGTAAAAGGTGAAATGAGAATTAAAGATGTTAGTTTTATATTAAATTTTGTTGATGTTTACCATCGTATTTTTATCTGCAAGTGTAAACTTATTAGACACACAATTTATCTAGTTATATCGTAAAAATAATATAACATCGAATAATAAAAGCTTTAATATAGAATTTCCAGTTCTTATTCAAGTAATTCTGTTCTGAAGAAAATAAAACATGCGTTTCATATTAAATGTTGTTTGTTTTATTTCGAAATAGTACTAACCGCATTTTTAATTTTGTTCAGAACAGAACTAGTTGTATAAGAACTCCAAATTATGTATTATAACTTTCATTATGTGATGTTATAACAGTTTTACACTATAACTAGATAAATTGCATATTTAATTAGTACTTACTTGTAAATAAAAATATGACGGTAACTAACAAGAAAATGTAATCTAAACCTTATTTCGTAAATTTCCCATACGATTATCACATTTCTCGTATTGTGTATCCATACAACTGGTGTTCATCAGCAGAACTAATTGAAAAATTGCCCTATTAATATAATTAATAAACTAACTAAATAATAATAACAAGTTTATTAATATTTTCTCACAACAACTTGCCAGAAACTGTGAAACGCCAATGGGTGGAGTCATAGATATACTTAGTAATATTAGTAAATTAAGTCAGAAACAAATTGCTCATTAGTCCAGGAGACTAAATTGTAATAAAATAAAATATTAAAACAAATAAAATAAAAACTATTTGTCTGGTTGAAACTATTTCAATGTCATGAATCACAAATTTCTTTAATATCCGAGATATTTGTGGTCTTCCATATAATTTATATTCGCCAATTTTGAAACAAACATAAAAAGTGGCATGCTTCTTACAATTATCAAATCTAAATATGCTTCAATTAATGTGCTCAATTAACAACGTCAGTCCGGTTTTCGTTAGATGTTAGACAACATGTAGACTTTCTACTGTATTTTCATTAAATTTAATATATTTATCACATTGATATAAATTATTATTTTGTTTTCGACTTATCTAAGTTATCACGCCACTCAAACGAACTTTGTACTCTATAGACAATTTTTTATATACAATTTTCTTTTAAATTGATAAAACTGTGTATAAATATGAAATTTAAAGTACGTCTAGTGGAATTAAAATAAAATCTAATTTTTATCTATAAATTTTCAATAACTTGGAATTTTTTTACTAAATATAAAGAACAGGGTGACTCAACAGACATTTTTAAAATATGAATTTTTTTTTTTAAGTATTATATTTTATTAAGAATAGTAATAAAATATATTTTAAAAAAATTATTGGATTTTTTTAATGTAACAAAAACACATAAACTACAATAATAATAATAATAAAAATAAAAAATCACTTAATGTAACAATCAGTACAATATAATATAATATATGTTATAACATAAAGTTGAAAAAAAAAACATTGGAATCAAGAGAATACACAATATCTATAGAAGATTAAAAAATCATAGAATGATATAAATTAATAATTATTAGTCGGATTAATCTTAATTGACTATTTGATCGCTTTGTTCATTGCCTAATGTTATCGACGGATGTACTCTTTCATTAATGAAATTTAAATATTGTGTTAATCTAAGGACTGCAATTAAAGAGGCAACATACTCATGAACGTCTTCTTTTTTAAGTTGTTTTACTTGACGTGACACCGAATGATATACGCGACGTGCAATTTTATTTGATAATCGACCCACTGTTTGGACTGTATGTAAAACAGGATCTTCCAAAGATGATATTGGTGCTAAAAGTAGAAAATTTATATCTATTATGCTTAAATTTCATTCAACTAAATTTCTTTTTTCAAAATACTATTTTCAACTATAAATTATAAATATACTAAAATTTGAGATCAATGGTGATCATATTATCATTTAAGTTTTAATAACTTATCTAGTGTTAAACGTTTGTCTAATAAAAAAAAAAAAAAAATTTTTTATATACGAATACAAGTATCAAAGTTCAAAAGTATATGTAAAAGAAACCAAAACAAAATAGTTGAACATGTCGTAATAGTATCAAAGTCCATTTAAACTTAAATAGTTTGTTGACAAAAACATTATTTTAAGAGATATTTATGATCAAATATAATATACTCACTATTATCATCCTCAAGGTCTTTATCTAATGCAGGGAAATAATAGTCCAGTAGTCTACCGGCTAATGCAGAGGTTGTGTCTACACCGGTTACAGCCATGCTTCCATATTGCGTTGCTAAAACTTCATTCGCTTTCTGCCATGATAACTCTTTTAATGATGCTGCTTTTTGGGTACCGGCCACTCTCAAAGCACACACTTTGCTAATATGAGGTTGAACAGTTTCGAATACTTTATTTTTTGCTTGATTATAGATTTCTTGTGGTTGTTCTTTGATTATAGGAGCTTTTGTTTCTAATCGTTCAATCCCTTTCACTAATGTTTGGTCAACAAGTTGAATTGGACCATCTAATTTATGAACGTATGGTGCGGCTGTAGCTGCCGCACGTTGAATTACATCTTCAGCGGTTCTAAATGCCCAATTGAACATAGCGTTCGACCCTGAAAAAATACATATTTTAATTTCAAAAATACGAAATATTTCATAAATTTAAAAAATACAAATTATTATCAAACAATAATTGGAGATAATTTTCTATTCACAAAATTAAAAAATAGAATTAAAGTCAAATATTAATCTTATCAGAAATAATATTTTCTTTCATTATTAATAGTAAGTAATATATTATGTGCAATGGTATGTGTACTATTTTTTTTATCAGTGTTTATATAACTTAAATTTAATGTATATTTTGTACAATATTTATAATTTTAAAAAATGTTTTTTTTTGCTTTACAATAATTTCATGAAATTAGGAATGTAGCTGGGTAATCAAATATTCTGTTGGTTCATTGAAAGATCATAAATCTCAAAATAAAGAAGAGCATGCTTTAGATCACGTATTCATATTAGAATGCATTTTTAAATACCTAGAAGATATAAAGGTAGAAAACCTTAATAAGTAAGGTGTCTGGGCTATAGATCGAATTTACATTAAGTACACAGTACAAGTTATGTTATGTTTATGGAATACTAATTCAAAAACCACACATATTTATACCGTGGTTCGTTTATATATAATTTTTACTTATTCTTATGAAAAAAATAAAAAAAAAAAAATATAACTTAAAGAAACAATGATGATCCAAAGTCCATTTTGTGACGTCTTTTAAGTAAATTTTCTATTCAACTTCGTTGTATTCTTATGCGTGTATATATATATATATATATATATATATATATATATATATATATATATATATATATATATATATATATATATATATATATATATATATATATATATATATATATATATATATATTTATATATGTATTATAAATACTTAAGCAAAACGAGTTTTAGTCGTATAAATATGTTTATGAAGCGATATTATACATTATATTTATAAAGTGCAGAACAGCAGCGTAACTGATATGAATTCATGTCTAGAGTTATATATTTTAAATTACGAGGCTTTTGCCGAGTATGCTCTCTGCTTAAACCCATATTTCTTTAGTAAACCATTCCGGCACTTAAAATTACAAAACAACCGCTTAAAATAATTGAACTTTAATCTTTAACCACAGAAGTAATAATTAATGATCATCTTTTTCATGTCACATCGAAATATTATGACGAATATAAAATGGTGAACAATATAATATATGCTTATTAATATTCAATAAGTACAAAGTACATATTCAACGTTAAACGATTATATATATATATACATATATTGTATAACATAATGTAATTCATAAACAACAGTACATAATATGCGTATACATATATAAGTTAATTAATGCTTTAAATTATATGATTCAATATAACAATTTACTCTCACAGTTACATACAATTATTATGTATTGATACGAACATATATGCACATAATAATAAGAATAATCAGTCGGTAGCATTCAGGTTTTTTTTTCTTATAATCATTTTATATAACGTAGCAATGCAATGATACATAAATTCAATTTTTCAATTTTTAATTACCTTTAACCTTTCCATAAACATCTTGACTTTGAATCCATGCTGCTTCAACTACAGGAAGTTTCATCATACGTTCAAACGTTTCTAAGTGTGGCAATAAACTTTGTTCTATAGTTACATTTGAAATATCCATGTTATTGATATCATTCGATAATGATGGGGTGGACTCAATATTATTTTGTTCCATTTTTATAATAATATTGTATTTTTTTTTTAGTTGCACTTTTTCAAAAAACACAAAAATAATTCACAATGAATTAAAATACTTAAACCAACGAAAAATATATATAATACACAAAAATAACTTTTATTTTAACAACCTTTCGTACCAAACACGCAAACTCAATTGAAAATTTAAAATGTACTAAATTAATATTCTACTTTTTTACAAATGGTTTTTTTTATAACTAAATTAATTTAATTAATTTCGAATTCTTTTATATGTTCATTTCTATTTTGTTCTCTCTCCGTCATGGCGCTCTTTTATTAACTCTCAATTATCCACTATATTCATCGTATGTTAGTTCACTTGGTTCATTTCATTTCATTTTAGTATGATAAAAAATTTTGGTATTACGTATCAAGAATTTTTAATAGATTAAATTTATTTAAACAACGAACAAAAACGATTGTTTTATTATTTTTAGAGACCGTAAAGAACAAGAAGAAACTGCAATGCAATGTACTTAAACTTTGCGATAATATGTTGTAAAACTTTATTATTAAAAGCCAAGCTTAAGTGTGCTAAAATAAATTTAAAGTTTTTGTTGTATTGATAATATAAAATGCAACAATAATTATCTCTCGCATGTAATATCTACATAATATGGATAAAATAATATACATATTGTATGAAATAAATTTTAATCATTCATCACTTCACTCTACATATATGCATGGAATTCCCCAATGCGAGTATACATATATTGTATATTGTACTCGTTAGTTAATAAATATTTCGTCAAAATGTTGAAATTTATTTTATCTTTGTAGACATGGTTATGTGTCATGCTAACAGTTCCATTATTCAATATGAATCCAAAATCCAAAGTCCAGAACCTCATTTTTTAAGTACTTAAGTACATATTTGTTTTTTTTTTTTTTTTTATATATTTGGATTTCTAATCGTTGATTAGATTTAGTCAGTGTTCAAATTTAAACAATAATTTTTGAGCTGCTATGCAAAATCTTATAATTACATATTTTGAACGTTAAAACTAATTTATTAGCGGTTTTATTTTATATTTCTGATAAGAAAATAAAGCTTGACGTTAAGATTGATGATATCGTTAATAATTAAAGCATCATATATAATATGAAGTTTTATAAAAAGGAATTACAGTTGAAACATGTATTGTTCATTTTAATAAAATTAAGAAACTTGTAAAAATAATGATAGTATGCAGTTTTTACAGGTCCATAGCTGGCTCGTCTTCTCAGAGATCGCAACTTGTTCGAATAATATTGAGTAGTAACTAACCGATTCGGACAAAACCCTGAAAATCGATTAAATGAAGTAAATGAAAATGATCCTTCTATGTGTTGACTACCGCATTAATGTTATCACATCGCATGTTATCGGTTGTTTCCAACTTGATCCCGAATATCAATAGATCTAGGCCTAAACATTCCGTGCGATTGTGGAACGAATTTTTGCTTATGTATATATTGTTGCGTGAGAATACCATTCTGTCACTGTTTTTGTATACTTTTATCACAATATAAATATTTTCTTTTTAATTTTAATAAAACGAAATAAGGAACCTTGTTTTAATAAAAACAAAGAATCCAATATTTCTTGTTTTATAAATAAAAATAAAAATTATTTCAGAATAGAAGTAAAACTTTCTTTAATGTGATAATAAAAATTTTTATATTCCAAATAACTTCCGGACTGGCAAAGAAGATTAAAGAACATGGGGCGATCGTCACTTAGTCTGATAAAGGCAATGCGACGGTAATCATGGATGCTGAGTTATACAACGGCAAAGTGTTGGGCTATATTAAGGATAATGATATAATTAGACTTAATTGTGACCCAACTGATAAATTTTGCAATAGTATCAACAAATGCATAAATAAATGTACAGCTTTTCTTAGTAAACAAGAAATGAGGTACATGAAAATGATCAAACCGTCGGCGCCAAAAATCAAAGGACTTCCTAAGGTTCATAAATCGGATATGCCTATTAGACCGGTGATAAACTTCACATCCGCTCCCACGTACAGGATAGCGAAACGCGTTAATCAGTATCTAATGAATAAAGTTAAACTGGAAAAAAACGTTTCGTTGATGAACAACCTAAAACTCGTAAACAGAATAGAATCAGTTAAAATTCCTCGTGGTGCAAAACTGGCCTCTTTTGATATAACGAACATGTACAGTAACATTCCAATAGAAGAAACTATTGGAATCACTTAGGACCTGCTCGTGAATCAGGGAGAAACGGAATGTGCAGAGGAAATTAGAAATCTCTTAAAGGTGATTACTAAACAGAATCATTTCGAACATCAAAATATATTCTATGAACAGCAAGAAGGACTACCCATGGAAAGCCCTTTATCAGGAACTTTAGCCAATATTTTCTTAAATCACTTAGAGAATTCAAAAATATTGAGTGAGACTAATCCTTATAGGAACTGTGTGGTATACTGGCATAGATATGTATACATATGTATAGATCTATAGATGATGTACTTACACTGTTTAGAGGAACCAATCGGCAATTGAAACAATTTCACAACTATCTTAACAATATACATGACAACATCAAGTTCACTTTGGAAACTGAAGAAAACAAGTTTGAAATCTTCAGAAACCCAACTCAAACGGACCACACAATCCATAACGACTCACACCATCCACAACAACATAAAATTGCGGATACCTGCACATAATCAACAGACTGAATACGATACCAATGGACCAAGAAGACTATACAGAAGAACTGAATACTATTAAACAGATCTCTAGGGCCAACGGGTTTCAACCAGCAAGGATGGACCTATTAAAATGAAAACACAATAGCAAGAAACTTAACGAACAGTATACTTCCCTGATAGCGAAAGACGACAAGGACAACAAATACATTTGACTACGGCAGAAATACAGCGAATATCATCTGGAATATTATTTAGGAACATGGGTAAGGTAAATTCGGGTTCAAAGTAGTACAGGCTGATGAAGAGTATAGTAATGGTGTTTTTCCACGATGAAACATTAAAATCTGCAGCAAAACCAAAAAAAGAAAGATAGCGTTAAATTCTACTTGAGTGACAAAGACAACTGTTTTTTTTTTGTTTTTTTATAGCTAAATTTTATAGTTTATGAAAGTTGACGCCTTCTCTAAATAACCTAAAAAAATCACAAATTTATGTGCACATCTCCAAAATAAATTGTGTTATTTTTTTTTATGAGATTGTCCTATTTTAATGATTATTTATTTTTAAATACGAAAAAATGATCCGATAATATTTTATAATTTTTTTTAAATCTATTACGACTCTATTATCAAAATATTTGAATAATATCAAAATTTTATTTAGTTTTTTAACCTCAAAATTATAGTTGTTACCACACTGAAAATAAAAATAAAATTAATTTAGCTATAAAAAAAATAAACAAAAATTTTATGTGTGTGTGCGAGAAATATTTTCTCGTCCAAACACAATTTTTAAGTGCATGTATTGTTTTGCAGCAATTCTCAACCATAAAAAGTAGTCCAATTTTATATTTTTTCGTTTTGCTGCCATAATTATGGCGACAGAACGAAAAAAATACAAAATAATTTTGTATGCACAGCGTGCAGCAAAAGTTGTCTCGTACAAAAGTTAAATTTATATTTTTACCTCACGTTTTTCGTGCATATAAAATATGTTTCATCGTGGAAAATACTCTTAATTCTCGAAATTAATCCTAGTTAAAATAAAAAGAATAATTTATATTATACATTTTTTAGAAAATTTTTTTCTTTTTAGAAAGAATTTGGATAAAAAGAATTAATATAAAAATTTTTACTATCACATTAAAAAAAGTTTTACTTCTTTTCTGAAATAATTTTTATTTTTATATATAAAACAAGAAATATTGGATTCTTTGTTTTTATTAAAACAAGGTTCCTTATTTCGTTTTATTAAAATTAAAAAGAGAATACTTATCTATATATATTAAAAATAAAATTATTGGTTATGAGCCTATTTATTTTTTATAATTTTTTATTAATAATATAAATTAATTATTTAACGTTTCGGATGTAATTCACATCCATCATCAGAAAAATCAAAATAAAATGAACACGATATGAAAAAAAAAACAATTACATTAAAAAATTAATCAAAACGTAAACCCTGCAAAAACAGTAATGGCTTTAACATTGACAGAAATCTTGTTCATGCCATTTCCATTGCTAGGAGATTTGTGAAGGAACATCAAGAAATTTTAGTTATTAAAGCAGACAAGGGTAACAGCACAGTGGTAGTGAATCGTGCCGATTATATAGAAAAAATAGAGTTGTTGTTGGCTGACATTAATGTTTAGAAATTGGTGAAAAGAGACAATATTTTGTCTGTACAAGGTAAGCTTAATGGCCAAATACATGAAATGACGTCATCGCATTTTCACCCAAGACACATGTTTGTATATAATTATCTAATGATAGATGGAGTTGTAATTTTGTAAACTCAATTATTGATAAATGGAATAAAAAATATTTTGTTTTATTTACTACCACATATACACATACCAACGTATATTTCTGCGTACAGTTTTTGATTATAATTATTATTATTCAATTCGCTCTAATGTAGTTGATATTAAAATTTTGCAGATTATGAGTATAATAATAAAAATGTAATAAAATTGTAAGACCATTTTTAAACATTTTACATATTCCACCAACAACTAGTTTATAATCCAAATAATGTTCTATATTAAAATTTTGAAGGATAACAATCATCGTGATGAACTAATTAAGAATTGTCTGTGACTTTGAATTCCGTGTTACTTTCGTAAATATTCGTCAAACGTAACTAAAATCCATTTCTGGATTGCCTGGAAAGTTACTGATTGCCATACTTCTTTGACGACTACCATCTATTATTTCTTTGAGTAAAGAATTAAAGTAAAAGCTTAAAAGTTTCTATTGATAGCAGCATCTATTTATTGAATAATTTTGCATGTCGGTGTGTGCGTATATTTATAAGGCCTTATGGCATCCACACGATAAAGAAGGATTAATTTCGATCCGTTATTTCTAATTGCCATTGTATCTGGTAGCAATATGGGTGGTTTTGTTTAATTGTCACGTTTCCGGTGCTTTCCCCATGCATAAGAAATTTAATTAATTTTGATTTCACTGCATCTTGTGGGTGTAAATCTTTTGAATTATAAGGAAATTCTACTTCGATTATTCCATCATTTCTCATCAATCCAACCGAAGTTTAATTTCTCTGAATGCGAATTTTTTGAAAATTCCTTTTTTTAATTTCGCAGAGTACGTCTTTGGTACAACTATTAATTGGATTCCCTAATAGTATTCGTTGCGTGCCAAACATGGTAAGTCAATGACCAGTTGAAATATAAACTCAAAAGAATTGATAGTTGATTGAATTAGGGCTTGCTTTCTGTTCAGTTGAACCTTGAGATTACATTTTTTGATTTAAATTGCACATGTTGCATTAAAAAAAAATATTGAAATTTAGTCCAATTCTGTGTTTACTTAATTGTAAATTTTTTAAAGAGCATCCATACGCCATATTGTGGTCGCTAATTTTTACGAGTTGGTTTCGTCTGCTTTACTGATATTTTGCGTTTCCAACTCAACTTTTTTTTTACAAAACGCCCTCACAAATGATTCACCAATCACAAATGATTTACAGCCTAAAATTGGTTTCCATATAAATCAGACAGTTAAGTGGTCGCACTAACTGTACTTACCTAGATCGTGGCGCTTGTCGCAATTTTTATGCTTTATTGTTTTAAAACACAAATAAATCCTTCGCCTCTTAATATAATTTTAATTATTTATTAACACCCGATGGGTGGAGGGGCACTCCCATATCTCGTAAAAGACTTCTACACAAGCAGGTTATCCTTCTAAGGATAAGGATTTGGCAGCGAGGAATTCCATCACATCCTTTTTTGGCTTGTCGTATGAGGCGTCTAAACAAAGGTTGGATTGCTGGGCTGACTACCGGCATTCTTAAAAACTTCATTGTTAAAAAGATCAACAGAAGAAAATATGGGTACCGCCAAAATTATGCATTTTGATGTATTATAGTCATAGTTTATGCGGCTTATAATTGAGGAAAGCTACATTTACTTTTCATAATTTAGTGAAAATGTGTCATAATTACAATCAAATTACAGGAATTCTAAGCGGAAAATTTAGAAAACCAACCGTAATTATTTAAGTTAAATCGTAAAGAATATTTTAAAATTTAGTTGGGGCTGAAACAATCCTTAATTTGTCCAAAAAGCTACACTTACTTCGAGCATTTTTTTCATTTTTCGTGTATTTGTCCCTTAACGTTATGGTTACGTGTTAGCAGAATGAAAGTAGGATCTCTGATAATGTGGGTAGGGTATTGGGATGTCATCAAGGTGCTAAACTTTATTCAATTGGGACACCTTTATATGCCTTAGCTTCATTTTTATCCGTGATTTTGATTTGCACTGTTGGTAAATCTATTTGGTCAGTGAAAAATTCTATTGATTTAAAAAAAAAAGATACAACATATCGTTTTGCCAGATGACCACGTAGTTATTGTTACGGCCAGCGTAAGAAGAAATAGCAACGGATATTATTTACATTTAGTTGAATTGATTGTAACTTGTTTGTAAAGTTAAAGTAGAGTTAGTATATTAATTGAATTTATATTGTAACAAAGAAGGCGCGTATAAAATTGTAAAAGAAACAAAAGAGAAAAATTTTGCATTCGAAATAAAAACAATAAACGTGTCGGACATATATTTTTATTTTGTAAGGAAACGAGAATCGGCGAAATCAGTTATATTACTAGATGTAGTGTCTCTTTTTACTAATATAGACAGTAATTTGGTGTTAACTTTGTTGAGTGAGAGGTGGCAAGAAATCAAGCGAAATTCAAAAACTAAATTAAAGAAATCACAGTTTATAGAAGGTACGAAACTTGTACTTCTTAATTGTGAATTTTCTTTCAATACTAAAATATATAAACTACTTTTTGGTTCTCCCATTGGACAAATTGTCTTTTTTAGATTTACTGATAATTCGAAATTATAATGGCTCCCTTTCCACTGATTGGTTCCATAAATTAACTTGGTCTGGCAGATACCTAAATTTCAACTCTCATTTACCTTTGTCATATAAAAAAAATACTGTAAGTTAACTTTCTAACAAAATTCTCCAGTTATCAAATAAGAATTTTCATAGAATAAATTTCAATCTTCTAAAGTCAACTTTACTTTATAATAATTATCCTTTTTCTTCAAATATTCTACTCATTTTGATAATAACCAATTAGGGGAAGAGAGTCAGTCAATTACTAACAAACCAGTCACCACCATTGCTATTCCATATGTAAAATTTCATTATGAACAAATTAATCAATGCTTAAATAAATTTAATTTTAGAACAGTCGGCAAAGCATTTAACAATTTAGGAACAACTGTTTTTTCTTCGTTGAAAGATCCCACTCCGTTAGGTGATAACATAAATGTAGTATATAAAATTAACTGTGAATTTAATGAGACGTATATTGGCCAAACACAACATTTTTTATCGAAAAGACTTTACCAACAAAAACGTGACGCTATTTTTTTAAAAAATATTAGTTCAGACACTGCCAGTGCCTTATCCCCACAATTACACAATTCTAAAAACGAAATTTTTATTGATAATATTAAAATTTTGAGTAGAGAGCCAAAACCACCAGTAAGAAGAGTATTAGAAATGATTCATATTAAATTAAATCCAAATTGTTTATATAAACAATCTGACTGTGCGTATTTACAAATTAATTACAACCATTTACTGCAAAATTCATAAGTGACAGTTTATATATTTTTTTCTTTTATTTTTCATTTTTTTTTTTTAGCATTCTACGTACATTTTTAAATTTTTTTTTGGTAATACCCCATCTATTGACGGGAGTTTTAATTTTTTTTACTTAATTTTTCATTTTGTTGTGTTGTCTTACCTGTTTTATTTTCTATGATCACAATTTCAATGGCTTTTAACAGTTTTTTCAGGGTTTACGTTTTGATTAATTTTTTAATGTAATTTTTTTTTCAAATTGTTTACATTTTATTTTGATTTTTCTGAAGATGGATGTGAATTACATCCGAAACGTTAAATAATTAATTTATATTATTAATAAAAAATTATAAAAAATAAATAGGCTCATAACCAATAATTTTATTTTTAATAAATAAATTAGCCTAATAAATTTATATATATATATATATATATATATATATATATATATATATATATATATATATATATATATATATATATATTATAGTCTATATTCTTTTGTTTGACAACAAAGCGGCCTTCCTTATCAAACCCAATAATTTTTTTACCATACCTATTATAGAATAGACTGGACGAAAATTACAATTGAACTTTTCAATACCTCCCGTAGAGCCTTCACATCATCAGAACGGTGATTGGTAAATGCTATTTCTGACTGTATTTTGATAATGCCTATTTCCATCCCCATTTATCAGATTATCACATGCCGTGAACGCTTTGCTGCACCAATTAATTCCTGCCTTTCGAATGTATGTTCATTTGGAATGAAAGATTTTGTTTTAGGATGCAAATGTGCAGATGTCTTAGCCAAATGGTAAGTATTTCTTCTTATTATCTTGTCATAGTCTGTTTTCACATATACCAATTTTGGTGCTTCTGCGTTTGAAACAACCTTCCTTGCTGTCTATTCTCTCGGTCCAACTTGTAACCTGATCTTGTCATTTATGTTCAACGGTATTGTAACTTTTGCTCCTCGATCTGCATATTGTTTTTGTGTGTCTCTTAACTTTTGTAAATTTTCCTTAACTTTTGTTATTGTATTCGGTTTTAATTGGCGTTCAGCCAAACTATTCGATCTTGGAAATCTTGGGCTCGAAGTCTTATGTCTGAAATCCCATTCTTCAGCAAATTTTTTGAATTCATATGACGCATACTGTGGTTCGTTATCAGTTTTCAATATTTCTGGAGTTCCGTGCATAGAGAACCATTTTTATTTCTGACTTATTATTTGTATTGAATGTGTGTCGTTAAGACTCTCTAAGTTTATAAACCCAGAGGAGCTATTCACAATCAACAAATAACTTTCTGAATTAAACGAGTGATAACTTCTTTTACTTTATTACGTTGGGTTTCTTGACAAACCGAACATTTACTCACTATAAGTTCTTCTATGTCACTTGCTAAGCTTTTCCAATAAAACTTTTTCGAACCAGTCTAATAGAACTTTGTATTCTTATATGACCAATATGAGTTATTTTTAGTATTTTTGAAATTTGTTTAGTTGGAAAGACTATTTTTTCCCCTTTTTATAAATTATTTCATCATATACTAGTTCTTCTTTGAATGTTGAAAAATGTTTAAGACTTTTTTGAATTAACTTCTCTTCTGGCCATCCATTGACTATGTAATTTTTCAATATTTTAAGATATGCGTCGTTTTTAGTGTCTTTGATCAATTCAAAGGTATTACTAAATATATTTGTAAGTCTTTTTCTTCAGCTTCATTGATTCTATTCCTTACATCACGACTTAAAGTTCCTGCAATGGGCATCTCCGTACCCTTTTTATATATTATCTTCGGTGAATATACCATCATATCGAATGAAATCCTTTGAAATCTTGCTGGAGCTGATGTTATCGGTTTTATAAATATTGTTTCTAGTGGTCCTGGAGTAGAACTGCTCTTAATGCTTTTTTACTTACATCTACTGAATGGTTTTCGTCTTTTATCGTGTCATAAAACTTTAGTACTGGTGCGGTTAGCGCTTTCTTTATTTCTTCAAACGGTCGTTCTGTTCAGTATCTTAAACAAATGTTGTGGCTTTTTTGATCAAGTCCCTCTTTGGAGCTGTCAATTCTAAACAATTAGATATAAATTTGGGCACATAAGTTACCATTCCTAACAATCTTTGAACTTGTTTAGTAGTTGTTGGCGTTTATATGTTGAATATGGTCGATATTTTATCTTTATCCATCTTTAATCCGTTTTATCACGATATCACGTGTCCAAGAAATTTTAACGATTTTTTATTGAATAGGATTTTTTTTTATTAACTTTTAATCCTGCTTTTCCCATAATATCCATTACTCTTTTGTGACTTCATTGCATTTTTCCTCAGTTTCTGCATGAATCAATATGTCATCCATCGAACATAAAACGTTAGGTATATTTTCTAGAAGACCGTTCATTATATGTTGGAATATTTCGGGTGCTGATGCTAGCCCGAATGGCATTCTCAAACATGTGTATCTGCCCCATGGTATAGCGAATGCTAGATATTTTTGTGTTCTTTCCGTAACCCTTACCTGCCAAAATCTTTTTTTGCAATCCAACAACGTAAAAATTATCGATTTAGTATTCTGACGAGATTTCCTCAATAGTTTGTAGAGGATGATGTCTCCTGAAAATGTTTTTATTCACGTTTGAATGATCCAAGCAAATTCTAATCCTATTCTATTACTACGACCATTGCTGGTACTGCTGGAGTAGGCTCCGTAATTTTTTGTATGACCTTCATTTTTTCCATTTTGTCGATTTTGTTTTTTACTTGATCCCGTATTGAATGAGCAATGCGTCACGGAGGTTATATTTCAAAACAGGGATTATCTATTAAGTCTTTGTCGTATTCGAAATTTTTCAGACAACCGAGCCCGTCATAAATAGTTTCATCGATATTTATATAATCTATATTTTGTTAGTTCGGCCTCTGATTTAAATGCAGTTCTTGACATGTTCGTTTTCCTAATATCGGTGTTGCGTTACTGTTGATTACTTTAAAATTATCTTCCTTTTGATATTTTGTATTTCGCACCTAACTAGTAATTAATAATACTCGCCTAATACTGTGATTCTGTGACCGCTGTGCTTGAGATGTAGTCTGTCCACTATGTGTTTAGGCAAGACATTGCATTCGGCACCCGTATCTAATTTACACTTGATAATCGCGTGATTGATTTTTACGCTTTCGTGCCACCCATCACTGGAACATCCGAAATTCACCGAATCAACATACAAATCTTCACTTTCTCTTAAATTAACTATTTGCTGACTTTTCAATTTGTCACCTTTGATTTTTGTTCTACAGGCTACCAGCAAATGATTTTTACCGTTGTAGTTTGAGCAGATCACGCCATACGCCGGACAACTTTTCACGCCATGTTTTTCAGTTGTTACCTGCTTCTTATCCTATTGACGTCATGAATATTGCCGCCTGGATTTTTACCTCTTTCTTTCCAAATTCCGTGGCTGTTGTATAGAATTTAAACAAATTGTTGCATGCATCACCCGCACATGACAACGCACATTTTAATTTTATTTTAATTTTTTTTTGATATTACGCGAGCCAACTACTTCGCTTTTTATTTGTACGCACTATTTTGGTATATTTAATAATGTAAGTACCAGTAAATGAACTTTCCAAAACATGGCGTCTTTTACTGCAGCTTTTTTATACCATTTATTTTTCATTTTTTGTTGTCTGAGTATTTTTTTTATATATATGTATATATTTTATCCTATATACTTTTCTTTTTACTTTTTTACTATTTTAATAGTTGTTATTCGCTTATATTATTATTTTTTATTTAACCCCACTTCTGACACCATGTAACGTAATGGTACAAGATAGAGGTTTGATTTTATAATGCTTTATTCAGTAGTAGTAATGTCAATTACAATTGTCAATTAAATTGTGTAGTATAACATAACATTTGACCTGAGTTGACGGGTGCGTTCATGACACATAATATGTCATGTCACAGCGATTAGCCAACACGTATAATTTAACAACAATGAAGAACAGACTAGAGCTTTTAAAGTCTTCTTTTGTTGGAAACCTACTTCTAGATCAATTGGATGCACCTTCCATACTGGAAAATATTACAATTTAAATATTAAAGTGTCAAGCAGAACTTTATAACGTTTTCATGATTTCCTAAATCCAGAAGTACACAGGACTAGCTATGGTGACAATGAAACCGATTTTACTAAAACGCAACCGGTCCCTGAGGACCTGACGTTGATTGTATTAATTCCAAGCTCTTGATATTCGGAGGGGATACTTTGTGGAACTATCTTTTCGACCTTTTTCGATTAGTATGGCAAAGCGAAGTTATACCTGATGAATGAAAGGTGGCTGCGTTGTGCCCTATCCTTAAAAAATGAGATCGCTCAAAATGAAAAAACTAACTTAGCTCTGGGGTACGGCGAGAAGATGATCTGTCTCCGATGCTCTTTAATCTTATGTTAGAATTTATCTTTAGTAAACGTGAAACTCCTCAGGACAACATCTTGTACCGTCAGTTCAACCAGGTTCTGGCTTATGCAGATGATATCTGTGTAATTGGACTGAATGGCAACGGTATCAGAGAACTTTTGGATTCACTTGTACGATTCTCAGCTTCCGTTGGTCTTAAAATCAATGAGTTCAAAATAAAATATACGAGTACTGGTTTTAGAGACTAAGACGCAATAGATTTTAGTAGAGGTGACCATGCATTTACAAGATTCCAATACCTCGGATCCCTTGTCACTTATGATAATTGCGGGAGGGAATAATTTAGCTCGTATTGTCAAAATGCCTTTAAAATGCCAAAAAGCTGAAGTTGTACAAGGTATTGATCAGACCCGTTCTCATATATGGGCGTGACCCTGACGAATGAGTATGATAGTTGGTTAATGACAATTGAGAAAAGAATCATGCGCAAGATATATGACCCCAAACGCGACGATGGTGAAATTTACTGAGGTTAATTTAACCACGAGATCAGAAACTTCGATGTTGATGATTTAACTGTAACATCGGCAGGAACAAATGACGACGACAATCTAAATCACGGTGAGGAAGCCACTAAACAATTGTTTAATTAAATATGCGGTCGCAGCATATTTAATTAAAATATTGTATTTTTTTGCAATAGAACGAACTAAAGCACGACAACATTTAATTTTTAAACGTTCGACTGCGCTACATTGATTGCAAAAATGAATTTTATGTACGTTTACAGTTGCAAAATTTGCGCAGTTGCTAAATCTGAAAACACCCTTTTACTATTTAACACTTTTGTTTTATTATCACAATTGACGATTGGAAATAGAAAAATAGCGCCACTCACGGGCACTAGCTATACCATATATAGCTTATATAAAAATCTGACAGCTCGATGTCTCTATGTGTTTTCAGTACTAATTGTAATTTACAAGTGAAAGTTTTGTATACAATTTTTAAATCAAAATGAAACGTTAGAAATATATAACTAGTGCCATTGAAAAAATAAATGTGTAAAATATACATAAATAGCTTTTGTTATGTGATTTTGTAACCATATCAGCAAGAAAATCTTTAACCAATGCTACCTATTTTTTAAATAATTTAACGTTTATTATAATCAATTTCAAAAACAAACATGGCGTCATTGGCTCAGACAATTTCATGAGCGGAAGTACTAGTGACAACCCATTCAGAATGGGCAAGTTAATGATGAGATCTCCTATAAGGCCACGAAGTATCTCTGTGGAAAATTTAGCAAAAAGTAATGATCCTCGGCAGATGAGTTACAGTAGTTTTTTCCAAATATCTGGGAGTGCAAATGATAAAATAATCCAAACATTACAAGCTGAATTAAAGGAAGCACGAAATGAGATCCAAAAACTAAAACTGATGATAGAACAGAGTCAGCGACAAAAAAAATGATTATATTTTACCTGATTCGAGCGAAGAAGAAGAAGACATAGTAGCACAAGAAACAGCATGGCTACTACCAAAATCCCAAAAAAGGAAGCGTTCATCAGAAAAATCTAATCAAGCAGGTACTGCTTCAGACAAAACAGATAACCATCTAAATCCAAAAACAAAATCTCAGCCTGACAAAAATAACACACCAGGAAAGCATACAACTTTTCAAAAAACTAAAGAACCTAAAAAAAGCAAGCAAAATCCTCCTCCCCGTAATACTTAGCAATGTGCCAAAGTATTCAGTCATTAACAAGTCATTACAGGATAACTATTGCTTGTGAGAAACCCAGGACTACCGCGGCAAAGTGTTCAAACTGTGCACAGGCCCACCCTGCAAGCTACCGAGGATGTCTGGTAGCGAAAGTACTCCAAAAAAGAAAAAATAATAAAATAAACCAATGAGTTTACAAAAAAGTCAACCAACAGAATCCTTTAGTCATCATGACAGAGGTTGTATATGTTATGCACAGGTGGCTGCAACAGGAAAGGTTAGCTCAGGATCAGTGTTGAACCCTACACTTTCGAATGCTCTGATGGAAATGATGCAGAATGTTTCGAATGCCATAAGCAACCTTTCTGAAAGGCTACAAAGATTGGACAATTCTGCTTTATTATTCTAATTATTTCTCCCAAAATGATGTACCAAGAAAAATTGAGAATTGTTACATGGAATGCTAACGGTATTAAAAATAAAAAACATGAACTTGAAGCCTTTTCAAAAATGCAAAATATCGATGTGTGTCTGATATCTGAGACCCACTCAACAAGACAATCTTACTTAAAAATTCAGGGTTACCAACTTTACGAAACAATTCATCCGGATAACCAAGCAAGAAGTGGAACCGCTGTTATAATTGAAAAACTATATTAAACACCATGAATGCCAGCATTATCCATCACCTGAAACCCAGCTTACCGTAGTAGAAATTACATCTACCAAGCAACGCCTTCAGATAGGAGCGGTATATTTTCCACTTAGATACAACCTGAAGAAATCAAACTACTTGAATATCCTACAACATTTCAATGGTAGATTTATATTAGGAGGTGATTTTAATGCAAAACATGTTGACTTTGGATCTAGGCTTACAACAACCAAAGGTAACGAACTAAAAAATGCAATAAATGAAATGGGATGTGATATACATTCCACTGGCAAGCCGACATATTGGCCGACGGACGCAGTTAAAACTCCTGATATACTGGATTTCTTTATAACAAAACAAGTTTCATCAAATTTTATTGAAGTATTCAGATATGGTCTCTGATTATTCTGCAGTGATACTTATCCTATGCAACAAGATATTTAGGAAGGAAACAAGGCCAACTCTTGCCAATAAAACAACTGATTGGGTTAGATTCAGATCTGAATTAGAAAGCAATATTAACCTACAAACACGATTAAAAACGGTAACGGAGCTAGAAGAAGACGTTGAAAACTTCACTAATATCATTCAATTAGCCGCGTGGAATAACACTAAAGAAACAGCATCCAAAACTACTGGTAAAAGCTACCCAAGAGAAATTAGAAACCCGGTATTAGAAAAAAGAAAGCTAAAAAAATGGCAACAAACGAGGAGTCCATCTGACAAGAGATCCTAAATAACAAATGACAGCGGCTTAAGCGGGAAATCCAGAAGTTTACGGCTGATGAAAATACAGACTACTCATTATGAAGTGATGGCTGGTGGGTCAGGGATAACAAATCAAAAGCTGAAGTGTTTGCTGATCACCTGGCTGGTATTTTCCAACCGAATAAGACCGAATCGGATATTATAATCGAAAATAGAAGCAATGACTATGGGGGCAGAATCTCTCTAATAATCCAGAAAGAAGTTAATAGGAAAATAAAATTCAATCTGAAGACCAGAAAGGCTCCTGGGTGATCTTTTAACAAAAGAAATTCTAAAGCAACTACCAAAGAATGCTATTGTTCGACTAACCCATTTACGGCATGTTCCTTCTGCCTGGAAAGTTGCAGAAGTTATTATGCTACCGAAACCAGGTAAACCACCAAATGAAGCTCAATCATATCGTCTGATATTCCTGCTTCCTATCATCTCAAAGCTAATGGAGAGACTTCTTCTGAGAAGAATGACACCAATAATAGAACAAACAAATTTGTTCTACCTTATTTCTGGACGTGGCAGCAGCTTTCGATAAGGTATGGCATGAGGGATTAATACATAAACTAAAAGTTATGCTTCCGGGACCATATATTGATCTTCTGGAGTCGTACTTATCTTAAAGACTTTTCAGAGTAAGACAAGAAGATGAGTATTCTGAACTGAGAGAGGTAAGGGCAGGAGTCCTACAAGGCAGTGTTCTGGGCCCACTCCTATATCTACTTTATACAAGTGATATACCACAGTCCGATCATGTAAGCATAGCAACGTTTGCTGACGACACCGCTAAACTAGCAACAGCGCAAACTGTCGAAGAGGTGGCGAATAAACTTCAATATGCAAATGAAGAAATTCACCAGTGGACCAAGCGATGGAAAATCTGTGGCGTTGGGTCGTTGTCGTTACGTAGTATTGGTGGTTTGTTTTGTACCACGCGCGGCTTATTGGGCAAACGTACGCATGAACGAGGTTTGGCGAATTGAAAAAAAAAAAAGAAAACAAAAAAATCAAAAATTGCACGTAGGCATTAAGAAAAGAGTAGAGTAGTCGAGAAGGCATGTAAGCGATAGCACGCTAATCGTTGTTGGAAAAATTTATATAATAAAAAATCTCTGTGTAAAATTGTAACAGATAAATAAGCAAATTATAAAAACATTTTTATATGAAATAAAAGTAAAACTCGTATAAGAGCGGTAGAGTTTTAATTATAATTGATTCATTCAATAACATTGTGTTTTGTCGCGTAAAAGTGGTGGCACGCCATTCGTGAGTGGAGAACGCATACTCAACATTATCGGGAGCGGAAATTATCCACCTGTTGTCGGCTTGGGGATTGTAGAGACCACAACACCGCCGGATCCCTAACATTGGTGACCCCGCTTTGTCCGATTCCCCCAAGACTTTAATAACCTCCTGCTTGAACGTGGAATAAGGGTTATTTCCTTTGCTGCCCATAATGAGGCCAGCAAATTGGTCATGCAACCGCGCGTCAAGTGCACTGACGGCATGAGAATATTTTGTGGCTTCACGCGTTATGTTGGCAATCATGAACTGTTGTTCCAAGATTTCGAACCACACGCATGGGTTCTGCGTATAAAGTGGTTGCGGAGCTTTAAATGAGATATGCGCCACCTGGGTTCCCAACTTTACATCCCTACAAGGGGTCGCAGTGTCGTCGCATGGATCGAACGCGCAATCGAAGCATTCGAGGTATGTAAAGCGAAATTGTCCGAAGCCACCAGTTTAGCACATCCTCTTATGACAGCACGCATTGCAATAATGGTGGATGCCTCAGATTCCGCAGTCGGTGCTGTTGTACAGCAGTGGGTTGAACAGAGTTGGCAGCCATTAGGTTTTTTTTCGGTTCGATTAACACCGGCTCAACGCAAGTACAGCGCTTACGATCGAGAGCTGTTAGCTGCCTATTAAGGCGTCAGGCATTTTAAATATTTATTGGAGGGGCGATCATTTGTTCTATATACGGATCACAAGCCGTTAATATTCGCTTACAAACAAAATTTAGAGAAAGCAACACCGAGGCAATGTAGACAGCTAGACTATTTAAGTCAGTTCACCACCGATTGGCAGCATGTGTCTGGTGCAAATAATGTGGTTGCCGATGCACTCTCGCGAGTAGATCAGATCAATATTTCCGAATCCGTAGATTACTCGTTGATTGCAGACTTGCAGAGCACTGATCAAGAACTGTCTGAGTTGATTCGTAGTAGTAGTTCAGCATTAGATCTTCGTAAATTCCCAACGCAGTTTAGTTCCGATAAATCCTTGTATTGCGATATGTCGACGAATAAACCAAGACCATTCATTCCTGTTGGTCTGCGAAAACAAGTTTTCGACACATTTCATAACGTGGCACACCCGGGAGTCAGAGCGTCAGTGAGATTGCTCACTGAACATGTGGTGTGGCCGTCGGTTAGGAAAGACGTTAGAATCTTAGCACAGTCATGTGTTTCTTGTCAAAAAGCTAAAGTCTCGCGACATACTAAATCCGCATTAGGGTTTTTCGAAAGTACATCAAAACGTTTCAGTGAAGTTCACATGGACATTATAGGGCCATTACCCATTTCTGATGGGAATCGATACTGCGTTACGATGATCGACCGGTATACGCGTTGGGCAAAGGCCGTTCCGGTCCCAGACATAACAGCACCCACGGTAGCATTTGTTTTATTTTCAAATTGGATTGCACGTTTTGGGGTTCCCGCATATATAGTAACGGACCAAGGCGCACAGTTTGAATCGTTGTTATTCAACGAACTGTCAAACTTATTAGGTTTTGAACGAAGGCGAACGACGGGATATAATCCCAAGTGTAATGGCATGGTAGAGCGTTGGCACAGGACGCTAAAAGCAGCGATCATGTCCCACGGTAGAACGGATTGGTCAAAAATATTGCCCTTAGTACTGTTGGGACTGAGAACAACTTATCGAGACGAGCTAGAAGCGACAACAACAGAGCTAGTCTACGGATGTACGGTGCAGGTACCAGGTCAATTTTTTGAGCATAATGCAAAGTTCATACCACAGTCCGAGTTTGTTAAGGATCTTAGGAGGCAATTCGACGAGTTAAGGCCAATCACTGCAGCACGACACAGTACAGAGAAAACTTTTGTTAGCCAAAGGCTAGGTAACTGTAAACACGTCTTCCTTAGAACGGACGCATTACGGAGTGCCTTACAGCCACCGTATACGGGCCCTCATTTGGTTTGTAGCCGGGCGAAGAAATTCTTCGACATTATCGTTAACGGAAAGTAGAAAAGGGTATCAATAGATCGTGTTAAACCTTGTTTCGAGGAGGGTTTAGAGGTGGATTCGGATCAAATAAATTTGCGAAATGCGTCAGCACCTAATTCGAATGCGAACTTGGAGATTCCGCAGATTTTAACTGAAGCTGAGCAAAACAAACATAAGGTCCATTTTCCCACAAACGTCATTCAAGGCCCTGCGGTGACAAGAACAGGGCGTAGTATTAAACGTTCACTGCGTTTCACTCATTAATTTCGTGTCTGCACTGCGTTTTCCACTGGGAGGGGAGTGTGTGGCGTTGGGTCGTTGTCGTTACGTAGTATTGGTGGTTTGTTTTGTACCACGCGCGGCTTATTGGGCAAACGTACGCATGAACGAGGTTTGGCGAATTGAAAAAAAAAAAGAAAACAAAAAAATCAAAAATTGCACGTAGGCATTAAGAAAAGAGTAGAGTAGTCGAGAAGGTAAGCGATAGCACGCTAATCATTGTTGGAAAAATTTATATAATAAAAAATCTCTGTGTAAAATTGTAACAGATAAATAAGCAAATTATAAAAACATTTTTATATGAAATAAAAGTAAAACTCGTATAAGAGCGGTAGAGTTTTAATTATAATTGATTCATTCAATAACATTGTGTTTTGTCGCGTAAAAGTGGTGGCACGCCATTCGTGAGTGGAGAACGCATACTCAACATTATCGGGAGCGGAAATTATCCACCTGTTGTCGGCTTGGGGATTGTAGAGACCACAACACCGCCGGATCCCTAACAAATCAAACTTAATGAACTAAAATCTACGCATGTCAACTTTACGAACAAACTATTGGTTAATCCGCCGCCACTTAGCATAAACGATGTCACGGTGCCATACGAGAACTCTGCCAAATACGTTGGTATGACACTGGACGTTAAGCTCAAATGGAAAGAGCATGTGAAGAAGAAAAGAAAGGACAATTGTACTGGCTAATTGGACGAAGGTCTAAATTAAGCACAGACAACAAAATATTGATTTACAATCAAATCCTAAAACCGGTCTTGCTATATGGCATTCAGCTTTGGGGCTGTACTAAAAATGCTAACATCAAACCTATACAAAATTTCCAGAATAAGGTACTTTGGAGTATAGTCGATGCAACCTGGTGCATTCGTAATAAGGAATTACATCGAGATTTGGGGATACCGGATGTAAAAACACGAAATAAAAAGATTTTCTTCGTAGCATGAATCGAGGCTATTGCAACATGTTAATGCCGAAGCCTCTCGGCTACTGGATAATAAACACTTGGTTAGAAGACCAAATACAACCAAACCCTTCGAGCTCGTCAGTATGTGAGCAGCTACCTATTAACAACAGGCATTGGAGTATCGCTGGATCAACTCTGACCTCATTATAGTTTCTTTTTTTAAGAATTCAGATGTAAATTGATGGTTAGTCTGAAAAACTAGTTTCAATAAATTATATGAAAAATTGATTATTGGTTATAACAAACGTCAAATTATTTAAATTTTTTAATCCTACAATGAACGTAACACGAAAAAATAGGTAGCACTGTTCTAAGATTTTCTTGCTGATATGGTTACAAAATCACTTAACAAAAATTATTTATTTATAATTTACACATTTATTCTTTCAACGGCACTAGTTATATATTTCTTACGTTTAATTTTCATTTAAAAATTGTACACAAAACTTTCACTTGCAAATTACAATTAGTACTGAGAACACATAGAGACATCTAGCTGTCAAATTTTTATATATGCTATTTGGTATGGCTATTTGCCACCAAAAATCCAATCCAAACGTCAATAGCTATCGTTCACTAACAGATTTTTATTTATACAACATTTAGGCGAAATATTATATTTTTGTTTTTAAAACTGGCTGCAATAACCAAACCTAAAGTGTTTTCCGATCAAATCTAGATTTGGGTTATGCCAGGTTCACATTATTTTTTCACATTATTTTGAGTTCCTTCCTCAGACGACTGCAATGACATAAAATAAAACATTGTAAATCTAATCGAAAATAATACTGAAGGTCTTTAACGAAAAAAAAACAACGCAATCAAAGTGATAATTAAGCTCCAGCACAAAATAATTTAAAAGAAAAAGTTTTTTAGCTACAAAAATTGTACACCTAATAAATTTTTAAAAATTAAACTTTCATGTTGTATTCCTTCAAATTGTTATGCGGTATAATTCAAACCTACACTTATCTATAATAGTGTTAATTATCTATATAGATAATAAGCTGATTCGTTCTTAAATATGGTTTAAAATAAAATAATTCAGACATTTTAACTATTATCATTCAAAATTAAAATTTTATACTTTTGGTTGTAATGGTCAATCAGGCCAATCAATGTATTTTCCAATTTTAATTAAAAAACGTTATCAACTGCTCTTATGTTTGATTGCATGACTTTCGGTATATAAACTTAGCGACATTTTACAAATTAAACATTTAGTCAACGTTAAACATGTTGAAGTTTTTTATAACATTAGTGCTCCTTGTTGGAGTAGCAATTGCAAATCAAAAATCTTACGACGGATACAAAGTTTATTCACTTCATTCGAAATTTGATTATGAATTTGATTTTTTGAAAGTGCTTCAAAATTTAAATGGTGTAGACTTTTGGGATCCGTTAAATCGTAAAAATGAAAATTTCCGTGTTATGGTTGAACCCGAATATCAAGAACGGTTCGAGAAGTCATTAAATAATTTTGCTTTAAAGTATGAAGTTATAATTGAAAATGTTGAAACCGTATTCTCTAAAGAACGTAAGCAACAACAGCTACACAAAATTGAAGGACGCAGCACAACCGAGTTTTCATATTTTTGGCCATTAAACGAAATCTACATTTACATTGGTGGATTAGCAGCTAAGCATCCAAGCTTGGTACAGGTTGAATCTATTGGAAAATCATATGAGGGCCGTGATATTCTTGCTGTTAAAATCTCTTTAAATGGAGGTGTTAATGATTCAAGACCAGTTATAGTTGCCGATGGTACACTACATGCACGAGAATGGATCGGAACAATGTTTTCAGTTCATTTAATTCATGAATTTATTGAACATAGCGAGAAATATATTGATATTTTATCAAAAGTTGATATTATAATAGTTCCGGTTCTAAATGTAGATGGTTATGTTTTTTCTCATGATTTCGAACGTCTATGGCGAAAAACAAGATCACCAAACAACGGAAGTACATGTGCTGGGACTGATCCAAACAGAAATTTTGACTACCAATGGAATACTCCTGGTGGTTCGAGCACAAATCCATGCTCACTATCTTATCGTGGAGTATCGCCGCATTCAGAATCTGAAGTACTTGCACTAGCTAATTTAATGAAAAGATACACAAATTTAAAACTTTATTTAGCTATTCATTCTTTTGGCAATTACGTTCTTTATCCATATGGTTGGGCTGTTGGGTAAGTTAATTAATAATTAATTCTTAAGAGTAAACACATCTAAATTATCCATATGAATTTTATTAAATTAGTGTTCCTGTTGTAAATGCTGGTGAGCATCAAGCACTTGGAAATCAATTTGCTGCTACAGTTCATGCAATTAATGGAACCTCATATACTGTTGGGAATTCTGCTGATGCTTTATATATTGCTTCAGGTGCAAGTGATGATTATGCAGCTGGTGTTGCCAAAGCAAATCTTGCATTTACTTTGGAACTACCCGGAGGAGGTCCCAATGGTTTCGATATACCAGCAAATCGCATTAAAGGTGTTCTAGCAGAAACATTCCCAGGAATTCTTGTATTTTTTAAATACATTGCAGATACATTTGCTTAAATTGTGATAATAAAATTTAAAAAATTTATGAACATTGCTTTTAAAATGTCTTTATGCTTAATTATAGTTAAATGTATAATGTTTAACAGAAGCTACAGATGGCCTTATGAAAAGTATGAAAACGAATCGGTTAATTGTTGTCATGCAAGAGCTATAATTCAAAACATAAGCAGTTAAGGTAAAATTCTTCATATACAGGTCGGGATTATTGTTGATTTAGCTGTCAAGATTAATGGCATCAAAAAAGCCTGCGTCGGTTTGAACATATATAAACTTCACAGGTACTGAAAAGTGTATCTTATAAGTGTATAATAGCATGCATTTCATTCCGTTTGGATTAATTTAAATCCAACTTTTTGTTGGTTTTATATTAAAATTCGGGGACACTTTTTATTCTAATTTTTATTCCAGTGCCCAATAAAATGCGCTAAATATATAAGAAAAATGGTGAATGCTATAAACCAATCATAAATATGGAAATTTATAATTCATAAGACAACCAAACGATTGCAAACTAATACATATCCTTTGATCTTTTATAACATTACACGTTCTGTTGTGTTTTGCTAATCACGAAAATGTATCGATTATTTGCAATAATCTGACTATGATCTAAGTGTTATATCAGTGATTACACTTGATATAGCTTTCGATATTGGACTGTTATCCGCTTACCACTGGTGGGGGCTTAGACAATAACAGATAGAAGTATTGTTGGAAACTACTTAATGTTTATTCAATTTTTTGAGTTTATATACACAAAATTTTATATATTATACTACAACAAATATCAGATTTGCTGATTTTACTTATATTATATTAACTTACAATTTTACTTATATTTTAAATTTGTCAATTAAATTAGAGGAAATGCATATCCGATATGCTTATATTTTTAAGCATAATGATATGTTTATCCGAAATTTGATTCTAATTCATATTTTAAAGTATGAAATTATTGTCTCTATATGAAATTAATTTGTTAACTAAACACCATGGTTTATGTCATGTTCACGTGACTGAACATCCTCCGGGGCGGCTATGGTGGATAAAAACCGCCGTGGCAATGGCTGTGGATGTGAAGATGAACTGGTTACATTTGATCTACAGGATGTTTTCCTGGATTTGCAATAATATGCAATGGTTAATCCCATAATTGCAGAAATGAGCCCATATAAAACAAAATAGTGGTGAACATCGTGGGCGTTAAGTTGTTGATCTTCATTTTGTATGGTACTCTTTAAACGTGTAATATTGGTTGATAGTTGGTTCAAGTCCGTGAGAATGTTGTTGAATTCATTATGGGTCACAATCGTACTGGTGGTGGTCGGTTGTGTTTCATTTTTTGCTTGAATGAGCAGGCTGCTAAGATTTATCGTTGGTTGATAGAATGTCTCCATTCGTGTGTTAAAGTTTTGGATGGTCTGTATAGTTGTCATTCAATCAGTAATTGTGCAAGCCTTGTGTGCGGTTATGATTCCCGTTCCGCTTATAGTTGTGGTTGTAACTTCCTTATTACAAATGATATTTATTGTATGATCCCTTTCAGATATAAAAATCCATGTGCCCGGATCATGTGTAGGAATCCACATATTTGTTGGTCTTATAAATCGAATTTCACAAGCGTCTGCATATATTTCTTTGTTGATAATTAACTTGATCTCACACGGTGCTGGTTCATTTTGGGTACTATGAATCACATTGTGAATCATACATATATATTCTGTACCCTTTATGGATTTGCAATCAGAAAGTTCGTCTTCTGACATGGAATAGTAGGTTTCCCTATTTAAACTTATCAGAAATAGTTCACTTGTTGGTTTTATGTATGCATACATGCCCTTGTGTTTGGTTGGGATAGCAATCGGTTTGATGATTTGATATATCTTGTTGTTAAGCAACGGCATTTTCAGTTCAAAAATTAATGCGTTGTTTGCTTGTCCAACCTTTGCCGTCATCATTTGGTATAATGTTATCATATTGTTTTCTCCATATATGGTTGCATCAGCTGGAATTATTTCATGTAATTTTTGCAGTTCTGTCTTGATTTGATCAGGTTTTAGAACAAACATGTTTATTTTACTATGGTGAATGTCGGTAATAACATCGATTAGTTGTTGTTGTGTTAATATAAAGGTCGTCATTTCGATTGACATATGTATCCATAGAGCGAGAAATCTTTGTACAGCCAAACCTTCGTCCTCATTCCTTTTTACTAGGTCGAGTATTGACATTGTTTGTTTATCTATTTATTTTAGTTGGTTATTTACTGCTACCCAGTCCTTTTTTATAATATTCACTGTTGATTCAGTTATGGTAATTTGTCCTCTCAGCAATTTGTATACATGTTCTTCATTTTTCTTTATTGACCTGATTTCATCATCATATCGTTGTGCATCTTCCTGGTCGAGGATCCCAAACAGCTGGTTGGTGAGTGTTCCAACCACATTTACTAAACCTCGTTTCGTCCGAGTAGGATTATACGTAGGTCGAAACATTTCATTATTGCGGTTTATGTTGAGCATTTGTTGTTTTATTTGTGCTAATGCAGGCTTACAAAGTTGTCTTAATTGTAACCACTCATTATCATCTTGGCAAGACTTGTCCATTCTATTGATAGCTGCGTTATATACTCCAGCTTCTAATAACATTGCCGATAAATTGAAATATGATACAATCGTCCATTGTTGATATGACAGCTGAGCTGTACCAATGTTTTCAAAGTATATTCCGGTTGTCGAATTTAGAGTGGTGACATCAATTTTAGAATTGTTGGTTATCGTCGAACATACCCCAAGCACGCTTAATAGTGGAATCATCGTATACAACATCAATCTTGATTGAAAGCACGGTCTAATTTTCCTTCTTTTTATTTGAGGTTGAGGAATGGTTTTAATTTTCTTTGCAGCCTGTTTTACTTGATCCTCTACGTTATCTCGCAACCAAAGGTTTGGTAGATTTTTCTCTCTCCGCGATAGTTCTTCATGTACATTGCGTTTCCTAGGATTGGATTTGTGACTGAGAATGGTCGACAATAGACAGTTGGTTTAGAAGTTGCTTCAATACTCTGTTTTCCTATACAATCATCAATCGGGAGTGGTGCCAATTTTGTTATTGGTCTTTTTATAAGAGCCCTTCCGGGGCCGCGGAGTGTTGCTACTCGAACAATTCCATCTTGCCCTGGGTGAACGTCTGTAATACGTCCAGTTATCCATCTTGATGGTGGAATGTTATTGTCTCGAACAAGAACTAATTGACCAACCTTTAAGTCAGGTGTATGTATGGTCCACTTTGCTCGTTGTTGTAATTGATGCAAGTATTCTTGTGACCACCTTTTCCAAAAATCATCCCTCATTTTTTGAATTAGTTTCCATCTGGCTTTTTTCATATGCCCTAATTCAATGTACTCGTCGATACATTTTTTATAGTCATTCGAAAATGTTGGTAATCTTGAGAATTTTTTCTCTAATTGCAGTTGTCTACCTAAAGCCCTTGATTTTGATGCTCCGAGAATTTGTGGGTTCGTTTTAAACGGAATGCGCACTATAAATCTACCGTTATTTTCCCGTTGATGGGTTTTATTAAAATGTTCTTGGCAAAGTTGTTCATCTGTCGTCAATACTCTATCTTCTTGTATTTCCTCTATCTCCCAGAATCTTTTTAAGCTGTTATCCAATTCAGTTTTTGTTATCATACATTGTACTGTTGGTGGTTCGCTTTGCTGTAAAGGACCAAATATAAGCCAGCCTAATTCGGTTTTTTGTGCCGCCGGTTCTCCTGCAGAGCCTTTTACTACATCATTCATTAGTATGGCTGGATAGTAATCTGCACCCAGCAGTATGTCTATTTTGTTCGGCACGTTAAAGTTTGGATCTGCCCATAACAAATTATTGATGTGAGGCCAGTTCCAAGCATCGAAACTGTACTCTGGTAGGTTTCCCGTTGGATTATATATCATGTGTGTTTCAACGATTGGTTTTACTTGTTGTTTTGTTGGATCACTTGCTCTCTGATGCATGTTCTGTTGGTTTTTGTTTGTTTTATTAGTGGCTCCTTCTCTGGTGTGGAGAAGGGTGTGATGTTTACCTTGGCACACTAAACATTTGCCTTCTCGAAAGCAAGTCCTGGAAAACAGGTGATTACCCAGACATGCTCTGCACAGCTCTTTCATGGTGCATATTTTGTTACGGTCAATTGTTGACATTTGCAAAAATGATTTGCACGCATCGATTTTATGCGACCCTTTGCAATTTGCGCATATATCTGTTGTTGAAGTAAGCATTGTTAAAGTTTTTGGAGCTTGTAATCGATTGCCGGTTGTTGTTGCGTGTCGACTATACTTATTTCCTATTGCTTCCAATGACTGGAACCGTTTTTCCAAAAACAGTAAAAATTTGTTCAAACTTTCACCCTTTTTTGGGTCTTCCAATGTAGATTCGTAACTTCTACACGATTCACTGTCTAGCTTCTTTAGTAATATGTGTATAATTAAGGCATCAAATTTCTCCTCATTATTGAGTACGTTGTTTATGTTATGAATTACTTCTTGTGTGATGTCATGCATCGTTCTAATTCCTGAAGCATTCTCTGTTACTATGTTGGGTTGATTGATCAGCTGGTTGAAATACGTTGTTGTCAAAATTCTTTCATTGCTGTATCGATTTTTTATTATTTTGTACGCTACTCGGTAGTTGTCTGCGGTTGATTCTAGATGATTTATTAATCTAGCGGCTTGACCTCCTAAATGATTCTTTAAGTAATTGATCTTGTGGGTGTCCGTAAGCGATTCATTAGAGTGAACTAATTTTTCGAATGTGTCCGCAAACCCTTTCCACTTAATGTATTCTCCGTAGAAAATTGGAATCTCAATTTTTGGAAGGCGTATACATCAAACTTGTTGTTGTTTGTTTGATGGCTGTCGATTTCTGTGGTGATTTTTGTTACAATAGCATCATGTTGGTTTTTGATGGTATCGTAATAGCTCTCAGAGAAGTATTTTAACCTTTTTTCATCTTCTTCTGAGGCCTCCACATTTATATTTTCATCGAGATCCATGATTTGTTCCATCATTCGTTCGATTCTTTTTAACACAAGCTGTAGAGCTTGTTTAGAGACCTTTTGTATTAATGAGTCTTCGGCTGTATTTATTTCTTTATATAAAGCCCTCATTTTTACATTCTGCAATTTTAGCATTTGATCAAGATCTTTTCTGTTGGTATAATTGTTGTTGTTTGTACCCAATGAGCCTTGTTCCCCTTTTGTTGCTGTTGTATTGCCGTTGTCCATAACCGTAAACAGGAATTGGGACTTTAGGGAATTATCATCCGATGTTGTTGGTATCGGTGTGGTTGGTGGCCCCTGGTTAAGCTGTTTCCGCATGTCATCGATAAGGGTGTCGTAAATACCCGCTATCTTAGTTCGTGTTTCGAAATACGGATGGCTTGACACTAATGGTGAGACATCATTTCGAATGATTTCATCTGTCTCAACATATTGTTGATAGAGTTCCTTCAAAGTTGTTATTTTGGACTCTAAATACCTTTTCGTCTTCCTTGATGGTCCGTCTTTATAATAGTTCTTGTTTAGCTGAACTATTTTGTCAGCTGTTGTTTCTTTATCTCGCAAAAGACATTCCATGCTTGTCATTTTGATTGGTTGCACGTTGGTGTTTGCTTAATTGTTTAATGTAATGACTGGCTGGTTTTTATGACCGGAAGGATGCTTGTGGATGATTGAACTGGTGCCGGGTGTAGATCAGCATACAGTTTCGTAGCCTGTTGGTTGTTGACTCGAATATATAACCACAAGTTATTTGTATAGTTATCGGTGCCTGTTGTTGTGTGGCTTGAAGCTCCGATGCCTGTTGGATGTTGGCTGGAATTTCTTCAATATTTTATAGGCCGCTTGTTGTTTTGGTGGCTCGAAGGACCAATGTTATATCAGTGATTACACTTGATATAGCTTTCGATATTGGACTGTTATCCGCTTACCACTGGTGGGGGCTTAGACAATAACAGATAGAAGTATTGTTGGAAACTACTTAATGTTTATTCAATTTTTTGAGTTTATATACACAAAATTTTATATATTATACTACAACAAATATCAGATTTGCTGATTTTACTTATATTATATTAACTTACAATTTTACTTATATTTTAAATTTGTCAATTAAATTAGAGGAAATGCATATCCGATATGCTTATATTTTTAAGCATAATGATATGTTTATCCGAAATTTGATTCTAATTCATATTTTAAAGTATGAAATTATTGTCTCTATATGAAATTAATTTGTTAACTAAACACCATGGTTTATGTCATGTTCACGTGACTGAACACTAAGAGTACTACCGTAGTTTGTAGTGTAACACCTCACATAATTAAGACCTTGGACTCTGCTCCAATTTTCGACTTATTTTGTGTAGACCGACTTATTTGAAAGTCTACAATAACTCATCTTGACTTACATAGGCTCTCCACCTGCCATTAACTTCAAGTTATACCATTAATATTATAACAGTTTGCTAGAGGAGACTCGCAATTAACATAACATTGCCACATGTCTACCATCAAGTTATACCATTATGGTATAACTTTATGGTAAACTTATGGTATACAAAATTATGACATTTCTTTATTTTCAAAATGGCGTCATTATGATTTTACGTTGAAACTTTGTGTTATGTGTGATTTTTTAAACCCAATTTTAAAATAAAAAGCAAAGATATATTAAAATTATAAAATTTCTATACAAAAAAAAATCAGTATATATGGAGTGTATCGAGGTTATATACTCCATAAATACTCGTTGTCACGAATGATTCCTAAATGTCAGATTTATCGTACATTGACCACACTAGATGCCATCTTTTATAATTTAGTCTTATGGTATGTTAATGGTAATGGTATGATTTATATCAGGTGGAGACGTAGGGTTATGTCAGGTGGAGACGTAGGGTTATATAAGGTAGAGTTGCCACCAAAATAACATTTCACAAATTTTTGTTCGAGATATTTATTGTAATAATAAAAACTGTGTATTTTTAATTATTAAACCAAATATGTATTTTTAAAATCTTTTAATTAATTAATTGATTCATGAACTTGTTGAACATAGCGATTCACATACTGAAATTTTATCAAAAGTTGATATTATAATAGTTCCGCTTCTAAATGTAGATCGCTATGTTTTTTTTTCATGATTATGAACGACTATAGCTTAAAACAAGATCACCAAACAACGGAAGTTCATGTGTTGGGACTGACCCAAACAGAAATTTTGACTATCAATGTGATTAAAAAAACTATTTTTTTTTTGTTTCTGAACTCTGCAATCTGTTTTGGGGCTGAAGCTGTCCCAACTCTTTCGCAGTTAATTTTTAACGTCCTACCTTATGCCGTCACCAGCCAAATTGAGGACGCACGAATACAGGTTCGATTTTAATTCCATCTGCACGTTGCATTGCTCCAGCCAGCCTGTACTGACATGGACGATGGTTCGGCCCATGGATTCTGCACTCCAACCGGGGGTCATAGTTGTGGTCATCGTCATCACCGATCGAAATCAGGTGATGAAAAATCCCTGATTATCCATATCTTTACAAACATTTTTTTTTGTTTACGTAGAAATTGGCGTATAGTAACTGAATTGTATAGTAACTGAATGAGTACTGGGTGGTCATTTTGTGTTGCTATATCACACTTTTATATCACATTTGTAGAATTTTTTGGTGATAAAATATAAACAAAAAAAGTCTACAAACTCAACCCTGCACAATGAATTTTGTGGAGAACGTGATGATATGTTGACGTTTCTACATAACCTCAAAATTAATTTTATGAAAGTTTTTTATAAAGTGCTATCTTAATAATTTTCAATACTGGTGAAATTTAATTTCTTGTGTTTGTTATTTTTTTTTCGTTATTTTGAATATTTTATTTAATAATAAAATAAAATATTCAAAATAAGGAAAAAATAACATACAAAAATTATTGTATATCACTAGATAAGATAGCACTTCAAATAAAACCTTCTTATGATTAATTTTGAGGTTATGTAGGAACGTCAACATTTTACTTTTTATTGATTTGTATAAAATTGACAAAACTCATGACATTTGTAATTCGTCTTGTTTCAATTAAAATATTCAAATAAAAGATTGACATATTTAAATTAATATGTAAATATTTTAATTCTATTTGAAACAAGACGAATTACAATAATGTCGCGGGTGTAATACAAAATTGTTTTGGATAGACGCGAATATTGACAGTTATTTCAAGGAAGCAAACACAGGACAAATTTATGTTGTATTACATTTATGTAATAGTTAAGATAACGCTTATCTAAATAAATGTGATATTTTAGTGTTTTTAGTTATTTCTAAGCTATAATTTGAGTACGCATCAGTTTATTTATAATCAAAATTCGTGTTTGGTGTGAATATTCATATATCCATGAAAACATGTTGACAACAAAATCGGTGTTTTATACTAATGTAAGTACAAGACAGCAAATACTGTTGATCAGAACCATCTAAACTACAAGCCGTATTGCTTGCATACTCATGCTATACAAAAATATATACTTTGATTGTATTGTAAGTAGAAAATTGTGTCGGGATATGATAGTGAATATTGTGTAAAAGAAATAAACAAGAAAATCAAATAATGCGCATGCGTTTACAATTTTTTTTATTAATTTTATATGAAGTTTTGATAGTTACTAATACATATAAAGTATATATTTTCACTAATACATTTTAAAAATACATGATGATGTGTGTCAACGAAAGTTACAAGACGGCTTGTAGTAAAGAGGGTTTTGGTGTTGGGACAAAACCCTCTTTACTACAAGCCGTATTGTTTGCATACTCATGCTATACAAAAATATATACTTTGATTGTATTGTAAGTAAAACTTGTGTTGGGACAAAACCCTCTTTACTACAAGCCGTGCTGTATTGATGGTCAAAAGTTGTCCATTTTATTTCTCAAATCAGCTCTATCGAGGTAAGATACATTTTAGCGTGGGCTTCCAATTTCTTTAAATTTAGTTTATATTTGGTAATTTTGAAGAAAATGTATTGAATCGGAGGAGAAAACTTAAATTTTTACAAAAATTATTTATTTACCGTGTAAATAAATATCATCTAAATTCAATGGAGACTTATTAGTAGTATCATCTATATTACAATTCGCTGATCTACCATTTTTAAATTTTTTTATCGTGAAGCTGCATTTACATTTTTCTTTTAGCTTAGCTAAATTTTATTTTAAACTTGTATAAACAATTTATTTAGCTTTATGTATATATCCACGTGTGCTGTGCGATGAGTTTGCTTTTTAAATATATTAAAAATATAGGAATTATTAATGGTTCCTGTAGTTTGTAGCACTAATTTTCGTAACCGCTTAATAGTAGAATGGTAAAAATATAGTAAGACTGGACTGTGATAAGATAAAAAAAACAGATGTATTATAAAAAAATACCATTAAGTATGTCTGGTAGCTATCTAATTTCATTTATTTGGTTTCAATTTAATTAAAGATCTAGATTATACTGGTTGAGTGTATATGTCTTTATCACTCGTAAATATTAGTAATAGTAAATCGAATAACCACATGTCCTCGAATCAGTGCAAAATTGATACTATTACAAAATCAAGTAGTGAATTTTATGTTTTATTGTGCACACACGCGATGAGTTTGGCTTTTATTATGGAAGGTTTTGATCAATCCTTATATGGCTATATATACACTGCGCCAAAAAAAACGGAGTACCAACATTTTTCAAGAAATACTTAATTTTTAACCACTTGTAAGGACTTTTCATACCAAACGCCTCGCAAATTTCTAACTTGCAAAATGTATTACAACAAATCATCTTTTTAGGTGTATATACTGCAGAGTCATGTTAGGTATTAGGCTTAAAAAATAAATTTATAAGAAAATAAAATGATAAATTAAAAATATTATAAAACGAATTTAATATTAAGAACATAATTTTAATTCAATTTTTTTAACAAATAGTTAAGCTCTAAATGGCCTAAACAAACTCGACGCGCGTAAAAGTAAAATCAATGGAATCATATGAGGTAATATATAGAGAACGCGCGTATTTTACGTAGAAGTAGAAATCATATCTACTTTAAGTTATTCCTACCGGCGCAAAAATGTATACATCAAAAGTGTACAGTATACGAACGGTTTACGTACATTTATTTTTAAAACACACTGCCATCGTTATTTGTATACACTAGCCATCGTTATTTTTATACTCTACAGAATATATTCATACTACATATTTTGTAATTCGTATATGATCGCGCGATCAGCCATTTTGCATTTAATTTAAACCATCCTAACCGTGCGCGATATTTTTGTTTGGAGTTTATTTTAAATAATTTTATTATTTCATATTGATTTTTACTTTCAGAATTTAAAAAAATTGATATTGCTTCTGCATATTAGGTAAGAAACATTATATATTGCCTTATATTTGTTCTGACTCTTTTAATATTTTTAAGGTGTCGTTCTGTACTCTGGATATATCCTTGTTTTACTATGTAAAATAAAAGGATCCCAATTTAAAACGCTGAGTTTATTTCCGTTATATTTCCGTTAGTTTAGAAAATTTGAATTTAATATTGTATATAAAAATATTAAATTCATTAACAATAAAAGATTTTTTATTTAAAAAGCTAATTTTTTATTATTGAAAATAATATAATTAAATGTGTACGTAAAAATTACGCCTTTATAATATATAAAGCGAATACATATATAAAGGTATAAAGGTCATCGTAAATTAGTTTCAATTGTCTCATGACAAATGTTTCATTTACATAACATAAAGTGTACTGTTTTAGTGTAACGTTTACGAATAGTTTCGTATTGCAGTCTTCGTAAACGTAACGCCGTGCCAAAAGGGATTTCGCTTCGAAATGTCAGTTCGAATAACAGCAAAAAAATCTATTATATATTTAAATAACATAACATAACTAATTCAGCGTTGTGCATTATATGCAGAACTAATGATCAATTTTTTTAATTTCTGCGAGTAAAAATCTATATGACTGTAGCCGGGAGGGCGACTTCTTTATTCGTTTACCGCGTTCACACGACATTTCAATACAATTCCGTAACTAGACGTCAATGTCCATGTGACAGTATTATAATAAATTATTTTTTTGTTTGTGTACAGTTAATAATTAATTTAAAAGCAAATTTTATTAATTTAAATAAATATGGATATTAAAAAATGTTTCCATCTCTTTTTCGTTTTACAAATACAATGACAAAACTAATATATAAATCCGATTTGGTCGGACGGTTGGTCAAACTTGGTTGGAAATTGGTACGTGTAGTTAAAAACATGTTGGTTAAAAACAAATTGGTCGGATATGTTGGAAGGAAATTTGCATCCAACCGACCGACCAACCAACCAAATTGAATCTTGTGTATTTTTGTTGGATGATATTATTTTAGTCTATTGTAAAACATAAGCGAAAACGAGAAAGTAGTAAACATATAAAATATTTGTTTTTGTTAATTTTGTTAAACATACACATAGACGTATAATAGATTTAGACAAGAATCAAGCAAACGTCAAGTGAGGAAATTTTCAAGGGCAAAAGAGAAAGACTATAATAATACCAGGGCCGCAATTAGAAATTTACTATTTGATTATAATGAAGTTGGTTGCTAAATAAAAAATAAATTTAACAATTTTTTTTGTGATGGTATGGCAATTAGATATTTTAGTAGATTTATGTATTTTAATATTAAAAAAAGTTTTAAGGTTTCTTTTTAGGACTATAGTTTACTTGAGTGTACTCATTTCCACACTTCCCAAGAGGAAGAGTACTTAGCGCATTTTTTTTAGTGTGGTATCCCCAGTAGGTCTAATCCACTTAGATTGAAACTAGAAAAATAGGGGAATTTGAGATTTTAGCCTACATGCCATGGAAATGGAGTAATGAGACAAATTTGTTCCTTTTTGATAGCTTTGCAGATTTTTCGTTGCAAAAGAAATTTAACCGAATATCGTAATATTTTTCTATAATGGACTGAGATAATAAATGTAAATGTTCGTGAGAATGGCTATATTGAAATTCTAAATTGTCGGTAAAAATATTTTCATCATGAAGATTATGATGAACATTATAACATATCTTTTTAAAGAATTTTAAGCTTTCTAGTTCCGAGCAAACTATAACTCTAGTTCCGAGCAAACTTTACTATAGCTACTTAAAGATCCTGGTTGGTCAAGACTTAACATGTTTAACCACAGTTCTTTCGTTTTATTACATTTTGGTAACCTAAAAAGAAAGAAATATCATTTACATTATAGCTACAAATTTACAAAAAAATGAACAGTAGTCATTTCCTTAGACAAAAGCTCAACATATAAACGAAGTGCTAATGAGCTTCATGACCCTGTCCATTCAGGACATAAACACATCATGCATTTTATATTAATTTTATATGATTTTATATGACAAAACTCCGTATGTATTATATTTTGAAAATCATAAAATTAGTGGGTAATTTAACGGCGTTTTTCCGAACTAATTATAAAATTCGGTCCTGAAATAGTACACTACATTCAAAAGAAGGGACTGTAAACAAAAAATTAAAGTGTACAGTATATTACGATTTTAGGGACCACAAAAAATAACATTATTATTTTTTAAAATTTTTAATATTTTTGAATTAAAACTTAATTTTGTCTTTCACTAATCACTAGATTACAATCACAACATACATTATATTTAATCTAATTTAGTAATTAACTTACTTATGAAACGAAATTCCTTCTACTTTATTGAGTTTAGAATTCCGACAATTTTTCACCAAACACTTCATTTTTTCAAGTTTTTTTTTAATTTTGATACACGATAGTATAGAGTTTATGATTTTTTAACCCAAATTTATTAATTTTAATAAGTTTTAATTAATTTTATCACTGTTTTTTCTAAAAAAAGAACAAATCCAAGCCAAGCTTTGTTTTGAATTGGCGAAAAAAAAAAATTTTTTTTTGTTTTTTTTTTTCAAATTGTTGAATAAGACATACAATTTTTTAGATATCCGTCCCTCTCCAACCGATCACACGTGAAATAGAAGATTTACTATGGAAAAAATATTTGAAACCGGTCTATATCTCTTATACGTCTATGAACATACATAACATCGGTTGGTCCGATTTTGACCTTTATTTTATAAAGGTCAAAATCGGACCAACCATATTGGATCGTCTGGTGTCAACATGCCAACATTATGGTGTTTTTCCACGATGAAACATATTTTTTCTGCAGCCAAACATTAAAATCTGCAGCAAAACCAAAAAAATAAAGATAGTGTTAAATTCTACTTGAGTGACAAAGACAACTGTTTTTTTTTTTGTTTTTTTTATAGCTAAATTTTATAGTTTATGAAAGTTGACGCCTTCCCTAAATAACCTAAAAAAATCACAAATTTATGTGCACATCTCCAAAATAAATTGTGTTATTTATTTTTTTTATGAGATTGTCCTATTTTAATGATTATTTATTTTTAAATTCGAAAAAATGGTCCGATAATATTTTATAATTTTTTTTAAATCTATTACGACACTATTATCAAAATATTTCAATATCAAAATTTTATTTTATTTTTTAACCTCAAAATTTTAGTTGTTATCACACTGAAAATAAAAATAAAATTAATTTAGCTATAAAAAAAATAAACAAAAATTTTGTGTGTGTGTGCGAGAAATATTTTCTCGTCCAAACACAATTTTTATGTACATGTATTGTTTTGCAGCAATTTTCAACCATAAAAATTATTCCAATTTTATATTTTTTCGTTTTGCTGCCATAATTATGGCGACAGAAGGAAAAAAATACAAAATAATTTTGTATGCACAGCGTGCAGCAAAAGTTGTCCGTCTCACTCGTACAAAAGTTAAATTTATATTTTTATCTCACGTTTTTAGTGCATACAAAATATGTTTCATCGTGGAAAATACTCTTAATTGGATCGTGTGTATGTATACAACTAATTTGGTTGTACCAACATACCAATTTGGTTGGATTAACCAAATCGGATCGTGTGTAGGGCCTTTAAATATACCAATAGCAATACATAATATGTTACATGTCGCTTATATGAAACTATAAAAAATGCCATTGGTTTGAAAACGGTAAATTTTGCATTACATTTTGTTGTTATTTAGAATCATATTTTTATTTGGAAATGTATACTAATTACATAAACAATATACCTAGTTATAGTGTAAAACTGATATAACTTGATATAACCTTGATCAGTAAAACTGATATAGCCAAATCGAGGACGCGATATCCATCTGCACATTGCATTGCTCCAGCCAGCCTGTACTGCCATGGACGATGGTTCGGCCCATGAATTCTGCACTCCAACGGGGGCTCATAGTTGTGTTCATCGTCATCACCGATTGTAATCAAGTGATGAAAAATCCCTTTTGCAACCCTCCCCCGTTGGGATTCCGAGCCCGGTACCTCCCGTCCCAAACACCGCAGCTTTAACCACTACGCCAATTGCTCGGTGTGAGAATGTTTATAACTTTATAACCAAACATTTTGTGTAGTTTTTGACAGCTCTGTATTGTATATTATTATCATAGATACATAAGATATGGCGGTGGTGAACACAGTTTCACCATTTCGAGTTAATATTTAAGTTAAGTTTTATAAATATTTCTGAATATTAGCCATTTATTTTTAAACTTTAAACAATTTAGATTTTCAACAATTCCCAATTTATTTAATACATAGAATAATAGAATAATTCTAATACAGAAAATGTCATTACACTATATACATAAATTTCCCATTGCAAAAATGACAACGAACTTTTTAATCGAGACCTAGACATAACTACAAGATGCCTCGCCTCGCAGCATATACGTAGCAAATAATTTTAAATTTTGAAAGACATCTGCTTGTCAACTTCTGAAGTTCTGAAGTAATTAAACGAATCTTTTGTAACAACTGACAGCGTCTTATTAAGGTTTCATTTTATTTATATTGTATGCGTATCTTGCATAGACGTATAAGAGATATAGACCGGTTTCAAATATTTTTTCCATAGTAAATCTTCTATTTCACGTGTGATCGGTTGGAGAGGGACGGATATCTAAAAAATTGTATGTCTTATTCAACAATTTGAAAAAAAAAAAATTTTTTTTCGCCAATTCAAAACAAAGCTTGGCTTGGATTTGTTCTTTTTTTAGAAAAAACAGTGATAAAATTAATTAAAACTTATTAAAATTAATAAATTTGTGTTAAAAAATCATAAACTCTATACTATCGTGTATCAAAATTAAAAAAAAACTTGAAAAAATGAAGTGTTTGGTGAAAAATTGTCGGAATTTTAACTCAATAAAGTAGAAGGAATTTCGTTTCATAAGTAAGTTAATTACTAAATTAGATTAAGTATAATGTATGTTGTAATTATAATCTAGTGATTAGTGAAAAACAAAATTAAGTTTTAATTCAAAAATATTATAAATTTTAAAAAATAATAATGTTATTTTTGTGGTCCCTAAAATCGTAATATACTGTACACTTTCATTTTTTGTTTACAGTCCCTTCTTTTGAATGTAGTGTACTATTCCAGGACCGAATTGTATAATTAGTTCGGAAAAACGCCGTTAAATTACCCACTAATTTTATTATTTTCAAAATATAATACATACGGAGTTTTGTCATATAAAATCATATAAAATTAATATAAAATGCATGATGTGTTTATGTCCTGAATGGACAGGGTCATGAAGCTCATTAGCACTTCGTTTATATGTTGAGCTTTTGTCTAAGGAAATGACTAATGTTCATTTTTTTGTAAATTTGTAGCTATAATGTAAATAATATTTCTTTCTTTTTAGGTTACCAAAATGTAATAAAACGAAGTTTTCAATCTAAGTGGATTAGACCTACTGGGGATACCACACTAAAAAAAATGCGCTAAGTACTCTTCCTCTTGGGAAGTGTGGAAATGAGTACACTCAAGTAAACTATAGTCCTAAAAAGAAACCTTAAAACTTTTTTTAATATTAAAATACATAGATCTACTAAAATATCTAATTGCCATACCATCACAAAAAATATTATTAAATTTATTTTTTATTTAGCAACCAACTTCATTATAATCAAATAGTAAATTTCTAATTGCGGCCCTGGTATTATTATAGTCTTTCTCTTTTACCCTTGAAAATTTCCTCACTTGACGTTTGCTTGATTCTTGTCTAAATCTATTATACGTCTATGGTATCTTGTTTCGTTATTTTAAGATTATTTTATTAATTTATACTTTGGCAAATTTATAAAACATTGAAATTATGGAGTCGTCTCCAACTCTAGAGTAAGTTTTTGGAAGTTCGAATATCGAAAGGATTCTATATAATTATGTTGGTTTAAGTTTAGGTATGCGGCTGGTTTTTTTCCAAATGATAAAGATATGTTGGCAAATCGCGGTACCTGGGTGAAATGGTTTGAGGTAATTCATAGAGGTTCATTATTAAATATTCAATTTTAGTAAATTCGATTTGCATTTTGTAGAGTAAAAAAAAAATCAACGATATAAATAAATGTATTGCGATTGACGAATGGATGAATAGTTCAGTAACACATGAAAAATATAATAGCCAGAGTGATGATGACATGGAAGTTCTACCTGACGAATATGAATCTAGTTTCGAATCCGTCGCAGAATGTGTTTCGCCCCAGAATAAGAAACAGAATTCCCTGAAAATTTTGCGAACGGAAAATAATGTTCAATCAACACCGGTGTATATTAATGATTTACCGGAAACACAAAAACTAATAAAATATTATTTTGATGATATTGTAAAAGAGCGCGTAAAAATATGGCAAGAAAAAGGAATCGATCGTTTGTTACCACCAGCATCTAAACGAAAAACGAATAATTCGACAAAAAAAGTAAACGACGGGTTCGAAAATTACAAATTTAAAGGTAAGCTAAGAATTGAGGAGGCTCGCACAATTACGTATATGTGCGACAGTGATAGTGATTCTGTGGATACAGCTGAATATATACGAGGTGCTCGTGGCAAAGGTAACAAATCGGTTGGAAGTAAAATTAAAAACCGTTTAATCAAACAATATGCGTACGCGCAAAAAATTCAATCAACCAAAACTATTGAAATAGACCGCAAAAGAAAAATTATGTATAAGCATTTTCCATTGGACGATAGTGGAAGTTCTGACGCACTGGTTGAAATAAAGCGAAATAACAAGATAAAGCGAAATAAAAGTAAGAACAACAATCAACATTTTCCTTTAGACGATAGGGTTGAATGTTCGTCAGGGAATATCAAATTCAAACGAAAACGTTCACAGAGGAATACAAAATTAGTTAATTCTAAATCACATTCGGGTTCATCGTCGGAAAATATGTTTCACCGGCATCCAAATAGAACTAATATTTCTCGTTACATAAACCGTTGGAATCGTAGTCAGATTTCATCAGAGGAAACAGATAATAGTGATCCGGATGATAAAATACTAGATAACGTAAGAAAAGCACATACAAAATTAGTAAATTCGTCTAATCAACCAGATGTTATACTAAATCCGTTAAAATGCTCGTCCTTTGCATTAACTCAAACTCCAAAAGAGCTAATGATAAGATCTCAACCTGAACAACAGTCAGTCATTTGTGATAGTACAACACGTATTTCAAACTGCCCAGTGATAGAATATCTTCCTGAATCTGAAAAACAATTAGTCATATATGGAAGTATAAAATGTGTAACTAACAAAGAACCAATCGAGGAAACAGATAATAATGATCCGCATGATAAAATACTAGATAACGAAAAGAAAGCACATATAAAATTGGTAAATTCGTCTAATCAACCAAATGTCATATCAAATCCATCACAATGCATGTCCTCTGAACTAATTAAAACTACAAACGTAAGTGTGTTAATATCTCAACAAGATCAACAGTTCGTCAACAGTTTTTTTGAATCTGAAAAACAATTAGTTCTCTATGGTAGTATAAACAACGTAACTAACAACGATCCAATCGAGATAGTTAGCAGTAATTCAGAAGAAGACAGTGAAGATGATATTTTATTTATGTCGAATAAAAAACGTTTACGTCTGTACGGAAAATGTTTTGTTGAAGAACCTTCTAACTGCCAGTCGGTGGTCTTATACAATCGAGGCTCAATTCATCAAAATGATTCGGATGGCTCGTCGACGGACGATTTTTTGTTCAAACGCAAATATTATAAACCAATTTTATAGATCAAAACAGAACAAGACGTCGTCAACGACGAGCGTGAAAATATAAATTTGGACAGCGATATCCCTGTTGTAAACATAAACAAAAGCGACATCGTATCGCGACAAAAATTAATAATGAAAAATTTTAAAATATGCCTATAAGACTGAGGTTCAATTCTCGGCTTATTTTGTGTAGACTGACTGAGTCTACAATAAGTCAACTTATCAGTAGACATTGTAGACTATCTTGACTTATTTGGGAGACATGTGATAATAATTTTTATGACAATTAAATTAAACAAATCCTTTGTGTATTGAAGTGTTGAAAAGATGTAACTAAATGAACCATTTATTTGAATTAAATTTTATTTTGAATAATCGTATAATGTGTCTGAATTAAAGTTCTGACTGATGTAATGGCAATAATTTCGACTTAAAAAATTATATTTTTTTTTTTTTTTTTTTTTTTTAACTTGTTTTTTTGGCTTGCGTAATATTACTCACATTGCCAATGATTATTGTATTCTATAAATATGTATTCCTTTTACTGATTTTATAAAGCTATTTTGCTTTCATTAATGAATTCGTTTAATTCTGAGTATAATATGTCATTATTGCTTTTTAGAATATCTTCCAATTTTTTGTTTTTAATGTTGATAAAGTTGTTCCTAATGTGATCATATTTGATACATCTCTCAATCGAGTGTTTGGTGTCTTCTTTCACATTGCATAGTTCGCAGATGTCACTGTCTATTTTTTTAATTCTTTTTAGGTAAGCCTTATCATATGTGTGATTGGTTCTAAGTCTAGTTAATCTTTTGATCATTTCTATTTGCATGTTTTTTTTTTATGGAACCATGTTTTGTTTTTTATTTTACCATTTATGTTTATCCGGTGTTGTATTCCCTTATTTTGTGTTTTTTCTAAGAATATTAAGTTCCATTCTTCGTAGCAGTTCTTTATGAAATTACTTATATTATCTTCTAGAGGTGTTTCTACTTTTTTTATTCTCTTAGATCTCGCCCCGGCTTTGGCCGCTTGATCGGCTTCCTCATTCCCTGGTATCCCCATGTGACCTGGTATCCATATTATGTTTAATCTTATGTTGTTGTTCTGGACGGCTTTTATTATTAAACTTTCATAGTATCCCAGTTTTTTATAGTTCGTACTTTTGAGTGCCTCTATTGAGTTTAATGAATCTGTGAGAATTGTGATTATTTCTAATTTACTTTTAATAGCCTTATATATAGATTCTAAGATTGCGAGGGTTTCTAGTGATTTTATAGATATATGTTCTTGAATACATAAACTGATGGTTACTTCATTATTCTTGTCGTATATACCTATACCTCTATAAGTATTTTCGATTATGGCACCGTCTGTATAAAAAATATTTCCCATACCGTAGTTATTTATATATGACTTTATTGTTTGTAATTTGTTAACGTTATCTTCTTTTAATCTGTGTATAAGACTCGTGTCTATTTTTATATTATCTTTCCATGTTGTGTTATCTGTTATTATTAGCTGCTTTATTGGGATTTTGTCTAGTTTATTTTTATATCTGTTGTATGTATTTATCATATTGGAATTATGTTTCCCTTCCTTAATGTTCTTGCCGGTGCATGAATAGTTATAAAAGTTTTTTGCAATATAAATATAATTTGCTATTTCAATTTTTAATTCCGTAGGTAGGTCGCCTGCTTCGGCAATTACAGCTGTTATAGGAGTACTGTTCACCAGACCTAAACTAGCCCTTATGCCCGCGTTTGTGATTTTTTGTAAAATGCCCTTGTTATTATTTTTATACGCTATAGGGTAACTGTATCTTAGTCTACCTTCTATGATGCTTTTGTGGATATTTAGCGTAGTCCCAGGATGTGCACCACCATTTTTTCTTGAAATCTTTTTTAACAAGTTAATAGATGATAAGCATTTATTTTTTAAATTTAGAAAGTGTCTGTTGAAATTGAGTTTCCTGTCTATACAAAAACCCATCGTTAGTATGACATTTGTCTCCTCAATTTCCGTTCTATTGATTTTTATGATTGTATTATGTAATGACCTTTTATTATTTATTTTCATGAAAGTTGTTTTACTTGCATTTATCACCAAATCGATTTCTTCTAGCAAAACATTAAATTTATTTATCATGGTGTTTGCTCTAATGCATGCCGATTCTATGTTAGTACCTGATGTAATAATCATAAAATCGTCAGCATACTGTAATATTTTTGTATCGCTATCATTTATAGAATGTAAATGCGCAGTATATATGTTAAAAAGCATCGGGCTTAACGGGTCTCCTTGCGGGATTCCCTCGCTGGTGGTGATATTTACAGTGTTTGTCCCGTTTGTGAAAGTAATTTTCCTGTTTATGAGTGAGTTGTATATCCAATTGACAAAATCTGGTCTTGTATTAATATTCTGTAACGTCCTTACAAGTTTCCGAATATTCACCTTGTCGAACGCCTTCGATATGTCCGTGGCTATTAAAATTGTTGCTTTATTATTTATTTTATTATTTTCTATTATTTTTGTTAACTCATTTATATAATCCACTATTGATTTACCTTCTCGGAACCCATAGGATGTCTCCGGGATGATATTCTTTGTATTCAAAAAATGTGTCATTCTGGTTTTGATCATTTTATTGGTTAATTTAGCAAACGTGGAATACATATGTATTCCTCTGTAATTGTATATGTTGTTGTTATCTTTATTTGGTTTGGGTACTGGTATTAGTTTGATGATTTTCCAGCACTCTGGGTATACTTTGTTTTCCCAAATTTTGTTGATATGATCTACTATTTTCCCAATGTGTTCTTCCGGCATCGCCTTAATCAGTTTATATGATATATTGTTAAAACCGGGGGCTGTGTTTTTTGCTTTATTGATGATTTCCTTCATTTCCGTTATGTTAAATTCTTTATATGGATTGTTGTAGAAGGGTAGTTCAAGAATATCTTCTTGTTTGGTTACCGATGCTTTGATGTTATCTTTTATAAAAAGTTCCATGTCGTCCCTGTTATTGAAAATATTTTTGTATACACTTTTCTTTACTTTTAGTTTATTTATTTTTTCCCATATTTGTTTACTGCTCATATGAGGATTTATTTCACTAATAAAAGTATCCCAGGATTTCCTTTTTTCTTTCCTAATCTCATTCGTTAATATGTTTGTTATTTTGTTGAGTTCTAATTTGATGTATATATTCCTCTTGTGATAATTGTACAATACTAACGTTTTTTTTTTAATAGTCCATAATCTTTTTATTTTCTCCGTCCACCAATTTTTAGGTATGAACCTATTTTTATTTTTGATTATTATGGTATTTTCCTTTATTATTTGTTGTATCGCTGTTTCGTAATCTTCAATATCCCAGGTATGGTTGGGATTGAAGTTAGTTATTTGTTCAATTGATTTTTTATAGTCTATCATTGTAGTGTGAATGTCCATAGCGTTGGGTGGAATATTTAAGGAGATGATTATGGGGAGATGGTCCGAAGTGCCAATCTTCGTTAAATGCCTGTTCCAAGTAGTTTTGTGTGTTAAGTCATTCGATACTAATGACACGTCGATGGCTGTATTTTTATCTTGTGATCCTAATCTGGTGTAATCACCGTTATTTATTACACAAAAATTGGATTTTGTTATTATTTCTGCAATAATTCTGCCTCTCGTATCTATGTTGCTTTTGTATTCCCAAAGAGTATGGTGAGCATTTAGGTCACCTATAATTATTTGATTTCTTTTATTGTCTTTGTCTTTTATTAGTTCTGCAAATTTGTTTTCTATTATTCTTGAGTTTATGTTCGGTGGTATGTAAATACCTAGTATGTTTATGTTTTTTTATTATTATCTGTTATTTCAATATTAATTGTTTCCATGGGATGGTACGATTTTAGATTTTTCATTTTAACATTGATGTTTTTCCTGGATAAGAAACCAACTCCGCCATAATTGTCCGGTCTATTTTTGAAGAAAGTATTATAGTTGTTAAATTTAATTTCATGGTTGTCGTTTGTCCATGTCTCACTTGCAAAAATAATATCTATGTTTTCCTTATGCATATAGAACTCTAGTTCATCTTTATTGTATTTTAAACTTCTTATGTTAATTTGTAAAATTTTTATGTGGTTTGACCTGCTTTTATTGTTTTGACTCATCGCGTTTGTTTTTACCTTTCCTTTTCTCTGTCTTCTTTATAGTACTATCTAGTTCTTGCAAGCTTTCTAGGATTTCCGTAAGGACTAAGTCTGTATCCGGACCTCTCTCATTTGTATTTAAATAACCATTCGTTATTGTTTGAATTTTGTCATTGATTAATTTGATCTCTCTAAATGTGTTATTAATCATTTCTATTTCCTTAAGTATGGTATCCTTATCTGCTTCCGTTTTTGTTATCAAATCGTTCATTTCTTTTCTTATTTTCCTTATCTCGTTTTCTTGATGAACTATATTTTGGTTGTAACTCTCTATGTCTCTTCTTATACTTGTTTGGTTATTGGTTCTATCCGGGCTTACTAGGCTAGGGAAATTTTCTTTCTCTAAGTCAAATTCTTTAATTTTCCAGTGTTTTATAATGTTTTTTGCCTCTTTGTAAGTTATTTTTTTAACCGTCATTTCGTATTTGATTTTTTTTTGATACTTATGTTCTTGACATTGAAAGAAATTGGTAGTATGTTCAAAACCGCAATAGTAACATTTTGTTCTGTTTTTACATTCCACTTTGCTGTGGTCTGTCTCTGAACAGTTATTGCATCTCTCTGTCCCTTTACAGAACTTCTGAGAATGTCCATAGATTAAGCATCTCTTGCAAATTAGGGGTTTAGGAACGTAGTATTCCACTTTCCTTGCCACTTCATATATGTAAATGTTTTCTGGTATAGCCGAGGATCGGAAAGTTATTTTTAGGGCCGTAGTAGGTTCTAATTTTTTTTCATTGTTGTTCCATCTTTGGATTCTTTCAATAGTGTTGATTTTATATTTTGACCTTATATTTTGTTTCATCCTTTCAATGTCACAGTTGATTGGAATTTTATTTATGTATCCAATCGTCTCGATCATGAAATTAGGTATATATGATTTGAAATAATATAGTCTTTTCATATCAATGTTGTTTAATATTTTGTTTGCCGTATCCGGTTCCCTTGTTTGAATCTTGACTTTATTCATTCCGTATTGTTTGATCGCTAATATTGTCCCAAAGTTAAAACTGTTTAATATTTCACCCACCGTTATCTCGTTTATATCTTTTTTCTCTAATATTAAACAGTACGGACCTATATCCCCCGGTTTATATTTGTTTTCTATTACGTCATTTCCTTCTCTTGAAATCTTTGGTGTGTTTATAGGGTCCGGTATGTTCCTATTCTCCACGTTGTTTTTGATTAATGATTGTATATTACCGTTGTTTTGTACTACTCTGTTGTTTTGATTTGCGAAAGAATTGCTTGTCTCATTCCCATTAAGTTGTGCTTTGTTTATGGTTATGGGATCCTGGTTTGTTTGATGTATTTTAACTTGTTTATTATTAATTTGATTATAAGTGTCTTTATTTTTTGTGTTTATTGTTTCACTTGATATTATGTTTATATTCTCATTAATTATCTTTTCTTCGAACTCTATCTTGTCTGTAAAACCTTTAAAATTTACAGTTTCCATATCATTGTCGTCCGACAACATGTGGTTTTTGTCCTGTGTGTCCTCCATTTTGCTTTTTTTTTTTGTGTATTAATCCAATTTTGGTTGGTAATAATTGAATTTTTCCTTTTTTTGTTTTTTATTTTTTGCGTTTTATATATAAATTTAATGTTTCTTATATCTCTTTTAATTTCTTCATTGTCACGTTTTTTTTGATCTTCAGTATCTAGTTCATTGGATTTTTTTGAAGACGCTATAGCGTCATCCATTTGCAATTTTTCTTCCCCGCTGCAATTAGTATTTCTAACTAATGCACATGAGGTATAATTATATTTGTTTTTACTATACACGAATTAAAATTATATTGTGTTATAATACACGGATTAAAATTATAAATTATAATGTGTCTTTAATAAATAGTTTATATTATACACCACTTAGTTAAAAATTCACACAAATTAAAAATTCACATCTGCACTTGTTGAAAATGAAAACACCAATGTTGAAAAAATTATATAATAATACAATAATGTAATAAAAACTAAACTGTCAATAATTTAAATGTAAGGTTATGTTCAAATAAGTTCGGTATGAATTAGACCGGTAATGACTTTTTTTATACCGTCATCTTGAATAAACCGACTTATTTGAAATAAGTCGAGAATCGGACCATAGTCGTACCCAATTTATTAAAAAGCTAACTCAAAAAAAATAAAAAAACAGTTGGCACCATTGTTTCGCTAGCGATAATTAAAAATAGACTAAATATAGATTTATATAATAAAACACGTATTAATTACAACCACAAAAAGAAAAAAATTGTTGTCAATGGATTCATATTGTTTATATGAATTTACATAAAAATGGCCCTTGTTAGCGTTGTGAAAACAGTTACAAGAATTAATTGTTTTAGTTTTGTTTTAAATTAATTGGATTTTATAAACTAATTATATCAATAACTGCATTATAAAGTTAGAACCATTGACAAGTTGTGTTACGGTTTGAGTAGCCGAATCTTAAATTTTCCATAAAAATTTATTTTCGTTCAATACCGTAAGGTTTTGACATGTTGTGTCAAAGACTCGCTGGTTAGCCCTTAAGGTTCATTCAACATTCTCAACTTGAAGAGAAAACAACTAAAAGTAAATTTTCAAATAAAATCTGTAAGAATCTGGTAAGTTTGGTGGTAGAAAATTGATTTGGTGTGTATAAATAAAAAAATTAGATTCAGTGTTCTAAGTGAATAATCAATTTAACGTGGGGGACGTTGGAAAGGATGGGAGTAGGATAACCTACTACTCCCAAACACCCTACAAACAAATAAAATTAAGTAATCTTCATGTGGTAAACAAATATCAACGTATTAAAATTAAAAAATAAGTCACAGGAAAAGAATTCAGGGATAAAGTGTAGTGAGATAGAAAAATGGATAAAATTGGATAATGAAAAGAGCGAGGAAATAATAAATAAAAAAGAATATTTATCAATAATTATCATTGAGAACAATAATTATCATATTTGAGTTGAAAATTAGGGGCTAAAAATTATGATTAAATTTAATGCTTTCAGCAAAAAAACCTTAACGAAATTTATTTTATTAACCAAAACAATAGAAAATAAAATAAAATTTGCATCGCATGAAAAATAGCTATGGCAATCCATTTACAACTTATACCATTTAAAAGAAAACAGCTATGAAATATTATAAAATAAATAAATTATAAAATAAAGGTGCATTTTCGATGGTATAAACTGAATATTTTGGCTGTCAAGCGCACTGAGAATGTGGAAACTGCCATTTCAAGCTGTAGTCATCGGCAATTTTGAACCATTCTTCTTTGGTCGTATAGCAAACTATAATACATTTTATGTATTAATTTATTATATATTATATTTATTATAATAATATATTATATAAATTATATAATATAAATTATTATACAATTTTTCTTTTATGCTCTTTTTATAATGAAAATCGCGAATTAATTTTTTTACAACATTCCCACCTGAAAAATAAACACGAAATGAGGATATTCTTACATATACATAGAATGAATAAAAAAGAAACCAGTTTCAGAGTCCAAGTGTAAACGACGGTGGGACTTTGGATACCCAAGATACCACACTCATGAGACCATGTGTAAACACGCTGAGTGAGACTAAAAATTGTAGTCTACATTTATATGTAGATTATTTTGGATTGAAACTTGGATTTTTTTTCTACATTTGTATTACTAGTTCATATTTATAAACCATATTATCGTCTTGGACGCAAATCGTCAATCCAAAATTTATTTAAAATTTCCTCTATCTTAATGATTTTATAAGGTAAACATATAAACATAACGCACAGATAAATGTCAAGTTAATTTACTACGTAATTTCAACAAATCATCCAAGACAAAAATTAAAATGGATACGTAAATATGTGCATCCAGCACACGTAGTATCTACAAATGAGATTAGTCTACATTATAGACTATCTCAAATGTAGACTCTACGTGTGCTAGATGCGCCCAATATGATATCGGAATTTGCATACGACACCTAACAATGCATACGACACCTAACAGTGCATAGACTAATAGAAACAAACACATTTTGCATAAATGCAAAACTTACAAAATGAAATAAGGAAAATAAAGATTAGCATCACCAACATATATACAACTTCTGACAAGATAAATATCGAGATTTATATAAGATTTAACAGTGTTCACTAGTTAATCAGTACTTTGCATAACAAATCAAAATATTAATAAAATCTAAGACAAATTAGTCTTAGATAAAAAATAATAATTTTATTGTTTTTTGTTCGCAAGAACATAACTCATACCCAACGAAACTACAGTCGATGTTATCTGTGAATCCACTATTCAGCCATACAAGTTCCAAGGATCCGGCCTAGTAGAAATAGTTCGATGGTGTATGTTAATGGATGCCGAGTCATAAATCATAGCCACGACAACAGCTCACAGCAACATCAATATGGCATTCCATAATTCGGCCAGTCTGCTACACGGGGGAAATCATGTAAAGGAATTCAATACGCGAATCATAAACAAAACCATAGAACATCAGCAAACCCAGTTGATGACGGCGCTAACAACAAGGGAATTGGAAAAATAAATCACAACTCTAGAGCAGAATGAGTTTCTTGCACCGAATCAGACCATTCACCACTATACCATGATTCACATAGTATTTTGGAGCGGCATACCGATCGCAGTAACCTGGGGCGCACGATGCTTGTATAGAAGAAAATTATCCGCTAGTCACAGGGCCCCATCTCCACTGCCAGTCTTAGAAGGAAGCGCTGCCTAAGCTCACCACCAACAACCAATATCACTGAACATAGACGAACAGCTGCCTGGAAGTACGTTTTAGCCTGCTAAACAGAAGAAATGCACCATAATCACCAACGTGATAATATAACTATGGTGCATTGCACTATTAACAATTTCTGATAATAGCATTTAATTGTATATAAAAGATGCACATTTAATAAAATAAGGTAGACTAGAACTTAAACGTCAACTCAAGTGTTTTAATTTCTCGTATGATTAATAAGACCCCACCAGTGGTGGTAATCTTACTAATCGTTATAAAACAACCTAACCGATTCTCGAACCAACGTTAGAAGCTAATAGCATTCAAGATTTAGCAAAGGCTAAATATATACAAAAACTAATTTAAGAAACACAAAAGGTAAATTTAAAAAAAATATTTTTGAAGCTCAAAGCCGAGACGTGCGGTGTGAAAATCCCTTAATAGTATAATACTATTAAAGAGTTTAGTATTTTTGTAGTACACCACTGATTGTCCTTTAATAAACTCTGGTCTCTTCTTTGTACGTTCATCATAGTAAATTTGTTTTTAATTGGTCCTGCATAAGTTTATTTATAACGCTAAGTTCAATTTTGGGTCCTAAAAGTTTATCTTTTATAGGAATCTTCAATTACGTTCGACGGCTGAACAAAGATTGTGATGGTGAAGCCCCTAAATTAGTAACATGGTTGCGATATTCTAGCAGGGTGTACTCCAATTCTTGATTGTCTTCAAGTGACTTCTTCACTAAGCTTTTAGCTATATGTACAGCTTTTTCAGCTTGTCCATTGGACCTCGGGTACGTAGGCTAGAAGTTTGAATTTCACTAAATCGATTATTTTCATTTGAGGCAAAAGGCATATTATCACATCATTGTTTTTAGTATTCCGTGCGTAGACATTTTTTTTCCAGTTTTTCAACTATTTCGAAACTTTGTTTTGTTTTAAGCTTAACAATTTCAAGCCACTTACTGTAGAAATCGGTTACCACCAAATAATCATCCACTCCTACTTGCATGATATCACAAGCAATTTTTTCAAACGGCAACTTTGGCACCTCATGAGGAATTAGTGGTTCTTTGATACTTGGATTTTTCCAAGAAAAAATCCTACATTTACTGTGTCAATACCAGGCCAGTATAGTATTTCTCTGGCTCTTTGTTTAGTTTTGGTTTTCCCCTGATGAGCTTTGTTTAGTTTACTCTAACATATCACGTCTCAAATTATATGGCACTATTACTCTATCTCCCAGATATACAAGTCCTTCATCACAAAAAATTTCGTTTTTGAACTTCCAATATGATTTGATTTGTTTTCAGAGTTGTTTCTTCGACTTAGGCCCTTGTTTATAAACTTGTATTATTTGAGATACAATTTCATCTGTTTCTTGTATAAACATTTTTTTCTTAAGACATGTTCATGTTTTCAGACATGTTAATGGTATGAACGATATCTTCAAATTCTTTAAACTCTTCTGCTGACTCATTAAGTAAGTAGCTCCGCGACAAAATGACAAAATGATCAGCAATATACATTTCTTAGCCTTGTTTGTATACCACCTCTATTTCGCATTTTAAAAGTTTTAGTTTTATTCTTTGAAGCCGCGACGAATTAACTTTATACACTTCGTTTTTTATGATGTGTGGCGACGCACTCGCGAATGTCGACATCGAAACGAAAATAAAAACGAAAGCAATTTTAGCAAAGGGTTCGCAGCACCGGAAAAGTACATATCTAAATCAGGTCCGCGACCCTGAATAAATATAACTTGTAGACGCCAGCGATAGGTGAAAAGAAAATTTCTCAATATTCGAGAAAGAAATAAAAATATAAGAAGACGCCATTACGCTTACAAGTTTTACAATGTGCACCTCGGTACGCAGAAAACATGAAAAAATATTAAGACAGTTACGTGCGATAAAACTAAAGAAAAAAATCATTAAGGATAAAATATAGTTGTAATTTCAGTTTGTGAACATAAATGTAAACCACTGTGAACTAAATAAAAATTCGTGAAGAGCGTACAATTATTTGTACTGGTATTTTTACTGGTAACGGTGAGTGGGAGCCGTTCCGGTAGTCCAACACTCAACTACTACCCCATAGATGTCTACTAGTGGTTTATGATCGGAGTGAACTTCTACCAAAAATGTAATGGTGGAACTTAGTACATGAGAAAATAATTGCCAGAAGATCTTTTTCTATCTGGGCATATTGTTTTTCGGTATCTGTAAGGCTTTATAGCAGTTTTTCTTTCCAAGTGTATAGGAATACTGGAATAAATATAGCAATTTATCTTCCCAAGTGTATAGGAATAAAAGAAAGTATTAAATTTAACAATTTTATTTAAAAAAACGGACCTTTTAAGTATAAGGTAAAATGCACACTTACAGTAAATTAATTTAATTACATAAATTAATTACTGTTGTTGTAGTTGATGATGATGTTTTTTCCGTGACGTTGCTCGTTCGACGTCAAAGAAAGGAATGGACGAGTTTACGTTTTCTTCGTTTGTCATATCGTCTTTTTTGCGATGTGGCGCTCCATCTCGTGGAGAACACTGGCACCATCGTTGTATCATAAGCGCTCCTGCTGTTACTCGGTGTTATGGCAAACATAAAATTAAGTTAATTATATGTTTGTCATTTCTGTACGGATGAGTGAAACTCAGCCGCTACAGCTTCTGGAGACATATGCTATGGGATTCCCCTCTTACGGGGGAATCCCATAGCATATACCTCCAGATACGACTTATTCCATTTTGGCTTACATTTGTTTGAATGCATGTCTTTTTATTCATACTAAACTTTTGTATTTTAAATTTTTATGTTGCAACGTTAAGATAACTAGACCATGAGGCACGATTTTTAAGCCAGCGAAAGCTCTAATAAGTATTATCTCAGTTTTTTGTACTTCATATTTTTGATTTATCTGATTTAAAATATGTAAAGGTAAAACATTTACTTTAGATCACCTATCTATTTTGAAGTTTACTTCGATATTACACTATAAATGTTTAAATATAAGTGCGTCTCGCCCTATTAAATTTTCCCCATTTTCTGTTTCTTCTTTTATTATTGCAGTTGGCAATTTTTCCCTATTCAGTGTTGACATTTTCTTGAATATTTTGCACTCCTCCAGCTTATGACCACCTTGATATCCTTTCACGAGGCACTGCTTGTTAACTGTTGCAGCATGTATACGTCTTGGAGGTAGTATGTATGAAGGCCGTGCACTGTTTACCTTGGAAGATCTCATCGCTTCTTCTCGTCAAATAATTCCTGTATTTCTGGAATTTTTCTAGAATTTGATAATGATGCTTCATATAGCATGCTGGATTCTGGATCTAGCTTCGTATAAACGCTATGAATGCATCAAATGGCCAGCTTATATTGAGGAAGTTGATGTTGTGAAGCATTTCCTTTGCTGTGTCGTGCAATGCCCGAATAGGCTCCAGCAGATTCTGTCTGTGTAGCTGATACTATTATTATCGAATTGAAATATTTGCTTGCCTGAAATCTAGGGTTGTTGTATCTGCTTTGTCATAATTCCCAAGCTTTGTTATAGTTGCCACCCGATGTTGATAGATGACTAACAAGTTGAGCTGCCCCTTTCTGCACGTGCCATTTCAAATACGTCATTTTTATTGTATCTGGTTGTTTTCGTGAATGAGCTCCGTGAAGATGTCGTTGAAAGTGCTCCATTGCTCGTAATCGCCATGAAATGTTGGTATTTCGACTTTGGGCAGCTAGATTGTTGTTGATCTGAGCGAGGTTGATGTTTCGATCTGTCTTCTATAGCTTGTATTCGAACTATCATGGAGTCTACCTCATCCTTAAGTACCCCGCAGTAATTTTCACGGAAGTAATTAGATATCTTCTCATCTTCTTCTGTTTCAACGAGAATAGTTATATGTAGTGAATCAATCTCTTCCATCTTCTAGGTCAATTGATTCATTTTTACTAGCAATTACGTATTCTGGTTCTTGTTGGTATCCAGTGAGTCCTTAATAGCAGCTAGCTTCTAAAACATTTGCCGCATCATAACATCTTGTCTTATAAACAATATTTTATTGTTTTCTAAATTTGACGCTTGAGATGGGATGCTACCACTATGATAGGGGCAGCCTGGTTTTGTCGCTCTTTGTTTCCTCCTTTGGTTGCCCATTTGGCATTCGCGGTGGCCCATTGTTTAATTGCATTTCATTTAGACACTGCATATATGTGTCAGCCACTTGTCTTCTCACTGTAAGATAAGGATGCTTCGTTTCTAAAGGCGGGATTTGCTCTCAGATGGCCGCATCGATGGCTAAATATTTGCTGTATAATGTTTTTAATTTAGCGATTTTGGTTTCGAGATAGTTTTTTGTTTTACTACTATCTCCGTCTGTATTGTAATTAGTATTCACCTGAATCAGCTGTTTCCTTTTCTTTTCTTGTTTTTGTAGATCTTCCATTTTGGTTGTTGGTTGAAGCGATGATTTAGGCGACTATAAATCTTGACGTTCGATGAGGGTTGTTGCTGATCCGTTGCCGCTATACAGTTTCCAGATTTATTGACCTATGTAGAGTATTTTCCACGATGAAACATATTTTATATGCACGAAAAACGTGAGATAAAAATATAAATTTAACTTTTGTACGAGTGAGACGGACAACTTTTGCTGCACGCTGTGTATACAAAATTATTTTGTATTTTTTTCGTTCTGTTGCCATAATTATGGCAGCAAAACGAAAAAATATAAAATTGGAATACTTTTTATGGTTGAAAATTGCTGCAAAACAATACATGCACATAAAAATTGTTTTTGGATGAGAAAATATTTCTCGCACACACACATAAAATTTTTGTTTATTTTTTTTATAGCTAAATTCATTTTATTTTTATTTTCAGTGTGCTAACAACTAAAATTTTGAGGTTAAAAAATTAAATAAAATTTTTATATTATTGAAATATTTTGATAATAGTGTCGTAATAGATTTAAAAAAAATTATAAAATATTATCGGATCATTTTTTCGTATTTAAAAATAAATAATCATTAAAATAGGACAATCTCATAAAAAAAAAAAATAACACAATTTATTTTGGAGATGTGTACATAAATTTGTGATTTTTTTAGGTTATTTAGGGAAGGCGTCAACATTCATAAACTATAAAATTTAGCTATAAAAAAAACAAAAAAAAACTGTTGTCTTCGTCACTCAAGTGTAATTTATCACTATCTTTCCTGTTTTGGTTTTGCTGCAGATTTTAATGTTTGGCTGCAGAAAAAATATGTTTCATCGTGGAAAAACACCATGTTTCGTTGGCCTAGACAAACGCTTTGTAACCGGTCCGTTTCTTGTGTGGGTGGCTCGAAGGACCATGTGTAATTTTAGCCTTTGCTAAATCTTGAATGCTATTAGATTCTAGCGTTGGTTCGAGAACCGATTAGGTCGTAATTCTAATAGTTTTCAAATGATTAATAAGATTACCACTGGAGAGATCTTTATTAGTCATGCGAGAAATTTAAACCCATGAATTGACGTTTAAGTTTATTTTCTATCTTATTTTGTTGAATGTGCATCTTTTATATACAATTAAAAGCTATTGTCAGCAATTATTAATAGTACAATGCACCATAGTTATATTATCTCGTTCGTGGTCATGGTGCATTTTTTATAGCAGACAAAAGATTTATATGATCATCTTGTCACTACAATCTAATTGTCGAAAAAATAATCCAACTTTATAATCTGACTTTATGAAGGTACCATGATGTTGTATTTCGACTATCTGTATAATAGTGCATGTTTTTAGATTTGAGATAACTCAACTCTAAAAATTTGTTAGGTAGAGTCTAGATAACTACAAGCTAATTCGGCTTTAAAAGTAGTGAAAAGATTACAGGCGCTTTCGATTGACATGAATAAACAAAATTAATTGAATCAACTGAAGTGATTTGATTGTTCAATTAGGATCTGTCAAATCAGTTAAAAAAATTGAGCTACTGAATTAACTGAATGTGTATTTTGCTCGTGGAGTTAATTCACATAGGTTGTTTTTGTTTATTATATATATATATATATATAAATATATATATATATATATATATATATATATATATATATATATATATATATATATATATATATATATATACATATATATATATATAATGTATATTTTTTGTATTTTATAGCAAGTTCTAATGATTTCAATAAATGCATGTATTTATTTTTTATTTCCATTCCCGCTATAGTAAACAAAGCCAAATTTAAAATGATTTATTTTTGACATTTATCTGAAGTGATAAAGACCATTCAAACACCCAAATCACTTCAGTAGCTCAATTATCAAAATAGCAACTAAATTATCTAAATAGTAATCAATTTCAAGTCTGTTGATTCATGTCAATCGAAAGTGCCTTACCTGTGTTGAACTCAACCTAGGTTAAACCTCCAGTATATACGTACTATATGTCGTTAGGGTGTTCGAGCTCAGAGGGCAAAAATTATCTGTCAAAAGTATATACGAATTAAAATCGTTCATCTATCAATTTCCTTTTTCATTAGAACTTCAAACAAGAGTGTACGTATCAACAAATTTCTGTTATTAAAATCTAATTTAATTCCAATCATCTATAAATTTTAATTTATATAACGTTTACGATTTGGTTTATTGTAATTTAATTACATTAAATATAATAATGTTTAGTTATCAAATCATAAACTATGATTTTAAATCTTCAATCTTAATGATGAATTATTATTGCCATGCACCACTCTGATTAAAAAACGTGAAGTTAACGTGCAATCTGATATTTATATTAAAATGAAAATTAATTAAAGAATATTTTATCTTGAATAGTAATATGTATATTTCTTTATATTTTAGATCTCTGTTTGAGGAGCAGGTGAAGTTAATATTGAGGTAAGAATCAAATTTTTATATAAATTTTTATGTTCAAGATATATATTCTACTGTATATATTTATAACTTGGAAATTTAGCATACTTTAAAAATGCTAGAAAAGTTGTATCGAATGTCTTTATTTGACAAGGTCGGTAGACTAATGATGTGACTTCAGATCAATTTGTTTGATTTCGTTGCTAGGTCTATCAATCAAAATGGGTGCATATAGATATATCACGGAGTTATATCGCAAGAAGCAGAGCGATGTCATGCGATATTTATTACGTATACGAGTATGGCAATATCGCCAACTCACTAAAATGCATCGGGCACCGAGACCATCACGTCCAGATAAAGCTAGACGTCTAGGATATAGAGCAAAACAAGGATTTGTAATCTATAGAATTCGTGTTCGTCGTGGAGGCCGTAAACGTCCAGTAGCCAAAGGTTGTACATACGGTAAACCTAAAAGTCATGGTGTAAATCAATTAAAACCATCCCGTGGTCTTCAATCCATTGCTGAGGTAAATATTATAAACTTTTAATATATCTATTTTTATGATGATGATAATCAAACCGGTCATATGAATAATGTTGAAATATAATACACCTTCCTTAGATGTCTGAAATAAATTAGTTATCTTAAAATACTACCTAATTATTTTTAATACTAATTTTTGATTTTCATTATTTATTTTTATAGGAACGTGTCGGGCGTAGATTAGGCGGTCTTAGAGTACTAAACTCTTACTGGGTAGCTCAAGATTCATCTTACAAATATTTTGAAGTTATTTTGATCGACACAGCCCACAATGCTATTCGCAGAGATCCAAAAATCAACTGGATCTGTAATGCTGTTCACAAACATCGTGAACTTCGTGGTCTTACCTCAGCAGGCAAAAGTTCGCGAGGTATTGGCAAAGGCTATCGTTACTCGCAAACAATTGGAGGTTCTAGAAGAGCAGCCTGGAAACGCAAGAATCGTCTTAATTTACGCAGAAAACGATAAATGTTCTGTATTTATTTTTGTACTGTACATATTGTATAGTGAAAATATATAAACAATAAAAAAAATAATGAAAATTTATGTATCTTATTTAAATTCTTAATTTTCGCTAATTGCAAATGCATCTTGCGCCTCATTTGAATAATTGTGGGAAAGTTGTAGAACAGTTCTCGAAAATACTTTTCACTACATTCGATATCGAAATTTCTACTTGAAGAGTTCCGCCATTTTGATTCGATGATCGAATTAAATTTTGTTTTGCTAGGTTGTCAATTTTGAAAACAATTTATAATTATAGTTCTTTTTCAACATGGCTACGTCAGGTTCGTACATCACTATAAATACTTAAAATTTATATAACAAAATGAAATATTATTTATTTAAGTTTACATATTATTTACTTCGAACATAAATATTAGAATAAACCGTGTTAGTTTTTAGTTTGATATTTAAATAATAATGAAAATATACTTTAAATTTATAAGTACCGCGTGGCTACACAAAATTGACAATCGTAAAATGATGTGTAATTTTTAAAACTGTTTTTTTATATTTATAGGTAAAAAGGGTAAAAAAAAGGGCACCACATATAAATTAGGTGAATTTATCGCTGATTCAAATACTGGTTCAATACAACAAGCATCACAAGTGCAAAAGAAAGTTATTTGGTCTAATGATGTTGATGATATTGATGAGGAATACAGTAGAAAATCTCAAGTGATATCATTACCTACTGCTCCGAG